>CM073779.1:61801843-62183550 GCA_037158775.1 Hetaerina titia | reverse complement strand
CGACTAGAAAGATAGCAAAAACCCTTTAAGATACGAATTGGCACCACGAGTTGAAGATATAAGGGAACATAAAACACTTTCCTTTTCAATGACGTGCTATGACCTTTGAGACGACCATAGAGCAAGAATTCCTGATTAATGATTAAGGAGAAAATTTGTTTGCCGCGAACTGGAAGGGCAATGATTTCTCGGAAGAAATCATATGCTTCAATATTCAACATTTTCTGGGAATCTGATTCTGACCGTCTTTGCATGTTGCTGCAGCAAATTAAGGGCTAGACAACATACGGCAGAGGACTGAATACATTACTTCATTCGGAAGAGGAGAAGAACGGACCGTAGTCGGTTGTTTCAGATGCGTAATTATGTGGCGAGTTTGAAAATCCGATTATGCAGTAAAATTATGGGAGCCACACGAAAGTAGAATGAACAGAGCAAGGCATGCGTACGTATCGGTCGAGCAATGAAGTTTGCTAGATGATTGTTTGATACAATGATTCAATTGAGATCTCCAAATAGGTGTGTAGGAATAACGGTCACACCCTATCTCCGTATGTTAACCATTACATTAAGAAAATAATTACAGGGGAAGGAGTGGGGAGAGGGAAAGTTGACGCAGCTCGGTGGAGAGAAAATGTCCATCGCTTAATGACACAATAACTGCAAATTGGTGCCAAGGAAAGTGTTTTAAGTCTTGAAATAATCAAATGCAGCCTAACCACATTTCAATGAAGTAGTGTGACGACAAACAGACACACGCTGCCAAGTTAGTTGACGAGAGATTCAAGAGATTCCTCGACGATAGGGTTTCCAGGAAGAATCAGTGTGAAATTTCTTTCAGAATTGTTTGGATTATCTCCACCCAAAACGAAATTCACTCATTCTGCGTAAATTACCCTTTATGAATTGCTCGAGAGCGTCCATTTTTAATCCTTTTGGGAGTATGTGTAACATCTCCGGGACAAAGTCACTGCTGTGGTCGAATTCTAGTAAATGCTTGGCGAAGAGAGTTGGTGTTCTGATTTTTGTGACACCTCGCGTGTTCCTTGACTCGTACCTTGATGTTCCTACCTGTCTGGCCGACAGAAACGCTATTGCAATCGTCGCATTTCAGTTTGTAAATGCCCGATTTGTGAAGATTATCCTGGGTGTCTTTTCCATTGGCTAGGAGTTTGGAGAGGGTTACGGGTGAATAGAAGGCTGCTTTGAGTGAGGTGGGTAGGCAGTTGGAAATTCTATATGAAATATCCCCCAGAAATGGAATGGAGCACCACTTAAAGGCCTTAGATACTGCGGGCTGTGAAACGAAAATATTTTTTAAGGCCATTGATTTTTGCTTTTTCCGCAGTAATGTGTCAACTAGCTTGGGGTTGTAACCATCGTTGGTAGCTATGCTAGTAATTGTGAGGAGTTCCATATTGAAGTTTTTGGGGGAAAGGGGGATGTGTAGGAGGCGGTGAATCATGGAGTGGAGGGCCGCGTGTTTGTGAGAGAAGTGGTGTGCGGAATCATTAGAAATTATATGGTCTGTATAAGTGGATTTTCTATAAATTTCAAATTCGTGTCTCTTTTCCCTTAATGTAATTGACAAGTCGAGGAAGTTGATTGTGCCATTGAGGTCCTTTTCCATGGAGAAGGAAATATTCCGATGAATTGTGTTCAGGTGATTAAGGAAGGAGTCTAACTGCCGGTTGGTTCCTGTCCATAGGCATAGATAGAATATCGTCCACGTAACGAATCCATTAACCCACTTTTTTGTTATGCTGATTGTCAGCATTGAAAAGATGTTCTTCTACAGAATTGAGGAAGACTTCGGCTAGGAAGGAGGACAGTGGGGAACCCATGGCTAACCCATCTGTTTGGCTGTATAGAGTGTCGTTGAAACTAAAATAATTCTGGTTAACTGTAATTTTAATGAGGGAATCAAGTCGTCAGAGATATTTTGGGCAATGGTGGAATTCTTGAGTAGTTCTTCCACCCTAAGTAAAGTTTCCGATATGGGTACACAAGGAAATAAATTGTTAATCTCCCTCATTAAAATTACAGTTAACCAGAATTATTTTAGTTTCAACGACACTCTATACAGCCAAACAGATGGGTTAGCCATGGGTTCCCCACTGTCCTCCTTCCTAGCCGAAGTCTTCCTCAATTCTGTAGAAGAACATCTTTTCAATGCTGACAATCAGCATAACAAAAACGTGGGTAAATGGATTCGTTACGTGGACGATATTCTATGCCTATGGACAGGAACCAACCGGCAGTTAGACCCCTTCCTTAATCACCTGAACACAATTCATCGGAATATTTCCTTCTCCATGGAAAAGGACCTCAATGGCACTATCAACTTCCTCGACTTGTCAATTACATTAAGGGAAAAGAGACACGAATTTGAAATTTATAGAAAATCCACTTATACAGACCATATAATTTCTAATGATTCCGCACACCACTTCTCTCACAAACACGCGGCCCTCCACTCCATGATTCACCGCCTCCTACACATCCCCCTTTCCCCCAAAAACTTCAATATGGAACTCCTCACAATTACTAGCATAGCTACCAACGATGGTTACAACCCCAAGCTAGTTGACAAATTACTGCGGAAAAAACAAAAATCAATGGCCTTAAAAAATATTTTCGTTTCACAGCCCGCAGTATCTAAGGACTTTAAGTGGTGCTCCATTCCATTTCTGGGGGATATTTCATATAGAATTTCCAGCTGCCTACCCACCTCACTCAAAGCAGCCTTCTATTCACCCGTAACCCTCTCCAAACTCCTAGCCAATGGAAAAGACACCCAGGATAATTTTCACAAATCGGGCATTTACAAACTGAAATGCGACGATTGCAATAGCGTTTTTGTCGGCCAGACAGGTAGGAACATCAAGGTACGAGTCAAGGAACACGCGAGGTGTCACAAAAATCAGAACACCAACTCTCTTCGCCAAGCATTTACTGGAATTCGACCACAGCAGTGACTTTGTCCCGGAGATGTTACACATACTCCCAAAAGGATTAAAACTGGACGCTCTCGAGCAATTCATAAGGGGTAATTTACGCAGAACAATGAGTGAATTTCGTTTTGGGTGGAGATAATCCACACAATTCTGAAAGAAATTTCACACTGATTCTTCCTGGAAACCCTATCGTCAAGGAATCCCTTGAATCTCTTGTCAACTAACTTGGCAGCGTGTGTCTGTTTGTCGTCACACTACTTCATTGAAGTAAAACATTTTCCTTGGCACCAATTTGCAGTTATTGTGTCATTAAGCGATGGACATTTTCTCTCCACCGAGCTGCGTCAACTTTCCCTCTCCCCACTCCTTCCCCTGTAATTATTTTCTTAATGTAATGGTTAATATACGGAGATAGGGTGTGACCGTTATTCCTACACACCTATTTGGAGATCTCAATTGAATCACTGTATCAAACAATCATCTAGCAAACTTCATTGCTCGACCGATACGTACGCATGCCTTGCTCTGTTCATTCTACTTTCGTGTGGCTCCCATAATTTTACTGCATAATCGGATTTTCAAACTCGCCACATAATTACGCATCTGAAACAACCGACTACGGTCCGTTCTTCTCCTCTTCCGAATGAAGTAATGTATTCAGTCCTCTGCCGTATGTTGTCTAGCCCTTAAACAATTTGCTGCAGCAACATGCAAAGACGGTCAGAATCAGATTCCCAGAAAATGTTGAATATTGAAGCATATGATTTCTTCCGAGAAATCATTGCCCTTCCAGTTCGCGGCAAACAAATTTTCTCCTTAATCATTAATCAGGAATTCTTGCTCTATGGTCGTCTCAAAGGTCATAGCACGTCTTTGAAAAGGAAAGTGTTTTATGTTCCCTTATATCTTCAACTCGTGGTGCCAATTCGTATCTTAAAGGGTTTTTGCTATCTTTCTAGTCGGTAAAATTCTTTCCAGAATTGTATTTCTTCCGATGGTTTAAGCATTGTCATTTTCAGAGTTACTTCGAAATTGAATAATGTGCATAATCACACTTTGATTCAATTACAAGAGGTTAGTGCATAGTGAATTCCAAAGTTTACCAAACAAAATATAATAATGGCAACTAGAGATAAGAAGGCACTTTAGAGATAAGAAGACACTTATCAAACCCTAACCTAACCCTTTGTAATGAGCAATTGTTCCCATACCCCTCCCCACTCCTCTCCGAGAAAAGAGCCCGGAAATGGTCAAAACAACCCCTCAACGAACCTGAGGACCCCCACCCCTCTCAGGCCCCTCCGCCCCTCCCCGCCCCCACTCGGTCCTGAGGGTATATATTCGGCCACTGTCTGTGTAGCAAACTTGTACCTGATGATGCCGCAAGTCTGTGAAACGCGTTGTACCATCTAATAAAATCTGTGGAAAAGTACAAATATTTCTTTCCTTTTTTTGGTATGGATATTAAATACTTCCACGAAGTGAAGCCTGAAACAGTAGAATGAATTATTTTGTTGAACGTTGTAAATACGGGAAGAAAAAGGATGGATAACTGAACAACCTATATATTCATCTACTCACTTAAGTACCCTGCGAGCCACCAATAAGGTGTGTGGCAGGGGGATATTACTTTGCTCTTTACAGTATTGTTTGCTCTGCTTTTGGTACCCTAAATTTCCCCTTCCGTCACTTGTCCCTCTCCGTTAGGGAGCCCTCCTCCTACCTGCAGCGTTGGGCCAAATTCCTCACCTTGGGTAGGAGAGCGCTTTATGTTGCACGTTCTTGTGGTGGTGGAATTTCGCCTTGCCACTTAATCTAGCTTGCACGCTCTTGAATAAATTTTTTTCCTGCATCCTAAGGTACAATTATTTGTTATAATTAAGCATATGTACTTGCATGCTTGTGGAGTGAAGGGAGGTAGATGTGTATTTGCATGCGTTTAAAATGATAGGATGTTTCTATGAATGTAAGAGTATGTACTACTGTGGATTTGGGTTTGCATGTATGTGTTAGTTTTTAATTAGTTGTTTTTATTGGATTTTTTGGGTGGTGACCTAACACCCCCCGCCACACACCCTTGCATGTGGGGCGGTTTACGGGGTGTTAAGTAGATGTAGATTACAACTGATAAGGAAAATTTAAAATAATTGATAAATGTAAGCCGCCCAAAATAAAGAAGAATTCTGATGAAATTATTAAAGTGGCGTATTAGTAAAATAATGCGATTCCAAAGGAGAAAAATATAATCGCCGATAACGCAAAAAATGGTTAACCGGAATAGCAGTCCACCGACATGAAGAGCTTTTGCAGTGTTCTCCTAAAAATGTGGAAGAAATATACCGTAGCCCAAGTAGATGAACACCGAGAGAAAAAACAGCTGTTGGATAGACTGGCGGCTGGGCGAAGGTGATAATTATTTTTCGTAAATGTCAATATGTGATTTCACGGCAGGTTTGTGCAGCAATGGTTGCAGAGGCAATGTTGGCAACTCAAGAAGAATGATTGCTGCTGCACAGAGGAATTCGCGTTACTTCTTTACCGGCACAACTTTAGAAAATATCTATGGAATGTAAAATGCATTGACAGAAGGGAAACATTTGTTGGCAAAATGCGAAGAACGACCAATGTCAGAATATTCCAGCTGCCAAGGTGTCATCATACGTCATCCTACCAGGAATATGCGCAGAGTCAGCCGAAAGAAACCTTTGGGAGCTATCTTTTTCTGATGGAAACAAATTCTTAGGGTGTAAAAACACGGGAGAAGAGGTAGCATCATGCGATACGATAAAAATGATGAAATCAATACGGTGAAATTTGTACAACTGTCGTGACATGCACACCTGGAGTGTACGAGACGGTAGAACACCAAAAGAAGCCCAAGATTCGTCTTTCATGAAGTGCCTACCGTTGCAAAAAAATCAGAAATCCGAAAATATGTATGCGAGCATGAGTCTCACTCAAACGAAGTCAATCTGTGAAAATGAGTACACGGCTTTGCGAAGGCCATAATTGAAGACTTCGAGCACTGCCAAATACTAGTGAAATTTGTACAGAGTCCACTACGAATTCTCAAAAATTGGGGATACGACGTAACAGGGTGAAAATATGGGCAATTGGAACCAGTTTCGGAATAAAAGAGAAAGAATTCATGCGGCTGTAAATCATGTGAAAAATTGTATTGGAAGATTAAATGTGTTAATATTTCCCTGACTGTGCTTTCATCTCTGAAGCCGTTAAAAAAAAACAAAACCTAATGAGGAAAACGGAGGGAGGGCTATGGGTATACGGGGTTCGTCCGGAAAATAAGTGTACTGAGCTCAGGAAAAAAAATGTATTACACGACAAGCGCGGTGTGAGACGGCGCATTGCCGTGATGCAGCCGCCAGATGTTTTTGATCGCTGGCCGGACGCGGGCGACTCGTTTTCGAAGCCTGTCGAGCGCTTGGACGTAAAATGCAGCATTTACAGTTTGTCGTTCAGGTACAAATTCGTAGTGGACGACTCCCCTTTTGTCAAAAATCCGGAAAAAATCAGTACACTTATCTTCCGGACGAACCCTGTATGTTTAGCAGATACGTCCAACGGGAAGAATAATTCATGGCGGTGGTCATTTTAGGTGGTTCAAGCCTGTAATATTTCTGCTCATCACACACTCGTGGTAAAGCGGGCAGGGGGCCAGAAATTCAGCTGGGAAGGAGAAGCACTTGAGAAGAGGGAACTTGGAGGGAGAGAAGGAAGAGCCAAGCAATTGCCCGCGTCAATAGCGAACTGCGAAATGTTTAATAGTGACCGTCAAAGATGTTTGCATGATGCTTATGGGCAAAACAACAATTATAATCATTGAAAAGTACCTTTTTGTAGCGCATATGCAAATCAGATGAGAATATATAGAAGAGAAATGGGAGGACCGGAAAAGTCCTGCGCAATGTTGAAGTCATGCGATTGTAATTGGTTGCATCGGCTTCTATAATGCTCGTTGGAAAAGGTACGAACAGCTCGAATGAAGTCCACGGTGATATGGTGTAAAAAGTAAGCATTTTGATGATTCTTTTTCGGCATCCGTTGTTTTGAAAAGGAAATGATGAAAAGAATTCGAGACATGGATCAAGTGAGTCGGTGCAGGGAGAGCTGAAAGGTAATGTTTGAAATTGCTTCCGATTTATTGACAATATATGCTTCTTTGACTGACTTTATTCATGATATGCTAATTATTTGAGAAGGAGAATGCTAGAATGCTACAAACCGAAGCAGAAATAATTTCTTAAAGGAAAGTAGATTTTCCATGACACGTTTCCCTATTAACAGAACCTCGAGTTAAAAGTTGTATGCACTTTTAGCAGACATTAAGCCAGGGGACTTACCGTGCGCCTTATTCTCAAGGGATCTGAATAAATGAAGAACGACAGGCGACATTTAAGACGAACAACAACGAGGAAGATTATGACGGCTTAATTTTCTTAGCGGAAGAAAAAATTTTCATATGTACGACTGAAGGAAAATAAAAGTCAAAATAAGCAAAGGCGTTCGAAAAGGATGCAAACTCTCGCCAGCACTAATGCAAATTACAAAAAGAAATAGAGGAAGTATGTATAAGAATTGGGCATCAAAGCAGTCGAGGTGAATGGCGAACAAATGAACATGCTGCGGGTCGTGTGGGGCATGGCACTCGACGAATTGGGGACATGGAATATTGGAAAAGAGGATCAACGAAAAATAGAAGCATTGGAAACATGGCGCTGGAGGAGAATGCTGTATATTAAATGGATAAAGAAAGGAACGACGAGATATATATAAGAGCAGAAGATGAAAAAGCCTATGTATAGAAGTACGGCAAAGAACACCTAGATGGATTGGATATACCTTGAGGCTCAATGCTCTAGTTAAAAACATAATTGAAGGAAAATCTTAAGGAAAGATCCCACAATGAAGGTTAGTGGGCAAGTACATAGGTCAAATTAAGAGGGACGTAAAACAGGGAAACTATCAGAAGGTGACGGAATCAACGCTAAATAGGGGAGAAAGGAGGACTGCAGTAAACCAATCTCAGAATCAAAATATTGATGATGTGAAAGATGAAAGAATTTTAAACGAAGTTTTAAATCCTAGAAAGATAATATATAAGAAGTCTTCAGCACGAGAAAAATATTCACAGGGTTGTTTCGATAGATATCCACTTCTCGTTATCCCTATCTCCTCATTAGGATAGCAGGTGAATGGGGATGAAGAGGGAGGAATGGGCGAAACTCGAGCGAGAGAAGTCTCAAAAAAAGAGAAGTACGCATTACAGGTGAAATATTTCAGGCCGCAGACGAAATTCATTGCTCCACTCGTCAATGATAAAGTTTAAAGGAAAACCTGCCGAGATGTTTTCGGGAGAAAAACATGGGCAAACTGAGGACTCTTATGCACCGAGCTAAACTTTTTCAAAATCAACAAGGAAGAAGTACACATCTCACCTAGATAAAACAGGTTAATTGAAGAACTGGATTCCGGAAGAGGGCGTAGTAATTATTAAAATAGAGTCAACTGGCATATCTGAAAGTAATACCCATTGGAATACTCCACAGATAGATTCCGCCAGGATTATATGAAACATTTGTAGGGGGAATGAACAGTTCTCCTGGTAATGAATGGTTCCAGTACATCGTAACTTGCGAAATTACCTGTTTAAGTGTTGTAGCAAAATATACGGTAGGCCAGATATAAATTTTCAATGAACATCAAACTATAGTGTGCTGACGAAAAAGAAATTATTCACATGAAGACATCGATGACAAAAGCTTCACGAACCTTGTAGCATTAGAAAATTATCAAAAGAATAAATGGTGCAATGACCCTAGTCAAAAATTTGTTCACGAAAATTAAAGGGCATTTTCTCACTGGTCAAGCTGGTAGCCTATTGAAATTCCCGAAACTGACGTCTCATGACCTTGTGTCAACTCATGTCTCGTGAGTTCAAGGATGCCCTAAGGAAATTACAGCTTTCCCAAGGTGGAATTGCGATATGTGGTTCATGGTTGGCCAGAATTCCTGAAAGGAAGCAGCAGGCGAGGCTGTCTATTGAAAATCTATTTTTATGAAAAATAGGACACGATAGGAGTAGAAGATTTACATGCAATTGCCACTAAATATTTAGCATAATGTATGTGCTTCCCGTTATAACTGAAGGAAAACTGTAATCATTGAAAACGTTGAATTCTGTCGATTCAAGTGGAAAGAAACGGTAATCGGTAATCTTTGCAAACAATTCCGTCACCTCAGACCGACGAGAATCATACCTTCGCGACGCAACCTTATGTTGTAAGACATCAACGAAAGTTTAAAAATATTTGATCGTGGCAATGTCGAGAAGGTATGAAAAGATAGATTGCTGAACTTGCTTGCGAAGAAACGGTGGAACGTTCACGACAATGGTCATACGATGCCCCAAAGCAATTACGAAGGACAATGTAACCCATAGGTAAGAAAATTCAATGCTAGAAACCACAACGCCTTAATTATCGTCAATTTTAGCCAAGAATAAAAATCGGTGGTCAATTGTGCAACGGTGATCAATGAAGATGCCTATTCACACCCAAAACTGTGATGCCAATTATTTCGGACACTATTAGGTTCTCACGGAAGTTTGGGATAGGCCATTTCTGAAAATATATATTATTCCGTTAAGGAATGAAATTGAATCCCGTGAAAAGATTGAATCAGCTCATTACGAAAAGATTTATCATTTTTAGATATGAGACTTCTAGAAATTAACGATTTATGGAGGGTTCTTCTCCAAAGCCTTATAAAAAAAATTATACGAGTAGGTGACATTAAATGCGCTTTTAAAAGAAGAACACCCTAGAACTAAAAAATCATTTCTGTGAGAATTTTCAGTCCATTCAATCAGGGTGAATCAGTCTTGCACCATTGCACCTCAGCAAGGGCAAGGCTGGCGGACAGCAATCAGCTTGAAGGGACTGAAGGGCGATAAGATCGAGTGGAATGAGGTGAGCTCGACGCGAGAGAGAGAGAGACTGCATGACGGGGAGAGGGTGGTTTCTGAATTTTCACCATGACATCGAAACCGAGCGGGTCACGGTGGTCTAGCGGGTAGAGCGTTGAACTGCTGACCAAAGGGTCCCGGGTTCGATTCCCGGGCAAGGCACTTTGGGTACCTGCAGCTCCACCCAAGCTAGTTGATTTTTCGGGTACCAGATCTTCCTGGGAAACCATAACCGGCACAGGGAAAGGAACTGGCCCCCCTACCCTGATGTGTGAATATTCACATGCCGTCAGGCTTGGTACATGGGTGAGCTCTACCATCACCTACTAAACCGACCTTCGGGTTGATTACTGTGTTTATGGTTTTTTTTTTATCGAAACCGAACCACATGGGTACTTGAAAAGTAAGATTATCCGGACGTAAAAGTGCAATTGGCACAAGTGATGTCCTGTCATAATGCTATTTCGATGCGAAGGAGTGAATCGTAAATTTTAAGGATGAAATGAACGAAAGAAGATTGAAATTATATAATAATCATGTGGGAGAATTAAGATGGAAATAAATGAATATTTTCAACTGAATAGGTAATATAGAAACGAACTATTTCACACGAGATGGGCAAATTGATAGTTAATCAAATGAGTTATTGCCTCCCATGAAAGATATTTCTATGGACATGTACAAACCAAAAACTGCTTCCACCGGGACGATAGACTATTTCGGACGAAACACTACGTCCGGTCCAATGTATAGGCTGACTTGACTCGACGCGAGTGGCAGAGGGTGTAGCTTAGTGTGCTGGTCGGTCAAATAGCAAAGGAAATCGAAATACTAAAGGCACGTGCGGATACGACCAGGCGCCTCAATTTGAGAACCCTTAACCAAGTACCAGCAACAATTCACGTTACAGGTTTGATAATTGGTTTTCTGGTACTTCTGAACACAGAATGCAATTCAATAGGCGTACGCCATGATAAGTTAACGAAGCCATTACTGGCGGGATCGACTAAAGTCACGGAAAATTTTAACTAATAACATTTGTTAAATTATAAGGGGGGGAAAACTCCACTGGCCGTAAAAACAACAGATAGATAACATTTGTAATTGAAAAACGATATCACAGCAATATTAGATGGAAAGGAAATCTAAAAGAGTACTAAATAGCATCCAACAAAAGAATGAATTACACACTTCTGAAAGAAAAAACGGAGGATGTGACGAATGTAAAATATGGTGGTAGTGTGCTAGTGATTTGTTACTCCTGAAAAAGAACAATGTTCATTGAAGATAAAAAAATACAGATTTTAAAAAATAATCTACTAATTTCAATTGGCTTAGTGAAATCATTTTGACATTATTCTCGTCCGACAACGAAAACGATTCGAAGAGGTCTTACGATTAGTGACATCAAACGCGACATGCGATTGCATAAAGTTCGTTGGAAATTTGATTTCAGTTGGAGCAAATAGGCATAGAATATGGATATTATTCGTTTGTTATAAGACTAGAAATGCATCTACCTCCGTGAAGCGTTGTAATAACCACGTGGTTGTACAACTATCGCTCTAATCTAGTCCTAGTGATAATTGCTCGGGAATGAAATAGAGGCAAAAATATAACTTACATCTTCCTCGACGGATGAAGGCTTCTCCTCGTACACGGGTGCGATGAACACGACGACCAGAGACTTCCAATCTTGCTAACTGACACCGACAACCTCCTGCACCGACCGAATTTTGAGAGGCAAAAAAACTGTGAGGTTACACGCCCGCCTTTAAATAGGGAAGAGCAATGATTAAAGGGGGGCGGGAGGGTGGGTAACCTAACGCAAAGCGGCCAGGAGAGGAAGGAAGGCTGAGGGAGCAGGAGGGAGGCAAGGATGAGGTGGAGGGAGGCACTCATGAGGGGGAGGGAGGCACTCATGACGAAGAAGAGGGGCCAACCAAATGCACCGAAGTTAGTGGAGAGACGGTCGGTCGCGGTGAGTGTGGGAATGACCAGGATGAAGAGGAGGGGGATGAAGGCGATGACTGAGGATCTCCCCGAAATGGCCATCACGAGGGTCGAATGGGCGCCGCGGACGAAGAGAACGACCCCTCGTGCTCTCCCTCCGACCCATCTTAATGTCCCGATCACGGTCTCTCATTCAAATCAAAAGTGCACAACTGGAGGTGACTCCGAACTGGCTTGGCTTTCGAATATCCTCGCCCCGTTCCTTTTTCGACGCGGCCAACATTCCTAATAATCCTCATTAGTTTCATATCGTTCCTAATAAGGCCTAGGTATAGATTCTCCATAATATATGAGAATTAGATCCTCTTAATAAATACACAAACTTCAGAAGACCCGATAAGGTATTTCCGAACTACAACAATGCAAGTCAGATATAGAGCCTGAATTAAGAAATGAAAGACTTCGGAAGTTATTTGCTCCTCATTCAATAGGGAAGAGGGTGGTTGGGAGGGTGAGAAATTGGAAGAGGGGCAGTTTGGTTGGGAGAAGGACGAGGTAGTAGAACCTGGGTGGGGGTTGTGTGGGAGGTGATTTTGGACGTGGATGGGGGACAGGGATAAGAGCTAAGAAGGGACACTTCAATATCCATAAGCAAGGAAAGCAGCGGCGAGTCGGTCGACCGGGGTTCGAGCGGCTTAGAATGGAGGAAGTGTTTGTGATGGGGGGGAAGTAATGACAAATATACGGAGATAGGTTGTGACCGTTATCTCCACACACCTATTTGGAGGCTTTAATTGAATCATTGTATGTAACATAATTCATTGCTCGGCCGATCAATACTCATGAGTTTTTCTGCTCAAACCTAACTTTTGCTACTTTTGTTTTACTTCCATCATTTTTCCACATGTTCAGATTTCCGAACTCGCCACATATTTGTGTATCTGAAATACCGACTACGCGGCCCTCACTGGGCATCTAACGAAGAGGCAGCACTATCAGGGCCAATCTAGATCTAAGCTAAACTGGTTAGAAAACTTTTCACATGTCAATGGTGCATGAGATAAAAATGGCCTCGAAAGTTGAGGAAGGAGCAGGGGGAGAGAAGATGGTCGGAGGAGGGGGCTGAGAGGCGGGAATAAGTAGTGCTTATATCCTTTGCTCTCACGCTTAAAATATACGGCACATTGCAAAAATATCTTACGGGCGTTTCGTGGCATTTTTTCTATTCGTTTCTAATTGACAATATGATAATTAAAATTGCATAATTGTATCCAGACTGTATTGTTTTAGCACTATAATTTAAAAGCCTCTGCATCACATTTCTCCTGCTTCTTAATAGTCACCTCATACTTGCCGTTCTGTCGGTAGATGGCGTACCTAATTAATACGAACATACGTTCTCTTGCACCAGCAAATAAATTAGACCTTTCCAATTGTTAGAATAAAATATTACGTACATATATTATACACAGTCTCAATAATTCTCATATTTCGAGGAAACCATGTGAAAGAATGTAACGGAAAATTATGTCGATTTATAGGTTTATTGGATAAATAGATATTCATCATGCTAGGAGTTGTTAGATATTTACATACATCTACATCTACATAATACCCCGCAAGCCGCCGCAAGGGCGTGTGGCGGGGGGTGTTAGGTCACCACCCAAAAAAGTAAAAAAGAAATACCGCATTCAAAACCAACACACACATGCAAACCCCGAATCACAGCAGTGCACACATTCATCGTAACATCCCATCATTCGACGCGCATGCAAACACACATTTACCTCCCTTCACTCCACAAGCATGTAAGTACATACGCTTAACCACAACAAATTATTTTACCCCAGGATGCAGCAAGAAATTAATCACGAACGTGCAAGCTAGTTTCTAGCAAGTAGCCAGGCGAATTACCACCACCACAAGAACGTTCCGCATAAAAATCTCTCCTACTCAAGACGAGGAATTTGGCCCAACGCTGCAGGTGGGAGGAAGGCACACCCACGGAGAGGGACAAGGGATGGAAGTGGAAATTTAGGGTAGCAAAAGAAGAGAAAACAATACTGTAAACAGCAATACATTACTTAATGGCATATATATATTTACAATGTATATACATATATTTACAATGTTGCTTATATCCTGCTGTTTCTTATGAATTATTCGAATTAAGGAGTCACTCGATCATTTTACCTGTATTGCATGTAATTTCATGGTTATAGGATCCATTTCAGTTATAACCAAAAATGAATGATTCCGACTCTCTCTGTCACTACATATGGAAGAATGTTACCCAAGAAATATGTTTTAAAGAGCTTTAAATTCATTATTCTATTTTACTCGGAGAATGAGCTAGACGTAACAGTACTATTCCCATCCGTCCGTCGTCTTCTCCTCCACCAACCTCCTCCCCTCAATCCATCCTCGTCTACCTCCTCATAACACACTAGTGTTATACTCTACATTTATAGAAAAACTTTCTCCTATACCAAGTTCGCTTCGATACAATAACGCTGCCAATATAATTCCCTTGTGAATAATTCGATTTCGGATTAATTCCGACTGTAATAATTTACTACATTTTCGATAAATTGTTCATTTGACTGATTAACCTGCGAATTAGATTCCTCTGCCATCTATCTCCAATGTTATTAAACGAGACTTCAACACGTGTGAATTCGTATTTGACGGTATTTTCAGTCAATCAATTAGCATGTATATAAAGAACTCGCTTGCGTACTACACTATTATTTATGTAATTACAGGTAGGAAAGTTAGAGCATGAATTTGTGTTTTTTTACGTACATGACGCCAACTCTCCCATGGGCTACAACCTTGCCAAGGTGGAAGGGCTTGTTCGTTTCGATAACCTCTAGAGCTGTTCGGGCGGGAGTAATAGAGTCACGTATACCCGAGAGATCGAAGGATAGAAGCAAGACGGAAGGTAATGCGCGCAGCGTCTGTAACTCAGTGAGACGGCTGCAAATGTTTATGACCCCTATGGGGTGGCCATTGAGTGATGCCACTTTAAAAGCATTATTGAGGAAGGCAACTGAAAACCACCATGGACAGTGCGAGGATATGGAAAATTTACAGAGGTGGGGCGAAATTGGTGTGCTGTATAGGAAGATTGAACCATTGTCGGGAAGTAAAAGGGAACCTCTCTGTTAACAAGCAGAAATATGTCGGAAAAAACTGACTCGCGACGACATTAACTAGAGCATATCTCCATACTTCCCCTTCTCAAAGTACATTGGATGAATGTAACGACCTCAAACCTGCGCATGCGTGCTGAGGGGGAATGATATTCCCACATGCCACCGGGAGTGCTTCTGGTGATAATTTTATTTGTGACCTACAACCATGTGTGCATTAGTTGTCAGTTTACTCTCGTACTAGGGACATGAGAAGAAGAATTGCTTTAGGCTAAGAAACTTCCACAAGTAGAACGGACTTTATGACATGGACGTTGAGTAAGGATGTCAGTTTCGTCAAAGCTTGAATATGTAGCGTAGTTACGTACGGCGAGAAAAATGACCATAAAATGAGGATGACATGCGTAGATTAGAGGCCTTTGAAATGTGGGTGCGGAGAAAGATGAAGAAGGTGAGGTTCATAGAAAGAAAACAAACGAGTTAGTTTTAGTTATGGAGGGGGAGGAGAAGGGATTTTCGGGATAAATCCAAAGGAAACAGGAAATATAGTATTGATGCAGAGGATATTGACAGGCAATAAGATTTTGAAGACTGTGCTAAAGGAGAGAATACTAGGCAAGCGAGTAAGGGGCAAGAATAGGATAGGTATGTTTGACGAAATGAAGGCTTGAAGCAAGTAAACATATTTGGAAAGGGGTTTATTGTAGAAAGGATGTTGGCTTGTGTTTTGTTGGCAGTGACATGAGAATGGTTTGGTATCTTGTATCCATGCCGAACTTACCTAAACTTAAAACTATGAAAATATTACTCCAAAGATAGTATATTTCAGAGTGCTATGAATCAATGTAGTAAAGTTTGTTCTCTTCACATAAAAGTGTGATTTTTTGGAGAAAAACACACCGACCTTCAGGTGAAAACACCCGAAGATGTGTATTTTAAGGGTATTATGTTAAGTTTTAATTTATCTATTATCCCACACAAACCTTAGTAGTTTTGAGTAGGAGAGAACACCCTCCTGGACCTTTTCGTTTTTAAGACTTAAATAAGCTGGAAGATGACGGTCAGCTGTTCCATTGTCCTTCCTGTCTGATAATGATTCAATCTATATATATATATATATATATATATATATATATATCGCTTTCTTCTGAAACATTTAAATCCTTAGAATATATACTTTCGTAATTTCAAGGCATTCGGTCTCGTCACATTTGAATTTGACCTATCAAGCGTTAATCTGGAAAAATTGTTTGGTACTCATGTGGTGGCCGAGAAAGGTTAATTGTCAATTATACGGCCAAGTAAACACCAATGCCCATGGCCCATAGCTAACTTTGGAATTTTAAAAATTAACATCATTCAAGGACCGCCTTCGTCCCAATTATCTACTGACTCTTCTCTCTCATTTGCACAAGGATTACAAAGACTCCCGTTGAGAAAGAGATTCAGAGAACGTCTTCTACATATTCTAAAAAATTGCTACGATAAACGAGTATGCGTCACGGAGAGGCCGAAGGAATTATCCTGGTAACCTCTTGATTCATGAAGAGAGTAGGCAAGATTTAGACATTTAGAAATCTACATCGTAACTGAGTTTTCTTGAGACATAGAGGGACCTATTATGGTGTCAATTAATATGAATAGATTCGACCACTGGGATAAAATAAAAGAGAAAGACACCGTCGTATAGATTGATCCAAGTTCCTGTTCTTTCCTTGCACGATAAAATCATAACAGAATCGAACCTAAACATACACATTTATTAATTTGATGACTAAGTTCAATAATTTAGTCAAACGCGCCAATTATTTCATGATATCTATTGCCATGCTTGTCAACGAGTATATTTTACATGGCCTAATATATATTCAAATGCATTCAGTAACTAACAGTTTTGCCTGATAATTGGTGCATAACCACCCCCAGCCACACGTATTAGCGGCGACTTGCGGGTTAATGTTTAGATGCATTGAACATATAGGTTATTGAATTCACGTATCGGAATGTTCCTAACCCCGTTCGATGTTTGATTTGGCTGGAAGATTTGGTACCTAATATTTACTCGGATTGGGTGAAGCCGAAGGTGTTCAGTAAGATCCCCTGGAACTTTGAACCAGAGACTCTTGGCCGGCACCCGAATGCTAGTCGCCAGGATACGACACCGCCTTGCCCTGGCTAGTAATTTTTCTCGTAATTCATTCTCGTAGTTTTTTTCATTTTATTCATCTACGTATCCATAATTTGGCAATATGTTATCTTACTTATCATTGCAAACTAAATTATCTTTTAAACGTATTTAAGACAAAGGATTCCTGCTCCCTTAGTGGAACAATATCTAAGCGGGCTGGAGGCATGCCATCCGGTCCCCCTCCCCCCCAATAGTGCCAAATTCGTTTTACAAGTTTAATTGTGGGAATGTTGTTTTTTGCCGCAAACATAACTTCCATCTTTCGGTATTATGGACGAGTGAGCTGTAGGATGATATATTGCTCAACAAGCAGTCATTGTAGCCTCTTTTCCTAACCAAAACACAGAGAAGATTTACAGAAGTAAAAAATACCGATGTATCTTTCCACTAAATTTTTTATTCGGTGCAAACTAGTTTCGACGTATCGATGTGATCCTTGGTACCTCAGGCACCAAGAAGCCAATGCGTCGAAACTAGTTACACTGAATAAAAACGTAGTTGAAGGTATATCGGTATTTTTTACTTCAGTGATAATGGGTTTCACAAAGTTCAGCCTAAAATCATGGAATATGAGAATGGTTACGTCGTCACTCAGCCACAGAAACTCAAGGTAAGCATTTTTCTTCGGTCATCGTACTGAATGAAACCCGTAAAATACTGCCGAGACGAGAGTTGAGCCTCAGCAGCCAAGAATGCACGAGTGACGGGAATATGGACTGGAAGCGATACCTATGGGAGACAGGAAAATCAACGTCGTAGGATGGACCGTTCCCTCATCTAATCCCGGAATATAATCTTTCCTTACGGCAGTCGTGTTTCGAGAACAGAATCGCGCTCTACGATATCGCTGTTATGCGCAATACCACCGTGACACATCATGTTACCTGAATTAAATCTCCCTTTTTAGTTCACGTTGCCACCATTAGCAGTGACGGCATGTGCGACATCCTCCTCAAGATCCCGGTTAAACTTCACCCTCGTAGCGCAAAATGAATCGATAGTACTAGAGCCATTGAATTGAATAATAGAACGTGGATTGAAAATAGATGATCTTACTATTCCTGAGAAATCGTGTGTTCTGAAATTAACATTCATAAAAAATAAGTAATTCTAATTGATTATAATAGAATGGAGGGTTTAAAAATACTTCCACTGCAACCTGATCGCCACTAGCGTTCACATGAAATTTAACATAAAAATATGTTTGCAGGAAAATATAATGCTAGTTTGTTAATTCATATGAAATCATGGAGGAAAAACGAAACAAATATTAGGAATATTTGTTCCATGCATTATTAACAGCTGCAATAGCTGGCAACTGGAATAACGTTAATCATTAAAAAGAAAGCCATATTAATCATTAATTTGGTTAATGCAAATCCAAGAGGAAAATAATTATTGGGAATGAAATTTTAAAGAACTTAGGCCAATAAGGTTGGGCATAGAAAAGGAACATGACACATGACAAGGATACAATTTCCATAAAATCTTAAGGAACGGTGAACCTATAATTTTACATAATTTTTAATTAATAAACGATGGAACTAAGTATATATCGGAACGCTTCTGACACATGCATTGAGATTTTTTTATTACTATTGACTAAGCAATGGGAACCATCTTAACCACAATGTCAAAGATTTGAAGCGCACTCATTTCAGACGGGAGTGGCCAAAATTGATTGAACCGTTTCCGCAGGCTCCGCTCGTCATCAAGCTCACGTGAGAAAATTCGTATGCGATACAAAGGAACCTTCTACTGTTACCTTTGCGCCGCGTAGTTCCTCTAGAGGAAAAGCTTCCAAAGTTTTTGCTGAATGTTTCGTAATACTGACTTATATTCTGGTGAATGTTAAATGAGAATGATTATCTTCTAAAGGAATGAAGAATCAAGTTATTGCTTTGAAAGAAGCAATACTATATTTGATACATCAGGGTAATACATTATTTTAGACATTCACATTGGTGCGCTATACAGCAAGGTTAAGTTATTATCGGGAAGTAAGAAGGCAACATATGTGACCTAACAGTTAAATATAAGTGGGGTAAGATAATAGTTAAACCAGAAAAAAATCCAAGAGAGATTGAAGGAATATATAGAAACACTGTATGGTAGAGAACGTAGGCCGACAAGGTTAGACATAGAAAAGGAACATGACGCAGAAGAATATAGCTTAATTTCAGGCATACTTGACGATGAGATAGAAAAAGCATTAAGGGAGATGAAAAAAAATAAGGCCGTGGGGGTGGACAACATTCCTGCGGAACTATTGAAATGTTCAGGAAAATGAGGGTGGAAGACTCTATTTGGACTGATCCGTAGTATCTATGAGGAAGGAATCTGACCGGAAGATTTCGTGAAATCAGTATTAGTTCCTCTTCCGAAAAAGGTTAAGGCTACCTCATGTGAGGACTACAGAATAATATCCCACACAGCAAAAGTTGTTCTCAGGGAAATCAACAAAAGGATAGAGAGTACGGCAAATGATCACTTAGGAGGTGATTGGTTTGGCTTTGGTAGGTGAGAGGTACGCATGATACTATTGCAGTAATGAGATCACTAATCGAGATTAATATAGAAATCAGGACGCATTTCCCTGTATCGTAGATTTCTAAAAAGCGTTTGATAGAGTAAATTGGGGAAACTAATGAGTATATTGCAGAAGACAGGAATAGATTGGAGGGACACGAGGCTAATCCGCAAACAGTACCCCTATCGTGCTACGGTAGGAGAGATCATGCCATAAAAATAGAGATATTAATGGCAGCACAGATGGAATGAGCATCTCATTTTTCCCACGAACGATAGGGGATCATGATAATATTGTCCCACCGCGGCAGAGGTAAAAATATTCGCGTCAAAATCACTCCGATGTGTATTCACCCTCTGCCAAACACACTAGCAGTGCCTTGTGCACTGCTATTGTGTTTGGCAGTGCCTTAAGATGCAGAAAAATTCATTACCTATTCCGCCTAGGCCTCCCCGTGATATGCGCAGCAGTAGAATAACTTGTCTCACTTTTAAACCATTGTACCTCCCGGTAGTCTAGTGCCCAGGGCGCACTACCGCCGCAATCATAAGATTTCCACTAAGCTGCCCTACCGGCAATACATCTGATGGCTCACAGCCAGAATTCATCTACATAAATACCCTGCGAGCCACCAAAAAAAGAAAAAAATATGTATTTTTATATTTCTCGTATGTGTTTTCCCCAGGACAGATCGTGAGTAATTGTTACACCCAAGTATTTAAAGGAACCTACCCTCGCGATTTTGGTTTGTTTCACTTTGTAACTATAAGGGAGGGAATTACTCTTTTCCCAAAAATGTATTACTAAGAATTCCAACGCTCTGCTCGACACACCCTTTACCTAGCGTTATCAACCGAGGTTAAGGCAATATTCCTTCCACTGCCAGCGTAGTAATTTCAGGCTCGCATCATTTACTTCAATTTTCGAGGCATATTCTCATTTCGTGTACTTACAATACATCCAATTAGTCTACTCATGGCAACCGCCTTCAATTGGCACAAAAAATGTTTGAAATACAGTATCCACTAATTCCATATTAAAACACCAGGTTAAGTTTCAGCCATCTAATGTTGGACATCACAGTAAAAGGTTAACAGCAGCCGGAGAATATACGTATTCAAAAGTGATCCAAAAGAATGCCTGTCATTATTTTCCCCCGGAGTTGATTTCTCATCTTTATGAAAGAACTATAACATTAACGGTATTGTTTTGTTAGCTCAGAATGTATTTTTACATTTAAGTTCATGAACTGCCGCAATCTGATGCCATCTTAGCGTTACTTTCACCCAAAATTTCCTTTCAAATTATGTTATTAGTGACGGAATGAATTGTTCCTTTTAATAATTATATGCCATTATGTATCTAATAGGTTTGCATAAGGTAAAAAAGTAGTTGAAGGTGAAGGATATTTACTAGGGCATAATTATCAATAGATTGAAAGATCAATAATGAAAGAACATATCTGAAGTTAAGGATGAGAATTTATTTTTTATACGGACGAGAGCTAATTTAAACTTAAGGCGGAAGAAAAATGCGTTAACCAAGCGGAAAATTCTTATATAGGCGAATCGATTCATGGGTAAACTGATGGTAACCGAGAAATGAGGGGAAACGCGTTAGGACAAGTGAAGAATAACTCGAAATATCTAACCCAAGGTACTCGAGGTAAAGCTGTGACGAAAACGTTGCAGTCTTTCTTAAAAACTAAGAGGATTTTTGGATCATCTTATGTTGAATATATACTAGCGGGTTCTTTAGGGTCTAGTATGCGGGGGACCGGAGAAAATGAGCTGAACAAACATGAAGGCAAGCGACGAAGCTGAAGAGATAAAGGTGCAGTATGGGGTGCCGAAGCCCTTGACAGAATGGAATGCAATTCTATTCAAATGTAAGAAAGACTATTTAATATTGTTTTCTATTATTTCAATTGTCCTATTGTAGGACTTAACCTTCGACAATTAGAGAAGTCATTAATGAAATAACCTTCGTAATAAAGCAGGCCTTCAACAAGCCTTTGAATAACAACAACCCGATTAACGCAATTACTTAGACCATAAATCCCATTGGTTTAGACATGCGAATAAATATTTTAAGGGAAACTTTGTAAAAGTAATGGTTATAACAACAAAGGAATGCATATTAAGAGCCGAATGGACCCAAACGAACACTACGCAAAGAATATTACACAGCAGGAATCCTTGAAGTTTCATCGTGCTACGAAGTGCATAATCTTAAACGTTTGATACCTTTGTTAATTACTCCTGCCAATTCAGAATGGTGCTTATACCCCGCACCCTTACCCTTTTATTCCTCCATAGTTTTTTCTTCAATCGCCGTTTCAACACTCCGATCTGGTTTCCTCGTCTTTCTAAGATGAACAACAGCATTACAATCGCCCAGCACCGCCTAAATATCCACTGAAAGAAATACGGCTTCAGTTTCTACTTAAATGTTGGAGGCATATGGAAAAAACCATGGACGTTTACATGGTAAATGAAATGACCGGCGATAAATGGCCTAGAGTTCCCGCGATTTTATTAGATTGTGGTTTAGTTGGATCTGACAGTAGTCATTTAGGACGAGTACGCAGACGCTTTATTCATTTCAACATTTTGTATTTCCGATTATTTTTATTCTATCTGTGCTTCTAATTGGTTAAAATTAGTTTTTTATTTGTATTTTAGTAGAAACAGATTGGGGTAGTTGGAATGGATAATTCCTATATACTTTTCAAGGCGTTACACAAAGTAGGTTGTGATTGCGCTCTACGTTCTTTTTAAAAGCATTTAATGTTAAGGCATTGATGTGATATAAGCATTATCTTCATCCGAGCCATTTTGAATCATACTTTAAAAAAAACAAAGGCTTTGGGTAGTAGTGAAGAGTGCTTTATTATTTGTTTTTTATAGGGGCAATCTGTTGTTCGAGACAAAAATCTAAGTACAAGTCTTTGCGGTTAACTTTGATACAAATTTAGAATTATCGATCTTGGAAGTCGATACTCTATGAAGTGGTAAACTTGAGGCTCCTGCAAAGTGTCTGATTTAGAGAATTTCCTGCTGCCTTCTCCCAATGATTTGATTCGCGAATATGTTATGCTGCCGTTCCGTCATTACTTGAGTGGAAGAAAACCATACCAACCATTTAAGTGGCCAGAACATAACCTTTTCCTGTTGTAATCTCGCCGAGAGTACCATTCTCTAAAGAAAGTAGGGGACTTCTCTCTTTGTAAGTAGAAATACGTATATATTCGGTAGAAATTGAGACCATAAGATCCCATGTTTCATGAAACCTTTCGTCAAAGACAATACTAATTAAAAGAAAAGGGATGTAAAAAAGAAAATACTGGTGAAGCTATAATTTAAATTTGTTTTAATAATTTAAAAATAGATAAATAAGCACAGGATTTATTTTTGTGGGAAAAACCTTCAAGGGTGTTCAGACGTGAGAACTCTCAAAAGCCCGCGATGGAACGCGTCCACGAAGGAAGGTGTGGCAAACCTGCGAAGACCCTGAAAGAGTAAACAAAATTAAATACATTAAATGCATGTATGAGAATACCGTTCAAGTGGTGTTGTAAAGCTTGATAACAGAGACATAAGTACGTGATCAAAGGAGAAAAGGCGGCCATTGCCTACCTTTATAACATTTAAAATGGGTGGAACGACCTTCAACTTTGATTAAGAATTACTATGATCTCAATCTTTTATACTATCAAAGTTTTCATTGTTTCGATTAATTAATTTTGCATTGGCTATTTCCTGAAATGTCAGTTCGGTAGGTTTTCTAGGGGCTGGCCTTGCATCTGTGTAGCGAAACCACGTTCGCAGCACTAATACAGCTATCAAATGAATGGAGACAAGGCGGATACCAAGTGTTGTAACCTCGCTCTCCCGATTGCAGACGAGAGAACGAATTTTAAGGGCGACAAGTCTTCTCTGCATGGTTTTTTATGAAAAAATATTATATTTCATATTCCCGGGTTATGGAAGGGGCTGTCCTTTAAGACTAGATTTCAAACAGTGCAACTACGATAGCTGCAGGTAGGTGCAGGCGGCTCATTTCCCATTTTCTCCGTTTAAGTATACATTCCCTGACAATGTCTTCGTTAACACTTAATTCCATCCAGTATTGCTATGTCACGTCAAGGACAAGAAACTTCGTAGAGCAGGTAGCTATCTGCCCTCTGCAATACCAGCTTTCCGGATAAGCTACAGATTTGGCCAATTCATCACAAGCGGGAATTATCAGATTACACCGAAGCGTTTTTAGAGTAATGCAATGAAAACTCTTGAATGTGTGTGCAGAATTAATCTATCGGCGTTTCATCTCATACAGACCCTGTTTTTTTGATAAATTAGCTTATCTAGTTATTCAACCGAGAGGGTGCAGGATTATCACTGGAAATGTTTACATCATTGATCCCTCCGATGAAAGCCTTTGAAACCCCACCGGGAATAATTTTTTCATGCAAATAAAGAAGCGAGGAACAATTCATTTTTGCTCACTTTAGATTAAAACTGCAATTAATAAATAATAAAACTAAAGCAGATAAGGAAGAAAATATTCAACTGTAAAAATAGCTTGCTTCTCACTGAAGGTATATTTGGTCTCGTATTAGGAAGGATGCGAAAAGTACATTCTACGGTAGCTATTGCTTTAAATGGAAGTTGCTACAAGTACCATTCCTGCAGTCATAAGAAGCAAACTTTCCAAGAATATCAAACTTTCGTTCGCAGCGTAACTTATTTAAGCAGTGAGTACGTGCTTAAGTTTTAGACCTTGAAGACGGACATTTATACATTTGGTCGATATTGATAATATCTGCAGAATTTGACGTGACGCTCCCATTAAATTTACAAAATATCACGAGGATTCTAGTTTTTACACGAGTTATTTTTTTCTACGACCAAACGGCTCTTACTTCATGGGAATGCCTTTTATCTTTTGTCGGTTAAGAGTATTGAACGCCAATGGTTACTGCCCAAAATTAGCACGGAGTTGTCTATTCGAGTCTTGCCACGAGTAGGTGCCGAAGAGGAATTCACTATTTTTAGTGGTATATTAACAATGCGAAATACATATGGCTTCTAACCAACACCCATATGGAAAATCGAGGAAGAGAGTCTCCTTAAGTGCTCCTATGGCCTGTTCTTAATCAGCCTTTGGCAATAAAACTTTTCCAACGAAAAAAAGAATTAATTACGCGGTTTGATGGAGGAAAGGTTGCATATTAGAAATCATCGCTTATTGCTTATCTGGACCAAAAATTTCTCTGAAATTTAACCAGTGGAGGCACTAAGTTATTTCTCGGATGGTTATAGTCATTTTTTTCATTTTTACCGCTTAATCTCTTCACATATGCAGAGAATTCTTTACCGCAAAGGAAAACCCTTATTACAAAAAAGTAGTGGCGAATAAGTGAAAGAAATTGAAATGCAACAATTCCCGGTTGATGAAAACAGTTATCTGGATCAGATCTTTCAAAGAGAAAAATGCGGGCAAGAGCGATCCTAGCGTTGGCAATTAGGAGAAGATTCTCAATACTACATGGATTAAATCTGAATGTCAAACTAAATAGAGCGACCATCAATTAGCATTCCAAAACTCCATGCTTGAAAGAAAAGAATGAATATTTATCATGTGCGTAAAGGCAGTTTCAGGTTCATTTTTCCAGATATTCAGCGTCAAACACGTGAATATTGTTTACGTTTTCGTCTCAATGTTCACTTCAAAAATATGCAATGCCGTTTTTCATATGAATAACATTTCGTTCGGGCCGAGGAACGCAGAACCACGTGAAAAAAAGGTGAAGTAAATGGCCTGCATTTTTACTGATGTATGTATGTATGACTGAGTATGATACATTCGGGGCATGACTAATAAAAACTTGCTTTTTGCGGAAACAATTAGTTGGTTGGAAAATTCATGGAAAAAAAAGTTAAATAGCACTGCAAAAAATTCTTCATCCCAACGATCGACAAACGTGGAAATTTAAGTTTTCAATTTACATCTGGGCGGACACGAAAGTGTCTAAGCAAGGGTACTAAGCACTGCAGGCCGAGTTTAAAGGGGTATTAGGTTTTGATCAATATGAATGACCGTAAGAGTAACATTCCCTAAATAAACTGGTCACCAGATATGCGACCTAATTATCGATGGCACAGTGAAAAGCGGTACCACAACCGTAAGTCAAGTCTAAGTGATATGTTTTAGTTGCTCACAAAACCGGCATGTGGAAGAGGAAAGTGATGGCTAAGGTGAAGCATAGGGGACAAGGCATGGTACATTACGATGAAAAAGACGACAGAAAAGGGCGTCACTTCACGTAGAAGTCTTCATTTCGATTGAGAATGGGTACGCGATCTCTTACAAACAAAAACAAAACTTTCATTGTTTTCACCAGCAGTAACTAGTAATTTCATAGTTATGACCGTTGCGTCCATAGAACATTCAAAAGGAAGCAAAAGGAATGGATGAATGAAGAGAAATGAGGAGAGAGAAAGATTGCACGAGTTTCCTGTTGCTGACCCAAAGAGGTATCGCGCACAGCTCGTTGGAACCCATTTTCCGGCATTCGCCAAAAGGTGAAGACGAAGGCCGATGGCCGGTCCATCACGTCCCTCCTGCAGAAACTGCAGAGAGGTACGTCCTACTGGTACCATGTTACAGCGGTCCATAAAAACATGAATCCGCTGCCTTCGGAAAAGTCTGAAGGAACGTGAAGAAGGATGATTCATAATGGAACAGGAGGAAAGAGAGCGATGGGATGATGCAATATAAAAAAATATTGAGCACAATCCACTTGTACTTAATACTTTCTTATATAAAGACAAGTCTATAATTACCTGTACCTTTTACCTATAAGTACCTGTACCTTTTACCTATACCTTTTACCTATAATTACCTGTACCTTTTACCTATACCTTTTACCTATAATTACCTGTACCTTTTACCTATAATTACCTGTACCTTTTACACAAACGTTTTACCTATAATTACCTGTACCTTTTACACAAACCTTTTACCTATAATTACCTGTACCTTTTACACAAACCTTTTACCTATAATTACCTGTACCTTTTACACAAACCTTTTACCTATAATTACCTGTACCTTTTACACAAACCTTTTACCTATAATTACCTGTACCTTTTACACAAACCTTTTACCTATAATTACCTGTACCTTTTACACAAACCTTTTACCTGTACCTTTTACATAAACGTTTTACCTGTACATTTTACCTATATTTACCTATTAACTATATTTCCCTATACCTTTTACCTGCATTTACCTATATTTCACTATAACTTTAACCTATATTTACCTTTACCCTTTAGTACTTCACACCTGGTTATAACTGTTACACAAGGATAAATGTGCCTGACGAAGTGTATGCTATGTTTAAGTGAATGTCATGTCCCAGTCATTTCAAATGTCCTGCCTAATTTGATCGCTAAAAAGTCACTTTAATTCACCCCCCATTTCTCTAAGTGCATTGGTTGTGTCCCTTAAGCCCCATCGGGGGCCCTACCGCGAGAGTGGGGGCCTTGTCTCGAGCTAAGACCTTCACACTGAACCTAAAGTGTAGGCGGGAGAGGGGGGAGGGAAGGAGAGGAGACGAATCCCTACCTGGGTTATTTCTGCAAGGTCCAGCGGCGGCAGATCGTTCTCCATCGACGATCCCTCGATGCACGCGCATATGACACAAGCACTATTCACTAAAAAAGCACAAAATGACCATGCACCACACATCACTGGCACTGACACCAAAACCTTTGCCTCACGCCAACAATCGCTGGGGTCATCGTGGCAGATTCCTTCCACTTCACAGGAACTGGGAAGCTCCATATGTGTTAAGTGTGGGGATTACATGTTCTGTAGATTGTGTTTTAAATGTCATGAATCTTGAGGTGATGATGTTATGTTAGGAGTTTAGCGAGATTATTGGAATGAAAAATTAAGATTTATGGGAAGAAGCATAGTTCACACAAAAATGGGCTAATCTTAGTTTGTCTATGATTATGTAGTGAAAATGAAACTATGTACTCTTGTCAATCCTAGAAAATGTAAATCCCTAGTCCTTAAGAATTACGAAGGAGTCATCGACGTACGTACTATAACTTCCGCTCGTGCAGCGTTGGAATTTTTTTTATTAAACTCAGTTTGTCCAGTCAATAAGACAACTTCAAGTGACGTCATGTTAGATGACTAATATACTCGTCACGACGGGGGCAACAACATCTAAACTAAACATTTAATGCTTGGCATTGGCATTTCAACAGGGACAGCGACACGAACGGTTATTGACAGCTGAAAAACTTGCCTGTGAAGAGAGGATAATTGAAAAAGTACGCAAGGACAACCGGCATAAGTTAAGAAAGAGGCGCTGAATTCTGGCAGAAACAGTGTGTCACGCACCATTGGGAAATCAAGCACAGTACTCCGTGACTTAATGAGAAACGGCAGCCAACCATGCTGCAGTTGGATTCGATAGTGAAAAAAGGAAAGAAGGAAGCTTGAATGTCACGTAGAAATTAGGCAAAATGTTGAAATTGTATATTTGCCGTTATCTTCAGTTTGGTAATATTCGATTAACATCATGGAAATCCTTGAATTTCAAGATAAGTGTTTTGGAGCACCTGCATCAATATGAATGTATTTCTGCAAAAGACAATGTTTATACAATCGGAGGAAATAGAATTCTGGAAAGAATTTTACCGAATGGAAAGATAGCCACGACCCTTAAAGATACGTATTTGCGCCACGAGTTGAAGATATATGGAATGACATGCTATGACCTTTGAGACGAAAATAAGGGAAGTAATCCTGCTCAATTATCAAAGAGAACATTTACTTGCTGTGAACTGGAAGGGTAACGATTTATCGGAAGAAATCACATTCTTCAATATTCGGCAACATTTTCCGGGAATCAGATTCTGGCCGCCTAAGCATGCTGTGGCAGCTAACAGATTAAGAGACTGACAGACGGCAGAGGATTGAGAACAATTATTTACTTCATTCGGAAGAGGCGAAGAACCGACCGTAGTCTTTATTTCAGATGCACAAATATGTGGCAAGTTCGAAAATCTGAACAAGTAGGAAAATGTTGGAAGCCCAACAAAGTTGACGAGAGTTTAGCACGAGGAGAGTAGAGTGCATGCTGCCACATTGAGGAATTCGAGTCACTTCTTTAACAGCGCATTTCAGAAAATATCCACAGTGTAAAATGCATTGACGGAAGGGAAACATTTGTTTGCGAAATACTAAGAACGACCATTAACGGTATATTCCAGCTCCCAAGTGGTCATCATTCGTCACACTACCCGGAAGCTGGACAGAGACAGTCTAAAGAAACTAGAGAGAGAAGTTATCCTCTTCCGAGGGAACGTGTAATTAGGAGAACCTCCAAAACCACTTGGAAAGAGGTATCGGCGGGACCCTTGTCCAGAAAAATGCTGACAACAACAGGAAGCGAGTATTAGGAGATACGATAGAATTGATGAAATCAATGCGGTGGTAACTGAATAACTGTCGCGGAATGCACACTTTGAATGTACGCGACTAGAACAAAACAAAAACAAACCTAAGATTTGGTCTGCTTTGACTACCCACCGGTAAAAAGAAATTAGAACTCGAAAAAATGTATGCGTGCATGAGTCTCACCCAAAGGGAGTAAATCTGAATGTGAAAATGAGCCCACGGCTTTGCCAAGGCCAAAATTGAAGGCTCAGCCAAATACTAGCGACATTTGTTCCGAGTCCATTACGAATTCTCGAAAATTGGGGAGACGACGTAGCGGGGTGAAAATATGGAAACATGGTAACAGCTTCGAGAATGACAATGGTTTCTCCGAGAAAGAAATAATGCTGCTGTTAATTGGGATTAAATGTTTTATTAGAATATTGTATGTATTATTATTTCCTTGAGTTTATACGAGATTCCATGACGCCGTAGAAAAAACTACGCCTAATAAGAAACGAGGGGAGACTACCGGTGTTTGTTTAACAGATGAGATACGTCCACCGTAAAGAAGAATTCATTCCGGTTATCATATATTGGTGGGTCCAGCGTATAATAATCAAGATCTAAAATTCGTGGCCACAGCGGGCAGCAAGACGAGCTCGTCAGCTGGGAAGGAGAAGCACTTGAGAACAGGGAATTTTGAGGGAGAGAAGGAAGAGTCAAGCAATTGCCTGCGTCAGGAGTGGGCTGCGAGGTGATGAAAAAACAATTGCAGACATGGATCAAGCGAGTCTCAGCAAGAAGAGCTGAAAGTTTGTTTGAAATTGCGTTAGATTTATCGACAAAATATTGAGTCTTTGACGACTTTAATTGAAGATATGCCATTTAATTGAGGAGAAGACTAGAAAATACAACAAATTTGAGCAGAAATTATTTCTTGAAGGAAAGGAGATGATTTTCGACAACATGTTTCCCTATAAGTAGTGCCTTGAGTTAACCGTTTTATGCAACTATGGAAACAGCCAACCAGAAGGTAGATATATGTTCTTTTTCTTTAGGATAGATGCAGAAATGAAGAACGACAAGCGAAATTTAATAGTAACATTTTACAGTGTCAAAAATTCCCAAGGAAGACTGGACAAAAGAGTTGTTTGCCAACCTTCTGGCAGAAGGTTATTAAACTTAAATGTGGAATGTGGCTGTATTGGTAAACTACAACGGCAGAGGAATATTACATCACCTTTACACGAATCATGTAATAGCGATGCATATGAAAAACTGAATGAAAATAGAAGGCAAAATAAACTAAGTTCGACATGGGTGCAACATCTCGCCAGCAATATTCAACGCAAATCCGGTCGAGTCAAAGGAAGCAGAATTGCACATCCAAACAGTCGAGGTCAATGGCAAAGAAATTAACATGCTACGGCTCGCAGACGACATCGCAGTAGTAGCAGAGGTGCATGAAGACCTGCAAGCGAACATGAATACCGTGGACCAAGTACTTCGGGAATTCAATGAGAGCATCAACAAGAAAAGAACATCCTTGTGTGCGGAAGAGAAGCTGGATGCAGACATTTCGATGAGTAAAACTAGAACAAGTGAAATCCTGCCTTTTCTTGGGCAACAGTATGAGATGGAATAAGCTCGACCGACATCAAGCGAATAATAGCCAAGCAAAGAAGGCGTTCATTGAGAAGAGCCAAATGCTATGTTCAAAGAACAAAATTGCAAACAGGCAAGCTGTTCGTTAAAACGTTCGTGTAGAGCATGGCACTACGGATCGGAGGCATTGAGTATTTAAAAGTGGCCCAACGAAAAATGGAAGCATTGGAAAAATGCTATGAGGAAGGCCAAGAGACAAGTACATAGGTCAAATGAAGGACGTTAAAATCGGAACAATCAGAGGGTGACGGCATTGACACTATTTAGGGAAGAATGGAGGGTTGCAGTAACCCAATCTTAGGGCTGAAGTGCTGATGATGTGAAATGTGACAATTATTCGATTCTACCATTATTAAAGCTGCTGTTTTCAAGGGAATACATTACACAAAACTGAAGACTTGTGCACCAAGCGAAAAAATTTTGAAATGATTAAGGAAGAAGTGCAACTCTCACATGGCTAAAGCAGATTACATGAAGAACGTCATCCGAGGTATTTAAAGTGATAAAGATTGCAAGTTGCCAAAATTGAGAAGAACTGAGAAACTTTTCAAGTTGCTGGGTTGGGAAAATAATGAGATCATTGGAGAATATCTCAGAATAAACGCAGATAACACTGTTTTACCGCGTAAGGTACTCATAACCTGGAGAGGTTTTGCGGTCACCTCGTAAAAATGTGCAGGAAATAAACCGCAGCCCATATAGATGAACGCTGATAAAAGTCAGCTGTAGGGTGGACTAGCGGCTGGGCGAATCCAATCATTATTTATATCAAGACATTAACAGTATGATTTTTGGCGACAGATTTGAGTCATACAGAGTTGTCAGTATGCGATTCCTCGCCAGGTTTGTGCAGCAATAATTTAAAATGCCGAAAATATCGAGAAGAATGTATGCTGCTGCATTGACAAATTCGCTTTACTTCTTTTACAGCGGAGCTTCAGAAAATATTTTTGGAATATAAGATGCAATGACGGAAGGGATACATTTGCTGACGAAATGCGAGTGACGACCATCAGATTGTCCAGCTCCCAAGGAGTCTTCATGCGACGTCATACTACCGAGAAGATAGGCAAGAAAAGTTCTTTTTCTGAGGGAATAATAACCGTGGGTCTCCAAAAACACGGAAAGAGCTAGCAGCAGAAAAATTATACAGAAGAACTCTTGGAAGCAATAGGAAGAAAGTAGCAGGAGAAAGTAGGAGAGAAATTATAAAGTCAATACGGTGGCACCTGAACAACTGTCGTAACAAACACCTAGAATGTGCATGACGGTAGAACACCAAGTTAAGCCTATGATTCGGCTTGCGGTAGATTCATACCGTTACAAAAAATATCAGATCTCCGAAAAAATACATGCGTGCAATTATCTCACCCAAACGATGCAGATGTTAATGTGAAAATTAGCACACGGCTTTGCGAAGGCATTAATTGAAGACTTCAAGAACAGCCAAATACTGTTGACATTTGTTCCGAGTCCATTACGAATTCTCGAAAATTGGGGAGACGACATTGCGGGTGGAAATATGGCGAAAAAGTATCAGTTTTGAAATAGGAATTGTTTCTCCGAGGAAGAATTCATGCTACTGTCAAACAGGATTTAGTATTTTATTGGAAGATTGAATGTTTTATTATTTCCCAGAGTATTTGTGCTTTCATCTCTGAAGCCGGAGAAAGGACAAAGCCTAATAAGGAACAAGCCAGGGAGACTGTCTGTTGAACAGATACGTCCACTGAAAAGGAATTCATTCCGGTAATCCTATCTAGGTGGATTCTGTGTATTGTATTTTGGACCATCAAAAGTTCGTGGCCACGGTGGGCAGTAGACAAACTCGTCAGCTGGGACGGAGAAACACTTAAGAACAGGGAATTTGTAGCGAGAGAAATAAGAGTCAAGCAAATGCCCGCGTCAGGAGTGAACGGCGAAAGGTTTAACAGCGACCGCCAAATATGTTTAGAAGAAAAAGGGCAGGAAGAGAATTATTCCAAATTCCAGAATGTGATTCTGCCAGGATTAATATGAGAAATTTTTGTTGCAGAATTGAAAGTTGCCGTTGTTACCTTTAGTTTGGTAAAATTCAAGCAGCATAAGGTGAGCTCTAGGCGAGAGAGAGAGAGAGACTGCATGACGGGGGAGAGGGTGGCTTCCGAATATACACCACCACATCCAAAGCGAACGGTAAGAGTTACTAAAAGGAAGATTATCCGGACGTAGTGATGCACTTGGCACATGTCCGGTCATGATTCCATTTGGATATGGAGTGAATCGTTAATTGGAAGGATGAAATGAACGAAAGAAGAGAATATATGTGATGACTATGCGGGAGAATTAAGACTGAAATAAATCAATTATTGCAACACACCCTTGAAATGGGTCTGCACTGAATAACAAATTCAGAAACTACTATTTCACACGACAAGGGAAATGAAATGGATGGTTAATCCCTCGGGACGAGCGGCAGAGGGTGCAGCTGACTGCGAGTTTGTCAAATAGCAAGGAAATTTGGTCCAAAATTGATCAAGTACGACAGGACAAGACAGTAAGAGGGGCGCTGAATTCAGGCGTAAACTATATATGTCACGTTTTATCGGGAAATAATTAGCAGATTATCGTGACTTGATGAGAAATGGTAGCCAACCATGCTGCGGTTGAATGCAATGGTGAAGAAAGGAAAGGAGGAAGCTCAGTATTGTGCAGAAATAAGGCGAACGGTTGAAACGTTTCAATTTTCATTATCTTTAGGTTAATGAAGTTCGAGCAGCACCCAAGAAAGCTCTTGAAATAGAAGAGGGTGGCGAAGTACGTGCATCAATAAGACGATAACTGTGGATAGGACAAAGTAAATAATCTGAGGAGATACTATTCTGGAAAGTGTTTCTTACTGGAAAGATGACCAAGACCATGAAATAAACTTATTTGCACCACGAGTTTAAGATGAAAGGAAATATTCAACACTTTCCGTTTCAATGACCTTAGAGAGGACCATAGAACAAGGAATCCGTTTTAATTATCAAGGAGAAAATTGCTTGCTACGACCTGGAAGCTTAATGACTTCTGAGGAAATCACGTTCATAATATTCGGCAAAGTTTTTCCCGGGAATCTGAATCTTGCCGCGCTTGCATGCTGTTGCAGCAAACTGTTTAAGGGACAGTTCGTGGCTAGGACTCATTCGGCAAGAGGACCGAGTACATTCCTTTACTTCATTCGGAAGAGGAGAAGAACCGACCGCAGTCGTTTCAGATGCGGAAATGTGGCTAGTTTGGAAATTGAAAATGTAGTAAAATGATGGAAGCCACACAAGAGGATGAGTGGAGTACAAATAGAGCAAGGCATGAGTACGTATCGGTGGGGCAATGAATTTTGCTAGATGATTGTTTTAAACAATGATTCAATTGATATCTCCAAATAGGTGTGTGTAAAATAGGAATGACGGTGACACCCTATCCTATCTCCGTATATCTATCATTTTTTAGGGAAAGGAATGCAGGGGAAAAAGGTGGGAGAGGGAATGTCCATCGCCGTGTAACGACGCAATGACAACTGATTACAAATTAAATGTTTAAGGCCGTAATGTTCAAACAACTTTAACCACACTCGTCAATGATATAGTGTGATGACAAACAACCACGGGCTGCGAAGTGAGTTTACGAGACTTTTAGGAGATTTCTCTCACGATAGGGATTCCAGATATATGCAGACAGTTTTATTTCAGAATTCTCTGGATTATCCCAATACACAAGGGAATCCACTTGTGATTAGTCTGCGAAAATTACCCTTTGTCAATTACTTTTCTGAACGTTATAAATTCTTCCGTTATACTTAATTCCCCCCTGCCACAGTTTTTGGTGGCTCGCAGGGTATTTATGTAGATGAATACTGAAAGGAAGATCAGAAATGACGGAACAACCGATATATCACAAACGATAAAGGAAAAATTGAACATTAATTAAGGGTATAAACCACCAGAATTGAGAAAAACGGGCGAATTTTTCAAGGTGCTCTGTTGGTAAAGTAATGAGTACACATTGGATGAGAATATCTCAGACAAATACCCGATAACACAGTCACTGTTTAACCGAGTTAGGTATTCATAACCTGAAGAGCTTGTGCAGTCACCCCGTAAAAATGTTGAGATATACCGAATCCCAGATGGAAGAACACCGAGAAAAATCAGCAGTAATGTAGACTGGCAGTTGAGCGAATGAATGTGAGCATTATTTACGTTGTTAAGACAGCAAATTATTTTTGGCAACATATTTTACTCTTACAGATTTTTCAGTAAGTGATTTCTGACCAGGTTTGTGCAGCAATATTGGAAGATGCAGAAGGTATAGAGGCAATGCTGGTAACCCAAGAAGGCATGCTGCTGCATTGAGGAATTCGCGTCATTTTTTTAACAGGGCAGCTTCAGAAAATATCAATTGAATGTGAAGTACATTGCCAAACTGATGCATTTGTTGGCGTAATACGAAGAACGATCGATATCAGAATATTTAGTTCCAAAGGAGTCGTCATACGTCAAATTATCGGGAGGATGGGCAGAGGCAGTCGAAAGAAACCAGTGGGAGAAGAGAAATTTGTCCGAGGGAAGATGTAATAGAGAGGGTTAATCTCTAGGGTGACATTCTAGGCACACCTATAATGTGCATAACGATAGGACAACACCAAATTAACCGTCATTCGCTTGCGGTAGGTACCCACTTTTCCAAAAAAATGACATCCAAAAAGAAAATGGGTGCATGAGACTCACCCAACGGAGTAAATATTAATGTAAAAATGAGAACAAGGTTTTGCGAAGGTCATAATTGAAGACTTCAGGCACAGCCAAATAATAGTGAAATTTGTACCGAGCCCATTCTCGAAAATTGGGGAAAGGACGTAGCACGGTGAAAATTTGACGAATAACAATCTGTTTCTGAATGAGAATTATTACTCAGAGAAAGAATTCTTGCTGCCGTAAATCACACGAAATATTTAATTAGAAGATTGAATGTGTTAATATTTTCCCGAGTTTGTGCTTTCATCTCTTAAGCCGTAGAAAAAAATTGACGAGTGACAAGGAGGGGAGGCTAAGGGTGCTTGTTTAATAGATAAGACCACCGGGAAGAAGAATTGATTGCAGTGATCATATTTTGGTGGTTCAAGCGTGTAATAATTTTAACCATCACATTCGTGGCCACAGCGGGCAGGGAGCCAAAACGTCAGCTTGGAAGGAGAAGCAATAGCGAACAGGGAATTTTGAGGGAGAGAAAGAAGAGTCTAGCAATTCACCGAGTCAGGAGCGAATTGCGAGAAGTTTTTATCAGTGACCGCCAAAGATGCTTGCATGATGTTGAAGGACAAGATGTCAATTATTATCATTAAATATACCTTTTTGCAGCGCGTATGCGATTCTGGTGATACATACAGGAGAAATGGGACTGTCCTGGGCAAAGTTGGAGCCATCAGGTGGTAATTGGCTGCTATAATGCTCGTTGGAAAAGGTACGAGAAGCACGAATGAAGTCCACGGTGATATGATGTAAGCAAGCATTTCAACGATCCTCGTTCGGAATCCGCATTTTTAAAAAGGAAACGATAAAAAGAATTGGAGACATGGATCAAGTAAGTCGAAGCAAAGAGAGCTGAAAGGTAATGTTTGAAATTGCTTCCGATTTATTGACAAAATATATGCTTCTTTGACAAAATTGATTCGTGATATGCTAATGAATGAGGAGAATACTAGAATGCCACAAATCGAAGCACAAATAATTTCTTAAAGGACAGGAGATTTACGAAGACATGTTTCACTGCAAGAAGCACCTCGAGTTAACCGATTTATGCAGTTTTAACGAACTAAGCCATGGGAATGATTGGTCGCCTTATTCTTAAGGGATCTGGAGAAATTAACTAAAGGCGACATTTAAGACTAGCAACTATGAGGAATGTTATGATATCATAATTATCTTAGCGGACGAAAAACTTTGCGAAAGGGGTGTATAAACAAGGAAGAATCGATGCAGCGCCGAGAATACCCGAGGAAGACAGTATTAAAGAACTAAGGTTGCAAATCTTTGGGAATCTTATTAAATTGAAGTAACATGTGGTTGAAGTAATATACTACAAAGACCGAGGAACAATCTATCACCTTTTCAAGAATCAGGTAACAACTATTCATATGAAAGAAAATGAAAATAGAAGCCAAAATAAACAAAGGAGTTCGACATTAATGCAACATCTCGCCATCGCTATTTAATGAAAATCTAGAAGAGGCAATAAGGTAGTTAAACATTTGGGCATTAGTTTTACAGTTGGTGACAGCATTGACACTAATTATGGAAGAATGGAGGGTTGCAGTAGACCAAACTCGGGGTTAAAATACTGATGTGAAAGGTGAAAGAATTATGAAGAAAATTTTAAATCCAGAAAGAGTATATATAAGAAGTCTTCAGCAGGAGCACGAGAAAAATCCACAGGAATGTTTTTATATGCCTATCAATCAAACGAGAAATGCGTAAGTACGTTTAGCATGGTGGTGAAATGAATTTTACCAGACCTTAGTTTGGGAATAATTACAGCTAACAAAATGGATATGAAGAATGTCAACTACTTATCCCAGTCGCCTCATTAGGAAACAAGTGATGCCTTAGGAAGAAGAGCGAGGGATGGGCGAAGCTCCACTCCGAGAAGAGGTCGATGACTGTGTGAAGGAAAACCAGCTGATATATTTCCAAGGAAATAAATTACAGAAAACTGAAGACCGTTGTACACCAAGCAAAACATTTTGAAGTGAAAAAGTAAAAATCTCGCCTAGCTAAACAAGATTACACGCGGAACTGGATTCTGGAAAAGGGTATGGTAATTAACCAACTATATCCACGCCTGGAACAGCTGAATGTAAAAATTCCACTAAATAAGAATCCTTACGGATTAATATGAGAAATTTGTAAGAGGAATAAACTTCTCTTGACAATGAAGGGTTAAAGTACATCGTAACTAGCGACATCACCTGGTTAAGTGGTGCAGCAAAATATACGGTTGTCAATATATGAATATCTAATGAACATACTGTAGGGTGTGCCGACTGAAAAGAAATTCACATGAAAACCACAATAAAAGTTTTCGAACTTAGAAGTAACAAAAAAATTTTTAAAAATAAATGCTGTACTGAACAAGTGAAAAGTTTGTTCACAAAAATTAGACTCACATTTTACCAATGGTCAAGCAAGTAGCTTATTGCAACTCCCTAAAAGTTTGATGTCTCATGACGTCTCAACTCATGTCGTCTCAACTCATGTCTCGTGAATTCAAGGAAGCCGTAGAGAAATCTGAGCTTTTCCAAGGTGGAAATGCGATACATGATTGACGGTTGCTCAGAATTCCAGGAAGGAAGCAGCAGTCGACGCTGACTGCTGAAAAACAAAGTTTATAACCAATAGGACACAATAAGAGTATAAGGTGAACATTAAATTCACGCCAGATATTTAGTTTATTGTATGTGCACACCGTATTAACCGATGGAAAACTAATCATTGCAAACCTAGATCCGTCAAGAATCATACCTTCACGACGTAACCTTATGCTGGAAGACTTCAACGAAGGTTAAAATATGTTTGAGCGTGGAAATGGCGAGAAGGTAAAAAAAGATAGTTTGCTGAAATTTCTTGCGAAGAAACAAACGCTTACGACAATGGTCATACGAACCATGGCAATTACGGAGAACAATGTAACCCATAGGCAAAAAAATTCAATGATAGAGACTACAACGTCTTGAATTATCGTCAATGGTAGCAAATAATAAAAATAGATTGTCTTATGGAGATTTGTGAAGACGCCTGCTCCATCCAAAACTGTGATGACCATTAATTCTGACAAGTTCGGGATGGGCCATTATTCGAAAAAGTATGTAATCCCTTTTAGGAATGCCAGTTATTTACCGGTTAAAAATTGAAGCGGCTCATCACGAAAGAATATTTTAAGTGGAGGTTAGAGATTTTTAAAATTAACGATTCTTGTAAAATTCTTCTCCAAAGCCGGAGAAAAATACGCATACGAGTAATTGACATTAAATGCACAACGCCACAGTATAAAAAAAACCCTAGAAAGAAGAAATCATTTCTGCGAGCATTTTCAGTGCATTCAAACCGGGGAGGTCTTGCCCCGTTGCACTTCAGCAAGGGCGAGGGAGGCGGACAGTCATCAGCTGGAAGGGACGGACAGGCGATACGATCGAGTGGAATGAGTTGAGCTCGAGGCGAGAGAGACTGCATGACGGGGGAGAGGGTGGCTTCCGAATATTCAGCCTGACATCTAAGCGAACCGCAAGAATATTTGAAAAGATTATCCTAACGTAATGATGGAATTGGCACAAGTCATGTCACGTCATAATGCTATTTCGATATGAAGGAGGGAATCATGAGTTTTAAGGACGAAATGGACGATAGATTGAAATTAAGTGATCAACATGTGGTAGCGGTAAGGAAAAAAAATCAGAATTTTACAACGCTGGCCTTTTAAATGGATCGGCAATGTAACTAATAGGGAAACAATAAACAATCTCACACACGATATCGGCAAATGGATAGTTAATCGGATGAGTAATTGCCTCTGTAGAAAGATTTTCCTATGGTCATGTAGAAACCACAAACTGCTTCATCCGGGACAATAAGACTAATTCGGACGGAACACTGCGTCCACTGGCTAACTTGACTCGCGGCGAGTGTCGGAAGGTGAAAGAGACTTCGCGAGTCAGTCAAATAGCGAACGAATTCGGCATGCTGAAGGCACGTGCGGATACGACCAGGCGCCTCAATTTGAGAACCCTTAACTACGTACCAGCTACAACTCACGTCACATGATTGAGAATTGGTTTTCTGGTTCTTCTGAACACAGAATGAAATTCAATAGGCGTGCGCCATAATAAGTTAACGAAGCCATTTCTGGCGGGATCGGCTAAAGTCACGGAAAATTATAACCGATATTTGAAACTGAAAAACGATATCACAGCAACGTTAGATGGAAAGGAAATCTAAAAGAGTACTAAATAGCATCCAACAAAAGAATGATTTACACACTTCTGAAAGAAAAAAACTGAGGTTGTGACGAATGTAAAATATAGTGGTAGTGTGCTAGTGATTTGTTACTCCTGAAAAAGACCAAATCTCACTTGAAATAAATACAGACTTTAAACATTCTACTTATTTCAACTGGCTTAGTAAAATCATTTTAACATTATTCCCGTCCGACAACGAAACGATTCGAAGAGGTCTTAACACGAGTGACGTTGAACGTGGCATGCAATTACATAAACTTCGTGCAATAATTGACTAAGCTGTACCAAATAGGCATGGAATATAGAAATTGTTCATTTGTTAAAAGAATAGAAATACATCTGCCGCCGTGAAGCGCTGTCATTAACACGTGGTTGTACCACTATCTCTCAACTCAAATCCTAGTGAAAATAGTTCGGGGATGAAATAAGGGCAATTAAAATAATTGACTTACCTTTTCCTGGATGGTTAAAGGCAGCTTCTCGTACCCGGGGACGATGAACACGACGACCGCCGACTTCAAATCTTGCTAGCTGATACCGATAACTTCCACCACCGACCGCACTTGAGAAGCAAAAGAGCCGTAAGGCGACACGCTCACCTTTATATAGGAAAAGGTATGAAAAAAAGTTTGGGTGGGAGGGGGTGACAGAGAAGGGGGAACGAGTAACAAACTAAAGGAGTGTGAGGTTTGGAGGGAGAACTTTTGGAGGAGAAAGAGGCGGGAGACCGACTAAGATCGCGAGGAAAGCCACACATGGGAGTAGGAGGGTGGGTAACCGAACGCAACGAGGCCAGGAGAAAATGGAAGGGAGAGGGAGGAGGGAGGCACTCATGACGAAAAAGAGGGGTCAACCAAATGCACCGAAGGAAGGGGAGAGACGGCCGGTCGCAGTGAGTATAGGAACGGCCAGGAGGGGAAGAAGGAAGGGGGGGTGAAGGAGATGACTGAGGATTGCTCCGAGGGTCGAATGGTCGCCGCGGAGGAAGAGGACGACCCCTCGTGCTCTCCCTCCGTCCCAACCCACAGGCCCGATCACGGTATCCCATTGGACTCACCAGTGCACAGGCGGAGGTTACTCCGAACTCGCTGCGCGTTCGAATATCCTTGGCCGGTTCCATTTTCGACGCGGCTAACATTCCTAATAATCCTCATAAGTTTCATATCGTTCCTAATAAGGCCTAGACATTAATTTTTCGTAATAAATGAGAAGTAGATATTCTCAAAAAATGCACATACTTCAGGAAATCCGATAGGGTAATTCCGAACTACATTAAAAGCAAGTCAGATATAGAGCCCAAAGTAAGACGTAAAAGATTTCCAAGTTCGTTGGTTCTGATTTTTTCTCTACTAGTAATATTTTATCCGTTGATAATTCTAAGTTTAATACGCTTCTTACTACCTCTTTATTTAATATTATGGTCACCCCTCGTTGGTTCTCGTCTACGCCCCTGTACATACGCCTTTCATCCATTTTTCCTGCCTCCTTAGGATTTCTCCCAACAAACCCCTCTCCCTGCCCACCTTACTTGGTACTTCCTCATTTATTTTCCTTTCGGTGCAATTCACCTTTTCCATTCTTCTCCACACCTACATTTCAAAAGCCTCCAATCTACGTCTATCCTCCTGCTTCAGTTACCACGTTTCAGCGCCATACATAGTTGCGCTCCATATTAAAGTTTTTATGAGTCTTTCTTAACATCCCTACACAACGTCCCCGTCATCAACTCCCTCCTCCTTGAGAAAGCCTCCTTGCCTTGGGCAATTATTCTCCTTACGCCCCTACTACTTTGACCGTATTGGTCCAAAACACTTCCAAGATATATAAATTGTTCTACTTGCTCTATTTTTTCCCCTCCTATTTTAATGTTTAGCTTAGCCTTTTTCTTTTTGGAAAATCGCATAACCTTTGTTTTATTAATATTGATTATCATCCTATATCTATCGCACTGAACCTGCAATTCACTTAGTAATGCTTGCAACCCCTTGACTGACTGAGCAACTAATGCTTGGTCATCAGAAAAGCTAACTGATTTAACGAACTCCTCTCTAACTTTCACTCCCGCCTCAAGCTCATGCCATGCCTCCTTATTCATTTCTTTCACAGATACGTTGAACAGCAACGGTCATAATGGGCAACCTCGCCTTACACCCCTTCCTAACACTGCCCACCCAGACTCTCCGTTAGTAGCATCAGAAAAAATCAAAAGAACAAATGCTGCAATGAACAAGTGAAATATTTGTTCACAAAAATGAAGGGCACATTTTCTCAATGGTCAAGCTGGTGGCTTATAGCAACTCCCTAAAGTTCGACGTCTCAACTCATGCCTGGCGAGTTCAAGGAAGCCGTAGGGAAATTGGAGCTTTCCAAAGGCGGAAATGCGATACATGGTTGACGGTTGCTCATAATTCCTGGAAGGAAGCAGCAGTCGTGGCTGACTGCTGAAAAACTAAGTTTATAACCAATAGAACAGGATAAGAGTAAAATATTACCATGAATATCCCGCCAAATATTTAGCTTATTGCATGTGCTCACCGTATTAACCGATAGAAAACGGTAATTATTGCAAACCTAATTCCGTCAAGAATCATACTTTCGCAACCCAACCTAATGTTGGAAGACTTCAACGAACGTTGAAACATGTTTGAGCTTGGAAATGGCAAGAAGGTAAAAAAAGATCGTTTGCTGAAATTTATTGCGAAAAAAATGTGGAAAGTTTACGACAAGGGTCACACGATTCACAAATTCAATGCTAGAAACCACAACGCCTTGAATTATCGCCAATGGTAGCCAAGAATAAAAATCGATGGTCTCTTATGCAAAGGCGATCAGTGTAGACCCCTTTTCCATCCCAAACTGATGACAAATATTACGGGCACCAAAAGCGGAAGTTCGGGATAGGCCAGTACTGGAAAAATTGTATTATCCCGTTAAGGAATGAAAGTTTATTTATCCGTTTAAAAATTGAAGTGCTTCATCACCAAAGGATATTTTATGTGAAGGTAGAGAGTTTTAAAAATTAACGATTCTTGGTAAGTTTTTCTCCAAAGCCGGAGAAAAATACGTATACAAGTAGTTGACATTAAATGCACTTAACGCCACAATGTTAAAAGAAGAACTCCCTAGAAAGAAGAATCATTTCTGTGAGCATTTTCAGTCCATTCAAACAGGGGGAATCGGTCTTGCACCATTGCATCTCAGCAAGGGCGAGGCTGGCGGACAGCAATCAGCTTGAAGGGACGGACGGGCGATACGATCGAGTGGAATGCAGTGAGCTCGACGCGAGAGAGAGAGACTGCATGACAGGGGAAAGGGTGACGTCTGAATTTTCACCACGGCATCCAAATCGAACCGCAAGATTTATTGAAAATAAAGATTATGCGGACGTAATGATGCAATTAGCACAAGTCATGTCCCGCCATAATGCTATTTCGAAATGAAGGAGTGATTTGTGAGTTTTAGGAAAGAAATTAACGAAAGATTGAAATTAAGTGATCAAAATGTGGGAGCGGTAGGACTGAAATAAAACAGAATTATGCAACACTGGCCTTTGAAATGGGTCGGCACTGAATAAGTAATAGAGAAACAATGAACTATTTCACAAGAAATAGGCAAATGAACAGATTACCAGAGAAAAGATTTCCCTATGAACGTGTAGAAACCACAAACTACTTCAACCGGGACGATATACTATTTCGGACGGAACACCGCGTCCGGTCCAGTGTATAGGCTAACTTACCTCGTGGCAAGTGGCAGAGAGTGTAACTGACTCTGAGAGTCAGTCAAATAGTGAAGGAATTCGGCATGCTGAAGGCAGGTGCGGATACAACCAGGCGCCTCAATTTGAGAACCCTTAACTAAGTACCAGCTATAATTCACGTCACATGATTGATAATTGGTTTTCCGGTTCTTCTGAAAACAATGCGATTCACTAGGCGTGCGCCATGATGTGTTAACGAAGCCATTTCTGGCGGGATCGACAATGTCACTGAAAAAAAGTAATATAATATGCAATTGAAAAAAGAAGACATCACAGCAATGGTAGATGGAAAAAAAATCTAGACGAGTACAAAATAACGTCCAACAAAAGAATGAATTTCACTCTTCTGAAAGAAAAAACGCTCGCCTTTGAATAGGAAACAGCTATGAAAAATGGGTGGGCGGGAGGGGATGATAGAGAAGGGAGAACGAGGAAATGACTAAAGGGGTGAGAGGTTTGGAGGGAGAACATTTGGAGGAGAAAGAAGCGGGACGCCAACTACGAACGAGATGTAAGCCACACATGGGAGGAGGAGGGTGGGTAACCGAACACAAAGCGGCCAGGAGAGGAAGGTAAGATGAGGAAGGAGGGAGGCAAGGATGAGGAGGAGGGAGGCACTCATGGCGAAGAAGAGGGGCCAACCAAATGCACCGAAGTTAGGGGAGAGACGGCCGGTCGCGGTGAGTATAGGAACGACCAGGAGGGGAAGAATGGGGGAGGGTGAAGGAGATGACTGAGGATTGCTCCGAGGGTCGAATGGTCGCCGCGGAGGAAGAGGACGACCCCTCGTGCTCTCCCTCCGCCCCAACCCACAGGCCCGATCACGGTATCCCATTGGACTCACCAGTGCACAGGCGGAGGTGACTCCGAACTCGCTGCGCGTTCGAATTACCTTAGCCGGTTCCATTTTCGACGCGGCCAACATTCCTAATAATCCTCATTAGTTTCATGTCGTTCCTAATAAGGCCTAGACATTAATTTTTCGTAATAAATGAGAAGTAGATATTCTCAAAAAATGCACATACTTCAGGAAATCCGATAGGGTAATTCCGAACTACATTAAAAGCAAGTCAGATATAGAGCCCAAAGTAAGACGTAAAAAAGATTTCGGAAGTTGTGTGCTCCTCATGCAATACGGAAGTGGTTTTGAGAGCTGTGTGTTGAGAGTTGTTTGCTCCTCATTAAAGTTTCTAATTCCTTAAATATATGAGTGGGTATTTCATCGAGTCCGGTTTATTTTTTATAAATTTACTGGATTTAACTGGTTGACAGCTGAGCGAGTGATCTCAAGGAAGTGGTTCCATTTATCCTCAGACTTTCGGCTGTTATTATCTTTGTTAAAAACAGGAAATCGGTTCTATAGAACCCACTTATCCTTCTTGAAACAAATACATTTTCTTTTTTGCATCTTATTTAAGACCCAATGAAGCGAAAACTTTGCATTTACTCCCCTGTGGTCACTAATTTATTTTATATTTTCTATCGTTGAGACGTTTTCGAGAATATTTTTTCCTCACAGATCAATACCATTATCGTCCTTGTTTAGTGAATTGACAAAGTTGCTTCAAAGAGTTCAACGTAAAAGAATTTAATAGTAATTCGCAGATATCTTTGTGTTTACCGCCCGTTTGAAAATTGTACAGATGTGTATGTGCCTCAGTCAATAGATGGGACATTGAAATCTCCACCGATTATACACGTCGCGATCATTGTGTTGAGATAAAATTCCTTTTATTTGCTGATATAATTCTAGTATTGAATTGTCTCAGTCGACTGCAATTCCGTAAAATGCGCATACGTAAATTCTTTTGGATTGAGGACTCTTTATTGAGCACCAAACGCTTCCCAAACCATTACCTCAGCCTTGCTGTCACATTCAGTTTGGAATTTTGAAATTCATCCGTTTCAAGGATCAACTGTCAACGAAATTTTGTATCCCGCCCTCTTCCCACTCTTAGATATACCACTCTTTTTCAAGCCAACGATTGACACCGGAAGATGTAATCCTCTTTCCCTCCAAGCTCAATTTTCACCTTTTTAACCCCCCACCCTCCCTCATGCGCAACAAAATTAACGCGTTTTTCCAGAAAGAAAAAGGAGTAGACTAGCATAAAAAATGAGGGCAAAAACTAGAGCAGTTAGAATAGTTAACGTATCTTGGAAGTGCTTTGGACCAACGCCGTTAAAACAGTAGGGAAATAAGGTGAACAATTGCAAAGATACAAAAGGGAAGTCATCCCCCAAACATTAATCATTATTTACTAATCGATTATATTTTGTAGCGAGAATGATCGAGGAAATTATAAGGTCAATGAAGACCTTCTGCTGGCGGACCTGAGCTGACGCTTAGTAACACTGGGTTAGAATGTAAAACTTAATCTAATGCGATCTGTCTTTATGCATTTGCCTTACAACTTTCCAATCGGAAATCATGGGCGTTGAAATCACCAAATAACATGTACGGTTTGTTTGTATGTTTTACGGAATTCGATATTTAGCTAGTTCGAAGAACCTTAAATACACTTTGAAATGAAAAATCAATTGGTGATAAAATTACAATTCATGGACGATTCAAAATGCATAACAAATATCCATATATTTATTTATGAAACTCTATTAAAAGAATCCTGGAAAAGTTGCATGTAGATAATAGTGAATGATTAGCGTGCAATAAAAAATAGTGAATTAAGAAAAATAAAACAATCTATGCCAAATGAACATACTAGGGATTGAAATGTTAATATTATCTCTATTACAAAATAATACAAGATTTTCGATGGCCATTGTTTCAGAATATTTTAAAATTGGGAAACCAAAACTGTAACTTAGGAAAGTAAGCTACGTCAATACGCCATGGGGTGTAACATCAATAATGAATATTTTTTTCTAAAACCATTCCATTTTTATGGAAATTCCTTTTGAATATAAACATTATACACAGTATTTTATCATCATGAGGGGGACACTTTTAATTTAAACTAATTTGTAATTGGGATGTACTCGTATACTATGAAAAAGAAAACGATTGGTCAAAATGCATGAGGAATCTTATTGTACGCGGCATGGCATATTCCCATTAACCAAAGGCAATAGTCATATATCCGACGATTTGTTTGAAGTAGTTCTCCAAATGATCCACACTTTTCTAAACAGTGAATCAGAATTTCGAGGCAGAACTAGAATGGCATTTGGCACCCTACAGAACCAGTGTGAAATAGGTCCCTTAACGCAGGTCCATGATACTCGTTTAAGGTAATCAACCATTTTAAAGGAACAGTATTGATAATTCAAAATTCCGTGCATTCATGCGGAGCAGTTTTGAATTTCATATGCGTATAACACATTTATATATCGTCAATGAAACTTCGAACCGAAAGATAAAGGCAGGCCATTTATTAAAATAATAAATAATCGAGTTTGTCTCATTTTCATGACATCTGCATAGCTAATCTAAGGCAAATATTACAAAAAATCACTCGCTTGACCGGAAAGATAACTCATTAGAGGAAAAGTCACGTTCTGCAAATATTAATGTAAAGACAGCTGGTTATATAATGATAGGGGCCTAACTGAAGCCATTTCGCTGATGAAGTTTTTTAATGATTAAACCAGTACAGGATTACAAATGCTAGTTAATAAATACGGGTTCAATCCCAAAAGTAAGAACAAATACCTCACCGTAATTTTCTACCCAAAAGGCTTTGTCATTAAAGAGTTTGTGGCTCAGGGACCAAGAGTGTAAGTTTTTCGTGGACGTCCTCGAAAGGCTGCGGAAAATAGTGCAACAGGGCAGGCCGACTTGAGGCTCCACCACGGCAACGCACCATCCAACACCGCCTTCTTCATGACGGAGTACACTACCAAGCACAAGGTAGCATCGTTGGTCCAGTCCCTCTACAGCCCCGATGTGGCACCGACGGACTTCTATAGTTTTTGAGAGTGAAAAGGAGCTTGAAAGGCAAATATTTGAGAACGCTAAGTAACATCAAAGAGGCCGCACCGAGGTGCCTGAACGAGGTTCCTGTCGAAAACTTTGAGCTGCCTCATGGTCGCTATATTGTTTGCCATTCCGCTTTACTACTCCGTGTAGTATTTAGAATCTCCTCCTAATTGCCAACCATTGTATGTTTGCGACTACAGGAAGGTTATTGGAATGAAAGATTAAGATGGAGAGGAAGAAGTAGAGTTCACACAATAATAGATATCTCAGTTTATGTAGTACTAGCCGCTGACAATGAAACTTTGGGTGACCTCTCATTTAAATTCCATTGGATGCAAGACATATGCCCTTAAGAGTTACGAAGAAGATTTCGACGTACGTCAACAGCTTCCGCTCGTGCAGCATGGAATTTTTACGATGAAAAGGCGGTTGCTCGTCTAATAAGAAAACTTCAATTGACGTCAATTAGGCGACGTGAATACTCGTGGCAACAAGATCAGAAATATACAAAGCAAACATTTAATGCATGGCATTGGCATTTCAATGGAGACAGCGGCATGAATGATGATTGGCAACTGAAAAACATGCCAGTGAAACATGGAGAATTGAACAATTACACCAGGACAACAGGCATATGGAGTAAGAGAGAGACGCTGAATTCCGGCAGCAACAATATCCGTCACTTCCATTCGGGAAGTGATTAGCAGAATATCGTGACTTAATGAGCAAAGGTAGCCAACAATGTTGCAGTTGAATACGATGGAGAAGAAAGGTAAGAAGAAAGTTCAATATTGTGCAGAAATGAGGCAAACAAATAATAAGGGGGGAAAAAACTCCAAACGGCCGTAAACAACAGTCGCAACTCTCGTCAGACTAACTGCTGTGTTGGTTTTTCGTAAGAACGACGAAAGAGACCAAAACACAACCTCTCAACCAAGAATACCCTCTGTGGTAGTTTGCGGGAAATTAATCCACGCCAAGGACCACACACAGCCACAAACACACACTATCCTGTTTAGAATCCTTCACGAGGCTTTGGGACCCCGTTAAAGATTCTAGGTGGAAAAGTAACCCTTCACGAGGCTGTAGGGAAGACCCCGTTAAAGGTACCAGGATGTTCTACAAGTACACACTCTGTGCCTATCCACGAAGGACGAGCACAGACCATTCACACACACTAGCACTCGATAAATGCACACGCATACACTCAAAAGGGCCCAACTTCTGGGAGAATCTGAAAACAAAGAGAGCAGACGAAGATATGTGTCGAACACGCGTGTGGCCACACAGTGGCCCTCTTCAGCGAACAGCGAAGGGAATAAAAGCACCTCCAACACTAGGTTGGAAGTAACTACCGAAGACAGACTATGAAACACGCGAGAGAAAAGAAAGGAAAGTGATGTAGAGTACATTATTAAATATTAAGGTGATCCTGCAAATGACAATGTTTTAACAATATGAGGAAACAATTGTGGAAAGAATTTTACTGACTGGAAAGATAGCCAGAGAAGAATTGAGTACAGCAGAGAGTCATGGGTTCGGTTCGGATGGGCAATGAATTCTGCTAGATGAATATTTGATACAATGATTCAATTATAGTCTCCAAATAGGTTGGTAGAGAAAACGGTCACACCCTCTCTCCGTATGTCTTCTTCTACATGTACTCAATACCTCGCAAGCCGCCGCGAGGGCGTGTGGCGGGGGGGTGTTAGGGCACCATCCGTAATTTAGAAAAAAAACCGCATGCAGAATCCGCAAATTTATAGTCAATAAACAAAGCATGGTATACATTCGTGCAAGAACCCTTTCACCCCACACACATGCAAACATACACATGCACCTACATTTAAACCTAATACCTTGCGATTTTTAATTTTTTCCGACTTGTAACTTAAATGCTTTTAATATTTCTAAAGGGACTTTGGTTTCATACTATTATGATTTCTGGTTGTTCTGGGAAAGAATGAGTACTTGAATCTATCTGTATTGGAATATATCTCCCATGTTTTATCTTTGTGGTCTGATCTACTTAAGTAGTGTGGGGCCATTATAATTTCTTTAGTGTCATCGCTAAACTCGCTGGTTCTGAATCTTTCTACATCTACATCTACATAAGTACCCTGCGAGCCACCAAAAAGGTGTGTGGCAGGGGGTGTAGCACCATGAGGGAAGGGTAAGGGTTGAGGGGGTTGGGAGTTAGGTGAGGAAAGGTGGGGGGAACCTGTAGGGAAAAAATATATATATATACACACATACATATATATACATGCATACATACACACATGTATACACATCCTCGCGAAGTCCCTAACCTGTACGTTAATACTTATTGTAATGAACTAAGTCCTGGGGAATTTCGACTACGAGCATTCTGGTCCCTTATCGTTCTTGGAAAAAATGACATTTTAAACCTGTCAGTCTTGCAGTCTATCTCTCTAGTCTTATATTCGTGATCCCTTCGACCGTAATACGTTGGGGTTCGTATTATATCCTTGATGTCATCGGAAAAGGGCCCATCTTTAAATGTTTTTAATAAGTTTAATCTATATTGGAAACGCCGCTGTGTAAGAGAATCCCAACCTAAATTGTCTAGCAAAGTGGATACGCTGCTGAGTTGGTCATAACAATGTTTGACAAATCTAGCCCCCCTCCGCTGAACTCGATCTAATTCCGAAACCAAATTTATGTTATGAGGATCCCATATACTGGCAGCATACTCTAGGTGGGGCCTGACCAAGGCAAGGAAACATCGTTCTTTCACCTTTTCGTCGCATTTACCTAGCACTCTTTTCACAAAATCTTTCTAAAAGTATAAGTCTTGCTTGTTCTCTTCGTATTTCAAGGGGCTCCCAGCTTAAATCCCCTAAGAGACATGTTACACTTGTGTTTTATTATAGATAGTTTTAACGAATCTGGCGGATTTTCTTTGAATTTTATCTGATTCTTTTTGCCAGATTTTCTCCTAAGAATCCCAATTACTTGAGGTATATTCCAAATTTGGTCTAACTAGAGCAAAATGACACCTTTCTTTAACTTTCTCTTTACATTTCCTACCACCCGTTTAATGAAGCCCAGTTTCTTTAAAGCGGATCGGCATATTGTCCTGATATGTGCTCTCCATGAAAGGCGTGGTGTTAGAAATACCCCCAAAGATTTTAATTGTTTGGCCGTACTCTGTACTGAACCCTCCATTTCGTAGTTTATGTCCTGTTCAATGCTTCCTTTGTTCCAAAATTTCGAACTGCGCAGTTGTCTATATTAAGCATTCATCTACATTTCTTCCTCCAATCCGAGATTGTGTCTAAGTCTCTAGAGAGTGGCTCGCGATCTAGTTGGCTCCTTATTTCCCTGTATACCACCGCGTCATCAGCAAATAACCTGAGACCTATTAATTAATTAACCTAACCTACTAATGTGTGCACCTAAGTCATTAAATTATATTAAGAACAGAATAGCCCAAATTACACTTACCTGGGGGACGCCCGAAGTTACATCTCTATCCCTTGAGCACAGCCCATCGAAGACTACTATTGGTTTGCGATTTGACAAGAACACTCTAATCCAATAAATAATTTTTTCATTGATCCCATACCATCTACGTTTTTGTAACAGTTTATTGTGTGGGACTTTATCAAAGGCTTTTTTTGAAATCTAGGAATACTGCATCGACTTGTGTCTTGTTTTCACCCGATCTAAATATATCGTGAATGAAAAGGCGTAATTGTGTTTCTTAAGATCTGCTCTTCTTAAACCCATGCTGGTTGTGGCTTAGTATTTTCCTACCATAAAGAAACCTCAGTATGTTGCTGACAATAATGTGTTCTAATATTTTACAAGAGATCGATGTCAAAGAAATGGGTCGGTAATTGGTTGGTTAATCCCTATCTCCGCCTTTATAAATGAGGGCTATATGCGCCAGCTACCAGTCGCGAGGTTATGAGCCATCTTCCATCGATTTTTGGGAATAAATTTCTAAAAACGGGGCAATGTATATTTGTCAAAATCACCCCAACATAAACACTTCCTCCTTTCCAAGCCACTCGAACCCCGGTCGACCGACTCGCCGCTGCCTTCCTTGCTTATTGACATCGAAGTGTCCTTTATGAGCTATATCTCTGAGCTTATGTCCCACCATCCACGTCCAAAATCACCTCCCACTCAACCCTCACCCGGGTTCTACCTCCTTCGTCCTTCTTCCAACCAAACTACCCCTCTTTCAAATTCTCGCCCTCCCACCCACCCTCTTCCCCATTGAATGAGAAGCAAACAACTTCCGAATTCTTTTTCTTCTTACTCCAGGCTCTATATCTTACTAGCATTGTTGTAGTTCGGAAATACCTTATCGGGTCTCCTGAAGTTTGTGTATTTTTAGAGCATCTAATTATCATATATTACATAGAATTAATACCTAGGCCTTATTAGGAACGATATGAAACTAATGAGGATTATGGAATGTTGGCCGCGTCGAAAATGGAAACGGTCGAGGATAATCGAACGCGCAGCGAGTTCGGAGTCGGCTCCACCTGTGGACTGTTATTTTGAATGGGAGACCGTGATCGGGCCAGTAAGATGGCCCGGAGTGAGAGTAAGTGGCCCGTTCTCTTCTTCCGCGGCAACCATTCGACCCACATGATGGTCGTGGAAATCCTCAGTCAGCACCTTCTTCCCCCCTCTTCTCTCCCTCCTGGTCGTTCCAACACTCACCGTGACCGGCCGTCTCTCCACTAGCTTCTGTGCAATTCGTTGACCCCCTCTTCTTCGTCATGAGTGCCTCCCTCCCCCTCATGGGTGCCTCCCTCTTCCTCAACCTTGCCACTCCATCCTCCCTCATCCTTACTTCCTCTCATGGCCGCTTTGCGTTCGGCTACCCACCCTCCTCCTCTCATGTGTGGTTATCCTCCCGTTCTTAGCTGGCCTCCTACACCCCCAAACGTTCTCCCCCCTCCCAATCCACTCGCCCCTTTAGTTTTTCACTCACCCTCCCTTCTCCATCATCCCCTCTCGCCGTCCTTTTGTCGTAGCTCTTCCCTATTTTATGGCGGGGGGGGGGGGGGTGAAACCACACCGCTCTTATGCTTCTCAAAGTTGGTCGGTTCAGGAAGTCGTCGGTGTCAATTATCAAGATTTGAAGTCTCCGGGCGTCGTGATCATCGCACCCGGGTACGAGGAGCGGCCTTCATCCGTCGAGGAAGATGTAAGTCATTCATTTGCCTCTATTCATTCCGAACGATTATCACTAGGACTAGAGTAGAGCGACAGTGGTACAACCACGTGTTTAAGACAATGCTTCACGGAGGTAGATGCATTTCTAGTCTTATAAGAAACGAAAAATTTCTATATTCCACACCTATTTACTGCAACAAAAGTCAATTTTCGAACAAAGTTTATGTAATCGCATGCCGCGTTTAATGTCACAAATCGCAGTACCTCTTCGAATCGCTTCGTTGTCGGACGGAAATAATGTTATAATTTCACTAAACCAATTGAAATTAGTATAATATTTTTCAAAATCTGAATTGTTATTTCAAATGAGATTTGGCCTTTTTAGGAGTAAAAAATCACTAGAACACTACTACCATATTTTACATTCGTCACAACCTTGGGTTTTTTTTCCTTTCAGAAGTGTGAAATTCATTCTTTTGTTGGACGTTATTTAGTACTCGTTTGGATTGTTTCTTTCAATCAACGATTGCCATGATGATTTCTTTTTTCAATTACAAATTTTCAGTTATTTCCGTGATTTTTGTCGATCCCGCCAGAAATGGCTTCGTTAACTTATCATGGCGTACGCCTATTGAATTGCATTCTGTGTTCAGAAGAACCAGAAAACCAATTATCAAACCTGTAACGTGAATTGTTGCTGGTACTTGGTTAAGTGAAGGGTTCTCAAATTGAGGCGCCTGGTCGTATCCGCACGTGCCTTCAACATTCCGATTTCCTTTCCTATTTGACCGACCAGCACACTCAGCTACACCCTCTGCCACTCGCGTCGAGTCAAGTCAGCCTATACATTGGACCGGACGTAGTGTTTCGTCCGAAATAGTCAGTCTATCGTCCCGGTTGAAGCAGTTTGTGGTTTGTACATGTCCATAGGAATATCTTTCCCGGGAGGCAATTACTCATTCCATTAACTATCCATTTGCCTATCTCGTGTGAAATAGTTCATTGTTTCTATATTACCTATTCAGAACCGACCCATTTCAATGGTTAGTGTTGAACATATTCATTTATTTCCATCTTAATTCTCCCACATGATTATTATATAATTTCAAACTTCTTTCGTTATTTCATCCTTAAAATTTACGGTTCACTCCTTCGCATCGAAAGCGCATTATGACAGGACATCACTTGTGCCAATTGCACTTTTACGTCCGGATAATCTTACTTTTCAATTACTCATGTGGTTCGGTTTGGATGTCATGGTGAAAATTCAGAAACCACCCTCTCCCCGTCATGCAGTCTCTCTCTCTCGCGTCGAGCTCACCTCATTCCACTCGATCGTATCGCCCGTCCGTCCCTTCAAGCTGATTGCTGTCCGCCAGCCTCGCCCTTGCTGAGGTGCATAACCAATTCCTCCTGTTTGAATGGACTGAAAATGCTCACAGAAATGATTTCTTATTTCCAGGGCGTTTCTTTTTACATTGTGGCGTAGTGCATTTAATCTCAACTACTTGTATACGTATTTTTCTCCGGCTTTGGAGAAGAACTTAACAAGAATCGTTAATTTTTAAAATTTTCTCACCTTCTCATAAAATATCCTTTCCTGATGAAGCACTTCAATTTTTAAACGGATAAATAAACTTTCATTCCTTAACGGGATAATACAATTTTTCCAGTCCTGGCCTATCCCGAACTTCCGCTTTTGGTGCTCGTAATAGTTGTCATCACAGTTTGGGATGGAAAAGGAGTCTACACTGATCGCCTTTGCATAAGAGACCATCAATTTTTATTCTTGGCTACCATTGACGATAATTCAAGGCGTTGTGGTTTCTAGCATTGAATTTTCTTACCTGTGGGTTACATTGTCCTCCGTAATTAATATGGGTAATCGTGTGACCATTGTCGTAAACTTTCCACTATATATATATATACATATAAAACCATAAACACAGTAATCGACCCGAAGGTCGGTTTAGTAGGTGATGGTAGAGCTCACCCATGTACCAAGCCCGACGGCGTGTGAATATTCACACATCAGGGTAGGGGGGCCAGTTCCTTTCCCAGGTTATGGTTTCCCAGGAAGATCTGGTACCCGAAAAATCAACTAGCTAGGGTGGAGCTGCAGGTGCCCAGAGCCTTGCCCGGGAATCGAACCCGGGACCCTCCGGTCAGTAGTCCAACGCTCTACCCACTAGACCACCGCGACCCTTATATATATAATATATATATATATATATATATATATATATATGTATAAATCCAAACAATACTTCATATTTTACTCCCGTTCTCATGCTGAAGACTCCTATTATACCAACTCTTAAGGATTTAAAAATTTCTTCATTATTTATTCACATTCCACATAATCAACCCTGATATTGGCTTACCGCAGTCCTCCATTCTTTCCTATTTAGTGTTACTTCCGTCACCCTCAATGTTCCCTGTTTCACGCCCTTAATTTGATCATTGTACTCCTCCCTTGGCCTTCATCATGGGATCTCTTCTTCAATTTTTCCTTGAATTACGTTTCCAATTAACCAATCCATTATGCCTCAAGGTATCCATCTAGTTCTTTACCGTAGTGCTCCCCAATAGTCCTTTCCCCTTCTGCTCTTCTATATGCCTCATCGCCCCTGCCTTTGTTTGCCCATTTAGTCTTCAGCATTCTCCTCCAGCACACTGTTTAGGATGCCTCTCAATTTCCTTGGTTTCTTTTCCAATATTCCGTCTCCGATTCGTAGAGTACCATGCCCCAGACGAACGTTTTGACAATTGCTTCCTTGTCTACATTTTTGCTCTTTCATCATAAAATTGCCTGTTCTCAATAAACGCCTTCCTAGCTTGGCTATTCTTCGCTTGATGTCGGTCGAGCCTCTTCCATCCCAAGTTATACTGCTGCCTAACGAAATGAAGGATTTCACTTACTTTAGTTACTCCCCGAATGGTGATTCAGTTCACTCAGCTTCTTCCTTACACAACGATTTTCGCTTTCTTTTTGTTGATGCTCATATCGTACTCCCGAAGTACTTGGTCCATTTTAATCCTGTTTGCTTGCAGGTCCTCTCGCCTCTGCTACAACTACGATGTCTGCGAGCCGAAGCATGTTCATTTCTTCATCATTCACCTTGACTGTTTCGATGTCCAATTTTAGTGCTTCAATTATTGCGTCTTCTAGATAAGCGTTGAATGGTGCTTTCGAGAGGTTGCATCCTTGTCGAACTCCTTTCTTTATCGTGGCCACCCACTATTTTCCTTCAATTTTTCATTTGCATGTTCGTTGCCTGATGCTTTTAGATGTGATGGATTATTATTATCGGTGTCGCTTATTACTTCAACCACATTCCACTTAAAGTTTAATTATATTTTGGCTACGATTTACACATGAATAACCTCCATTCTTTTATTCTGTCCCCCTTGGGTATTCTCGGCACTGCATCTATTTTACCTTGGTTAAACATCTCTTACGTAAGCCTTGTCTTCCGCTAAGATACGTATGTGATATCACGAACCTTCCTCAAAATTGTTGGTATTACATGCCACCTATCGTTCTTCATTTCTGCAGATCACCTAAAGGAAAAGGCGCAATATCTATCCTCTGGTTTGCCTATTCCATGGTTGCATAAAACGGTTAACCCGAAGTGTGGAAAAAAGTTGCCGAAAATCATCTCCTTTCTTTCAAGAAATATCTGCTCCAGTTTGCTGCATTCTAGTATTTTCCTTCTTATTAAATAGCATTTTATTAATAAAGGTCGTCAAAGACGCAATATATTGTCAATAAATCGGAAACAATTTCAAACATTACCTTTCAGCTCTCCCTGCTACGACTCACTTGATCCATGTCTCGAATTCTTGGAATCCTTTCCTTTTCAAAACAACGGATACCGAAGAGGAATCGTCAAAATGCATACTTTTTACACCATATCACCGTGGACTTCATTCGTGCTGCTCGTAAATTTTCCAACGTGGATTATAGAAGACGATGCAACCAATTGCCTACTCATGGCTTCAACATTGCACAGGAATTTTCCGGTCCTCCCATTTTTCTTGTATATATTGTCATCTGAAATGCATACGCACTACAAAAAGACACACTTTTCAATGATAATAATTGTTTCGTCCATCACCATGTAAACATATTTGGCGGTCACTACTCTTACAGCCCGCTGTGGTCACGAATTTTAGATGGTCTGAACTTTTTACACGGGACCCACCTAAAAATGATCACCGCAATGAATTCTTTCCTGTGGGCGTATCTGTTAAACACCAAGTCTCCCTTCCGAAAAAAAGAGACGTTTCAGGTGTGATGTGGTGGAATTTTATGATTGATTAAAATTGGCAATTTTCCACAAAATAAAATTTTTTTATTAATACGACCGGTTTCAATGAAACTACATCATCTTCACCAGAAGATCGAAACTGGTCAAATTAATAAAAAATTTTATTTTGTGGAAAATTGCCAATTTTAATTAATCTCCCTTCCTTGTTCCTTATTTGGCTTCGTTATTCTACTGCTTCAGAGATGAAAGCACAAATAAACTCTGGGATAGAGTAAGACATTCAATCTTCTAATAAAATATCAAATCCTGGTTGACAGTAGCATGAATTCTTTCTCGGAGAAACAATTCTCATTCCCAAAACTGATACATAATCTCCATATTTTCACCCCTCTATGTCGTCTCCCAAATTTTCGAGAATTCGTAATGGACTCTGAACAAATGTGTCACTAGTATTTTTGGCTGTGCCTGAAGCCTTCAGTTATGACCTTGGCAAAGCTGTGGTCTCATTTTCACATTGAGATTTAATTCGTTTGGGTGAGACTCATGTTCGCATACATTTTTTTCGGATGTCTGATTTTTTCGGAATGGTTGGTACCTACCGCAAGCCGAATCATATGCTTATTTTGGCGTTTTTCTACCGTCATTCGCATTCTAGATATTCATGTTACGATAGTTTTTCAGATGCCACTGTATTGATTTCATCACTTCTCTCCTACTTCCTCCTGTTGATTACTTCCTATTGCTGCCAACAGTTTTTCTGTACAAGGCTCTTTCCATGTGCTTTTAGAGACTCAACTTCATGTTCCCTTGCACAAAGATGATTTCCTCCTTCGGGTTTCTTTCGACTGCCTCTACCCTCTACTAGTACGATGACTCCTTAGGAGATGGACTATCCTGATAATGGTTGTTCTTCGTATTTCGCCAACAAATGTTACCCTTCCGACAATGCACTTCACATTCCATGAATGTTTTCTGACGCCGCGCTGTTAAAAAGTGACGCAAATTTCTCAATGCAGCAGCTTGAATTCTTCTTGAGTCAATACCAGCTTTGCTTCTGCAATCATTGCTGCACAAGCCTTGGGTGAAATCTCATATTGACATAACTGGACGCCTTATATCTATGGCGAAAAATCACATTCGCCCAGCCGCCTTACCTACAGGTGATTATTCGTCAGCTGATTTGTCATCACCCTACTTCAATGAAGAGTACGGTTAGGTCGCATTTGATCATTTTACGACCTGAAACATTTCCCTTGTCATCAGTCACTGCGTCATCGTTCCCTCTACGTCCACTCCTTCCCCTGAAATCCATTTTTTAATGCATTGATTAATATACGAGGATAGGGTATGACCGTTATTACTACACACCTATTTGGAGACATAAATTGAACCATTGTATCAAACATTCATCTAACAGAATTCATTTCCCGGCCGATCTGCACGCACGACTTCCTCTGCTCGTACTAAATTCTTGTCACCTTGGTTGGGCTTCCCACATTTTGCTACAAGTTCAGATTTATGAACTGGCCACATATTTCTGCACCTGAAATGACTATGGTCGGTTCTTCTCCTTTTCCGAATGAAGGAAGTAAAGGAATGTACTCAGTCCTCCACCGTCTTTTCCAGTCTCCTTAACTGGTTCTGGCCACCTTTGCATGCTGTTGCAGAAAACACTCAAACAGAAAATGCTGCCGAATATTGAAGCATGTGATTTCCTCCGAGCAACCATTACCTATCAATTTCGGATCTAGCAAATTTTCTCCTTGATAATTTAGCAGAATTCTTTCCTCTTTGGTCATCTCAAAGGTCAACTAAATTCATTGAAACGAAAGCAGGGTTGCACATCTTCTTTTATCTTCAACTCGTTCTGCAAATACGTGTCTTTAACGGCCTTGGCTATCTATCCAGTCAGTAAAATTCTTTCCAGAATTGCATTTCTTCAGATTTTTTAAACATTTCCTTTTGCAGAATTACCTTCGTATTGATGCATGTGCCCCATAACACTCTTCTTCAATTTCAAGGAATTCTTCAATGTTACTCTAATTCGACCAGACTACAGAAAATAAAGGAAACAAAAAATGTCAACAGTTCGTCTTGTTTCTGCAAAATATTGAGCTTTCTTCTTTCCTTTCTTCTCCATCGCATTCAACTGCAACATTGTTGGCTACCTTTGCTCATCCAGTCACGATATTTTGCTAATCCAGAATGGAAGTGACGGATATTGTGTCTGCCGGAATTCAGCATCTCTCTCTTACTCCATATGCCTGTTGTGCTGGCGTACTTGCTCAATTCTCCTCGCTCCACTGGCACGTTTTTCGGCCGTCAGTCACTGTGTCGCTGTCCCTGTTGACATGCCAACTACATGCATTATATGTTTGGCTTTGATGTTATTGCTCCCGTTGTCACGAGTATTTACTTCGTCGAACACTAATTCAATTGAAATTGTCACATTAACCGGACAAATGCACTTTCCTAAAACATTTCCATGCTGCAAGAGCAAAAGGTTTTGTACGTACGTAGATCTTTCTCGTAATTATTAACGCCATATATATTCCATTGCTTGGAATTTCAATGATACGTTACCTCAAGTTTCATCGTCAGCGATAATCCTAGATAAACTGAGATATATATTTTTCTGTGAACTCTGCTTCTTCCTCATCAATCTTTATCTTTCATTCCAACGAACTTCCTGTACCCGTAACATACGTACATCACCATCACCACTCAAAATTCAAGGCATTTATAACACAATGCACAGAACATGTATCCACCACACTTGCTTACACGGAGCCTCCCAGTTCCTGCGAAGATGAAGGAATCTGCCACGATGACCCCAGCGATTGTCGGCGAGAGGCAATGGTGTTGGTGTCAGTGTCAGTGATGTGTGGTGTATGGTCATTTTGGTGCTTTTTTAGTGAATAGTGCTTGTGTGTCATATGTGCGTGCATCGAGGGATCGTTGATGGAGAACATCAGCCGCCGCTGGACCTTCCAGAAGTAACCCAGGTAGGGATTCGTCTCATCTCCTTCCTCTCCCATCCCCTCCCCCCTATGTTACAGGTTCAGTGTGCAGGTCTTAGTTCGAGACAAGGCCCCACTCTCGCGGTAGGGCCCCCGATAGGGCTTAAGGGACAAAACCAATGCACTTAGAGAAATGGGGGGTGAATTAAAGTGACTTTTTAGCGATCAAATTAGGCAGGACATTTGAAGTGACTGGGACATGACATTCACTTAAACATAGCATACACTTCGTCAGGCACATTAATCCTTGTTTAATACAGTTATAACCAGGTGTGAAGTACTGTAAGGTAAAGGTAGTTCTAGGTAAAAGGTAAATTAATAAGCGTGTAATTCAAGGTAAAATTAAGTCTAGAATTGTTTTTAAGAAATCTGCAGGAGGGACGTGATGGACCGGCCATCGGCCTTCGTCCTCACCTTTTGACGAATGCCGGAAAATGGGTTCCAACGAGCTGTGCGCGATACCTCTTTGGGTCAGCAACAGGAAACTCGTGTAATCTTTCTCTCTCCTCATTTCTCTTCATTCATCCCTTCCTTTTCCTTCCTTTTGAATGTTCTATGGACACATAACGGTCATAACTATGAAATTACGAATTATTGCAAGTGAAAACAATCAAACCGTTTGGTTTTTGTTTGTAAGAGCTCGCTTACCCATTCTCCATCGAAATGAGACTTCTACGTAAAGTGACACCCTTTTCTGTCGTCTTTTTCATCGTAATGTACCATGAATTGTCCCCTATGCTTCATCTTCGCCATCACTGTCCTCTTCTGCCGGTTTTGCGAGCAAATTAAACATATCGCTTGGACTTGACTTACGGTTGTGGTACCGTTTTTCACTGTGCCATCGGTAATTAGGTCGCACATCTGGTCACCGGTTCATATAGACGATGTTATTCGAACGGTCATAATTGTCGATCAAAACCTAGAACTCCCGGAAACTCGTTTTGCAGTGCTAGGCATCCTTACTTAACCTTTTACTCCGTTCAGATCTAAATTGAAAACTTAGAAAACGTTCCTGCTCTTGTTGATCCTTCTGATGAAGAATTTTTTGCGGTATTAGATACTAAGAATTACCCATCCAATTTCGTGTTTCTACAAAAAGCATAAGAGTTATTTAATGATCGATTTATGCCCCGAATGTATAATATAATATATATTCAGTAAAAATGCTGGCCATATACCTCACCTGTTTTCACGTGGTTCTGCGTTCCTCTGCCCGAACGAATTGGTACTAGTACAATAAACGGCACCGTATGCCATTAAATTGAGCATCTTGCGACTTCAAAACGTAAACGGGCTTAAAAGAAAGACCACATTCTACCTCGCGGTGGGGCCCCCCGATGGGGACGAAAGTAATGCACCTAGAGAAATGAGGGCTGTATCAAAGTGACATTTAAGTGATCAAATTAGGCAGGACATTTAAAGTGACTGGGATATGGCATTAACTTACAGATCGCATATACTTTGTGTCAGGCACACTTATCCTTGTGTAACATAATAGTAATATGCACCCGGTCCCGCAGGTCAGTATCCGAACCCTAAGCCACTCCTCATAATCCCTATATAGAAAGCAAACCTTGGATGCTAAAATGGGATGGTTACACAAATGTATGCCGAAAATATTATGTCAAACTATTATTTTATTTTGAGCCCATCCAAAAACAACCAAGTCTTTGTCTTCTACACTAAATTACAAATATGAAAACTTTAAGGCGTATCACAAACGCCCAGATTCCAAAAAAATTATGTAATAGACCTGAGGGTTTGTTTTATAGATGATAACGATTTACTAAGTACAACTCCAACGGCGTACGAAATTCACATCTGGGGTAGGGGTTACAATTACTCTGCTTGTGCCGCCTGTAATTTCCCATCAAGATCCGGTATTCGAAATATCTTACAGTATTTGTGAGATGCCCAAAGCGGCTAGAGATTATTCTAGGCATCCAAACCCTAGAAAGAGTGAGAGCCATGGATTGGAACCCTCGGGTGGAATGGAACAGTTTCCACTCCGCCTTGGATATTGTTACTGAAGTAAGTTTTTATAAAATTACAACTATAAGAATTCGTGTTAATAATAAAATGACAAAACTATCATTGTATCAGTTTTTTTATTTGATTGATATAATTTTTTTCTATCTATACCTCCCGATTCATTTCAGTTTCGATATTGCTGCACAATGACTTGAAGTAAAATTAAAATTTCATTCGCTCATGCTTCAATGAATGCTTTCACTGTTATCGGAAGAATGGTTCTTTGCTTTGCTGTGCGTGTATATGAGTCGTCGAAACCATACTTTAGTAGCAAACTGAATGCCTTCTGTAGCTTAGCTTTGGAAACTCACAGGTTGTCAATGAGACCTTGCCCATGAAAAATTAAAGAATAAACAGCATATACGAGGGTCATCCGGAAAGTAGTACCCGTTCGTGCCGCATGCAGTGCTGACGACGCGAGTAGCCGCTGGACGAGGTCAGATAGCTTCAGTGGCTTGTCTGCCTTCTCTGAGCCAAGTTGCGTGACGCTAGCATTGCCTGTGTTGTTTCTGTGATTGTTTACAATGTTTAAAAAAATTGAGAACGCCGCCAGTTGTGAAGTGAGGGCAGTGATTAAATTCCTCAATGCAAGAAACGTTCGCCCATGTGATATTCATCGCCAATTAAAGGAGGTGTATGGAGACAATGTAATGGACGAGTCGTCTGTTCGGCGGTGGTGTCGCAACTTCAACATGGGGAGGGGGAACACACACGACGATGAGCGTTCGGGGAGACCGTCTGTCATTACAGACCAACTGGTGAGCTCAGTTGACGAATTCGTGAGGAACGATCGGCGCGTCACAATTGATGACATCTGTGAGCATTTTCCCAATGTTTCTCGAACAATTGTTCATGAAATTGTTAAACACCATCTGCATTATGCAAAAATTTGTGCAAGATGGGTCCCTCGCATGCTCACAGATGAGCACAAAACCAAGCGTATGGCTGCAGCACTGACGTTTTTGGGACGTTATTCTGATGAAGGAGACTCTTTCTTGACTCGCATAATTACTGGTGACGAAACATGGGTTTGTTATGCATCACCTGAGAGTAAGCGACAGTCAATGGAGTAGCATCATGCTCATTCACCAAACAAACCAAAAAAATTCAAGACAGTTCTGTCCACCAGGAAACTCATGGCAACCATTTTCTGGGATCGACGAGGTGTATTGCTTATTGATTTTATGGCCCGTGGAGACACTATTAATGCCAATGCGTATTGTGAAACATTAAAGAAATTACGGCGGGCAATACAAAATCGGCGGCGAGGTCTATTGTCTACTGGTGTCATTCTCGTTCATGACAATGCCAGGCCTCATGCAGCTGGGATAACACAAAAACTTTTGCAGCAATTCAAATGGGAAACTTTCGACCATCCACCGTATAGCCCGGACTTGGCCCCTTCAGATTTTCATCTCTTTACAAAGCTTAAAGACTTTTTGGCAGGAAAAAGATTTGACAGCGATGAAGAACTTAAAGAAGGAGTGACCCTGTATCTCAATGAGCTGGCGGCGAAGGACTATGCAGCAGGAATACAGAAACTTGTCACACGTTATGACAAATGCCTTAATTTGCTTGGAGATTATGTTGAGAAGTAGTTTAAAGTATCCTCTTTCAAATAAAATTTTTTATGTTTGTTAATATTTACTTTTGTGTCTTTATTTCACGAACGGGTACTACTTTCCGGATGACCCTCGTACTTTAAATTAATTATAATCGTTAATTTATAGCTGATAGCTAGAAATTCCCTAGAAACTATTCTTTACACCTACCAGTAGTTTACATAGTTTTCTGAGCTGTTTTGCGTAAAGGATGCTAGGCATACCCCAAGGTATCCCCGAAATGGCATTTTATCGAGAAAAAAAATAGTTTACTCGTGTTGGATCAAAGGAATGTGTTGTACCAAACATCGTACCAAAAGCCCTATCTATGGTAAACCTTTAACGCAATCAGGGATGCATAACCTTCAAAAGTAAATATACAGGTACATCAACCAGCCACTACGGGCCAGCCGAGTCTTGAAATTGATACAATTAGAAGGCTCTGACCCACTCGTATCTGGGGTAAGAACGGAGGAATCAATAGAAATTATTCAACTTTCGAAGCTTTCATCATTTAAATTCATCATTCGGTCAAAATTGGTCAACTAAAAATTTGCACTATTGTAACAGCCACCCAACCATTAAAAATAACACCTTATTTCATAATGAATTCTACATATATTACAATGAATATTATTATTACCAAAGTAATAAGATATTTCCATGATTGCATTTCGTAAATGTTCGTAAAAAAAATGCCCCACATAATAGTTCAAGATCTCACATCAGGCTCTCTCACTTCAACCTGAGTAACCATTCAAATTAAGATTATGCCAATCTCAAGCAAGGGCATTTTCACATGATTTAAATGCGCCAAAGAAATCCATCATTCCTCTTCTCGGGGTAAGAATTTCACATTTTCATCAGAACTAATTTTTTCAGCATATATAATTTATTATGAGAATCAATATTAATAAAACAAAGGTTATGCGATTTTCCCGAAAGAAAAAGGCTAAGCTAAATATTAAAATTAGAGGGGAAAAATAGAGCAGGTAGAACAGTTTACGTATCTCGGAAGTGTTTTGGACCAACACGGTCAAAGTAGAAGGGGCGTAAGGAGAATAATTGCCCAAGGCAAGGAGGCTTTCTCAAGGAGGAGGGAGTTGATGATGGGGACGTTGTGTAGGGAGGTTAAGACAGGACTCGTAAAAACTCCGGAGCATAGCTATGCACGGCGCGGAAACGTGGTCACTGAAGCAGGAGGATAGACGTAGATTGGAGGCTTTTGAAATGTAGGTGTGGAGATGAATGGAGAAGGTGAAATGGACCGAAAGGAAAACAAATGAGGAAGTACTGGAGATGGTGGGTGAGGAGAGGGGTTTGTTGAGAGAAATCCTATGGAGGCAGGAAAAATGGATGAAAGGCGTATTGAGCGGTAGTGGAATGTTGAAGAAGGTAATAGAGGGGAGAATGTTGGGCAAGCGAGGAAAGGGCAGGAACAGGATAGGGATGTTGGACGGGATGAAGGGAGGAAAGAAGTACACAGAGATGAAGAAGGACCTGATGTAGAGTAGGTTGCTGGATTGGGTTTTGTTTGGAGTTACAAAATGTTTATTTGATATTTGTGTTCATCCAAAAACCTACCTTAACCGGTAGGTTACCTATAAAAATATAATTTATTCAATATATGATTTATTTCGTTTTCACGACCCTCTTATATAAGAAGAAAATAATTGATTGAAAAGAATCTTAACATCTATTCTTTTTCCTCTACATTTCTGGTGATTATCTCTAATAACGTATGAGTTCAATAAATATTTCTTCTTCTATCCTATTCACTAGCAGAAAAATGGAGATGCGGTGTACAATGATAAATTCCCCTCTCCTGGACCTAAATAAAACTACAGCCTGATGTGCCTCTTTAGTGTCTGGAAGAACTCTAGTAGTTTCATTAGTGACCTAGTCACACTCCTTTTTTTTACAACTATATTTGGTGCTTCTCTATGAGATGTTTTTAACTAACACTTCCTTCGAGGGGTTCTATAGATTTTTTGTACCTGGGGAAAATGGCGCCATTTTTGATATCATATTTTCAAATATGGACTAAAGGTTAGCAAATAGCATTATAATTTAAACGGAAAAGCGAGAGAGCGTTCGCCAGAAAAAGACAAGGAAACACAAAATGAAACTCACTCGTCTTCCAAATTATCGGTGGCCAAACCACCTCATCTGGGGAAGAAGGAACTCTTTGAGTTTTCATTAGTTCCTTCTTACCCTAGATGAAGGTGGCTTGGCCTGTGACTAAGGTTTGGGTCGGGTTCAAATACCGATCATGGCGAATGATTTCACACTTTAAAATTTCCTATTTTTGACTGCAAATGAGTTTCACATGATTTGCTTTTTTTCATGTCCGAGCTGACGTCGGCCTGCTGTGTTCCTACTCACTAGAGGGGGCACTAATAATCAGTAATCACGGTATTTTAAAATATTTAGCAAGTTTTTTGTTGTAGTTAATGATATTAGGTATCCCAACAGATTCCCTCTATGACACGAAACTTGCAGCGAAACGTTCAACGGAACCTTCCGCATAGAACTAAGGATTACATTCTCCAAAACTTCGATTTTTTCCGTAAAGTCCGAAAATATTAAAGCAGCTATTTTTCGACTCATCTGGGGCGTAATTTAACACACCAACTAGGAATATTGCATAACTTTGCGGTTTCAGTACTTCTCAAGAAAGAGTAATAGCCAGCGAAAGACCAGGAAAACGCGACATTCAATCCCAAAGAAATAGAATATAGTAATATGCATATTGATGTGAAATAAAAGATCACTTCTATTAAAAATTAATTGATATCATTAACTATTATATTTTCTGACATGCACAATGAAATTGTTGCATAAATACTTTATTTATCAATAAGCATTATTCAAATCTTCTAAAAACATAATTTCATTAAATTAGTGGTAAGTAAATAATAAGCATGTGTACGTTAAAAAAGTCTCAACTGCTTTCATATACATTGATTACATAAACTATATAATTAATGCTTTCTAATATTTATTCAAATGTTACCAGAATGACTGCGGATTCAGATATAAAATATTCACGTAGTATTTTATCCTGAGATGTTCTCATTACCTTTATCTGCTCCGCTATTCAGTGCATGTTTTGAAAATTTCATAATTGATACTTCACCCATTTTTACACGTACCGTGTAACATCCATTTCCGCCTCATCGCTACTTTAGCGTCGCCTTTAAGCAATCTTTGTTCTTTCTTGCCGTTTTTATGCTTATATCTATGGACTTCATGCAGAAGTAATAACGCGTTTGTCGTAGGATATAGATCCCACCCACGAGGAAACTGAGAAAATATTATCTACCAACTCTGTGAGTGGGGGCTATGGGTATGATATCCCAAATCGGATCAAAGTCCACAGAATAGAAATCGTTTAGCTGTCATTCGGTGGAAATGTGAGTGGAAACACGTTTGAATGAAATATAAAACACAAAATACGACTGGCATATAAAATCAAGGGGCAATTGAAATTGTATTTTTGTTGCCAAGAAATACCATTTTTTTGGTTACACCTGCTTACCAGTTTGGACAACTGATCTTGGATAATTTCATTCACGCGGGTGATATACTTCCTTAAAGTTGACTTTATTGACGCCAGATGGCCGGTACGTCGCGTCGGCGGCAATCCGTAATAATTAATTGGTACGTAGCATTGCTAGGAAAATGAATTGTTAATAAGAATTAAGAATAAAGATTCTTAGCATGCTTACCAGTATATGTAGTCACAACTATGTGAATCTGAGCGTTCTCGCGTTTAAGTTTCATTACATCGGTCTTCAATCTGGCTATATAATAAAAGTTTATACATATTTCTCCTCATGCACAGAAGTTTTCTTAGTGTTTACTCGTATTACTCATTATGGTTCAATTGTCGATCGTTGGATGTTAGTACAGCAGTAGACGATAATCCATAATAATGTTAAAATATAAACTACGTGAACTTCTATGCTTTAACTAACTACCTAAGCATATATAACTAATACTTCAAGACATCACTATGCTCAAATATAATCTACAAAAAATTAATACAACAGCAGTTAGAACTTTATCTTTGATCTCGTTCGTTTTTGGAGAACTTTCAAGCTGTCAAATGATTTAAGATGCCTCTTTTCAATTAACATTAAAATTTCACACAACTGGTGCTGAAATGTCAACAAATGCACATTGACACAACGTTTTATATTTCAAAAGATTCCTATAAAGTTTTACCTTAGTTTAGCAAAAATAATGTTATACCCTATTAGTTTTTAGCAGATGTTTACGGTTATTTCAAACTGCTCAACTTTTCCACGTACCCTCGTGTGTCCTATAGGTACTGGCACACGAGCAGGAAATAATCGCTTCTTGCACTTCAGTTGTCAGAATATCAAATATTTTTCTTTTAATTTTTCCGCAAATTTCACTTTGAATTTCACGAGTACATAATTGCGCGAAGTTTTGAAAAGTTAATCTTTCTGATTAACTGTTCAAAATCATTGTTGGCATCATAATCATCAATTGACATGTGTTTATTTCGAACGGAAATTTCCTAACAGACTATTTAGGATTCACTAGTGTCAGCTAAGCGTTTAAATATTTAAGACTCCTTGGATCTATTCCTACATTGGAAAAAGTTTTTTTACAGTTTTGAAGTCATACATACTAATTAGTAATCGTTTTTGTCATTTACCTGTGCCATCATGATAATAATTGAAGGCCTTCCACTCTAAGAAGCCTCGTCAGAACTGTTATCTTTCACATCTAATCTCGAACCTTGACCCTCCCTTAACAGTTGTATTACTTTATAAAATAATTCAATTTTCATTCCACAAATACCTGTCGTAAGATTGAGTTATTTCGGTATATTTCCCAATCCTTTCATTTTCTACTATCGCCAATAACTTGTTACTCCTGGTGCTATAAAACAGCGCCAACACGGCCACTACATTTGAAAATTTTGAAATAACCACTGCTTTATTGCCCTCTACTATGTTCACAATCTGTTGCTCTGTTTGTTAAGTTTCAATGCTTTTCCGTTAATGCTAGGCAAATGATAAGGAAGAGTTCCGTCTCTTCTCCTGTATCTTCACGTATACGTTGTGCGATATTTCATTGAAATTAATGCTGGACTAAGCTTAATATTTATAAAAGTAACAATATATGGTCATGTAATTCTCAGGGAGTTTATGATGTGAACACTTATGTTATAAACTTCTCTCTTTGGAAAGTGCCTACGCTCTCGGAGATGGTGTAATATGTTGGTGTTAGTTGTCTCTAACGGAAGAATTTGTTGTTTTAATTAAGTCTGAGTTCTGTATTAGTTTGCCAGAATGTGTAGCTGTTTATCTGACCGTTTAGATTCGGTCATGATAGGTAAGGCAAGTTTGTAGTAGTAGTTTATTATAGTAGTACGTTTATAGTAGTTGTGAATTTGCATGGTGTTGCCTTGCCTATAGTTATTCTATTATTTATATATGAAAATTTTTTTCTTGCTCTCTACATCTGTTTAAGTATAGATAATCATCTCCGGTTTCTGAGAAGTATGCGAATCACTTTGTGTGACGTATGCCCATTTTTTCTTAAGTTATATCCTAGATTATCCAAGTTAACACATTTTCGATTCCAATTCAATGTTCATTTTATCGCTCTTAATAATGCCAACATTTCTTTCCCCGTGTTTTGCACAAGAAGAGATTCCTGCGCGTTCAGTACTGGGAGTTCTGGCGTTTTTAGGATTTATGGTTACACAAATGATTAGAGCAAATCTATATATATCTATAGTTGGAATGGTTGGAAATATAACTTGGGATGAGACTGCACGGACCTCCAACGAATCTTATTACAATACTACTGATTTACCTGCTTCAGAAAATGGTGAAACCGTTTCATCTCCGGAGGTTTGTAGTGACAATTTCATAATCAGCTGTTGTGATAAGTACTTGTCTTAATCATTATTTATTTGTGTATAACATTTTAATTTTAGAAATTGATCACATTTTCAAGTATTCTTTTTCAACCCGTTTGTTTTAATAATTATTTCATCTCTGTGGAAAAATGAGAACTAATCCAAATTTTGTTTTTTCCACGTTTATGTATTTGGTTATTCTTTTCGTCACAAATGTGAAGTTGGGTAGGTTTCATTGGGATGAATCTACCCAAGGGATCCTTCTCGGTGCATTTTATTGGTGCTATTGGTTGACAGAACTGCCTGGAGGGATAATGGCACAAAGGTGGGGTGGCCGAAAAGTCCTTGGAACTGGAGTAACTGTTGCAGGTGTCCTCAATGCCTTTGTGCCATGGGCAAGCAAGTATCATCTCGGTTTACTGGCTGCTGTTCGGGCTATCCAAGGGCTTGCTCTGGTATGTAAATTTCCCAAGTTTTTATATATCCTTAAAATTGCTTCCATTGTATTAGAGCTGTTAGATTAATTTGTCTATGACATATGTGCTTCTTTCCACACAGCCATAGGTCGTCGTAAATAAATAGAATTTTTTTTCATGGGATAGGTAAAGCTTATAGGGAATTGTTTGCATCATGCACTATTATTATCACTTTCAAATATCTTAGGAACTGAGGGGTTGGCCCAAGTTACTTACAAAAGTGGACTTCGCAGGATCTAGCTAGAATGCAGTTTGTGGGATCTAGGCTCAGTCTTCCCCAGATTTACCCTCAGCCCACTTTGTGAATCTGCATGTAATATTGCCATAGTTTGCATGAAGAAATTTCTTCAAACAACTTCATGCCCAAGAATGCTCATGGCATTTGCTGAGATAAGCATAATTCAAAAAGAATGTCAGCCCTCATGTGTTCAACCCTCCCTATTATTTCGATCCTGACATCAGTGTGGTGGCTGTTGGAAACTCTTCAAATGGGCCATGTGATTTATTTCCTCCAGAAGTTTTTGTGAATTGTAAAATGCCGTATTAATTAACATTTGATGGTTAATTATATTTGTCAATTAATAAGAATTCTATGAACTGAATGGAAACATCCTTTTCAGCATCAAGCTTAGTTATTAACAGTGATTTAGCCCAGAGTAAGATGCTATTTTATGATCTTGATGGTAATTTATTTTTCTTTAGGGTGTAACATGGCCAGCAATGCATAATCTGGCTGGGTGCTGGATTCCAGCCCGGGAGAGGAGCAAATTTATGAATGTATATCATGGTATGTGCTCAGTTAATCTTTTGTTCAAAACCTTTCATGCATGTTTGTTTTGCAACTGTCAATGTGTCCTTATTAAATCATAATTTTTAAACTGCATGTCTGGGTGAAAAAATAAACTGCAAAAGTACACTGCTGATCACTGAAATTGCAGTATTTAATGTAAATATTTTATGACTCTTAAAGTATAAGCATAAGTGCTATAAAGTAAAAGTGTCATTGGATGAGTATGGGTGAAATTGAAAATATTATTTAAAATGTATTGCAAATATATTTTCATTTTTTGATTACCTAAAAAATGATACATGATGAATGAAAACTTGGTAGTTTTCCACAAATTTATTTAGATTTAGAGGAGTGCAGAACCATTTCTTGGAGATTGTCTTGCTTTAAAATTTGTCTCTTGGCAACATTGACTTAAGCACTTAGTGTTGCATCACTTGTAAACAAGAATGCCACCATTGAAAAAAGCTTTAATATGCAATATTAAAGTCATCAGCTGATATGTAAAAGACTGAAATTCTTTCCCATTTAGCTTGCAGTTTAAGGGAAAATTCACTCTTACGAAATAGCTCAATTTATGCCACCATTTGCTTGAGATTTGTATGCAAAAGTTGTATATTTATTATATGATAAAATGTAGAAATGAATATTAGTTTTTGTATGAGTTAAAGCTTTCCAAATGTGACATTTTGAGGAATAAGGTGTGCAAGCAATGTGTATATTTAAAATTCCAGCTGTGATGGCACCACTTATTTTCAGTGGTGTTTGGGAATGAAGTGTACAGCTTAAACATAGATATGCACAATGCAATGAAAATGTAATGTTGCAAAGAGTGGGATGCATAAGAAATGCAAATAGCACTACTGAAGAGGTCAACCTGTATAGTGGGAATATCATCAATGGTAATACAACAAAAAATAATTAATCTGACGCTTTTGTTCTGTACCCTATAATGGATGATGAAGGATTTGTTCATAACTGAAAGTGTCACCCCAGGAAAAACAATTTTCATGCTTGGCAGTGAAATTGACAAAAGCAATAAAGATAATTGCCTTTAAGTATCCCATGAAGCATGGTTTCATATTGGTCATATAAAGTTAGGAGTTTATAGGGATTTCATATTAAATTGCATCAAATCTAAATTCCCTGAGCGTGAATTTTGGTGTAAACAATTTTCCAAAAATGCATATGGTAGCTCCTTTAAATTGGCAGTCTATTACAACCTTTTTTATGAGTTATATAATAATGATACCTGGCCTTATTATGTGATATCAGTAATTACAGGTTCAAGGTTATGCATTTATCTGAGAATAATAATAAACTAAGTGAAACTTCATTGGCCTCTTATGATGATATACCGTTAGCTGAGAGTGATAATGTTGTGTCAGGTTGAGTTATGCTAAAAAGTGGTGATGCATAAAACTATGGAAATATTTTACCAACCTGTATTCTGAAATTATTGATTTTATTTACTGGGCCCTAATCATTTGAACATGTTAAAGTGTAATATTGACATCAACATATTTTGCAAGAATGTGAGATATTTATGTAATATAAATCTGAAATAGGAGTGGCAGTTAACCACATTGGCTAGAATATGCTGTCTCAATGAACATTGCCTTAAAAAGTCAAGTAGAACCTCACCTAATGAGCACCTTGCACAAAGGGTGATTCGTAAAATGTGCAAATGAGCAAAAATTAGTTATTTAAATTATTCACCTAGCAAGTGATATTTCACAAAATAAAAGGCGAGGTGAGGGGAATTCCCAGAACTTTTGCACATATTTTGCAAGAATGTGAGATATTTATGTAATATAAATCTGAAATAGGAGTGGCAGTTAACCACATTGGCTAGAATATGCTGTCTCAATGAACATTGCCTTAAAAAGTCAAGTAGAACCTCACCTAATGAGCACCTTGCACAAAGGGTGATTCGTAAAATGTGCAAATGAGCAAAAATTAGTTATTTAAATTATTCACCTAGCAAGTGATATTTCACAAAATAAAAGGCGAGGTGAGGGGAATTCCCAGAACTTTTGCACATATTTTGCAAGAATGTGAGATATTTATGTAATATAAATCTGAAATAGGAGTGGCAGTTAACCACATTGGCTAGAATATGCTGTCTCAATGAACATTGCCTTAAAAAGTCAAGTAGAACCTCACCTAATGAGCACCTTGCACAAAGGGTGATTCGTAAAATGTGCAAATGAGCAAAAATTAGTTATTTAAAGTACTCACCTAGCAAGTGATATTTCACAAAATAAAAGGCGAGGTGAGGGGAATTCCCAGAACTTTTGCACGCCTGCTGTCTAAGTTTGCATTTAGCACTTGTTACATTAGCATCTTACTGTCACCAGTGATTGCACATTTTTCCAAACTTATATTCAGATAGAGTACATGCGTTTTTTGTACAAAATTTTTTAATATTTTGTGTATAGTTTTAAAAATGTCCCTGAAGAAAAAGCCGCAAGAAGAAAGCCATAAGAAAAGAGAGATTACCGTGGAAATGAAAATAATAATCAATGAAAAGCGAGAACTGTGTGTGAGCGTGGTTCATTGAGCATGCACGTACAATTGGTCCACATCAGCAAATTGCACTATCCTCAAGAACAAGGAAAAGTTAAAGGAGATAGATGTTTCAGAGGGAGTGAAAATAATATTTACACAATAGTTTTTAGGTGCAAGGTTGGGTCTGGGAATTTGATAGGGGTCCAAAGACAATTGTCCACTCAGCATTCTTTTCTCTGTTTGTTGGTCATGTTGCTTAGTTTCGATACCTGGAAAAAGATTTTTTCTGATTCTTTCCAAATCTTGAAAAAAATATTTATTTCATCTCCATAATTTTCACTGCTTGAATAAGTCCCCCAATCTTCATGGTATGATCTGATGATACCTGATCAGATGCAATGATGTTTGTGATTGAAGAAGCTACCTAATTTTCTAAAGTGTTTGTTGTCTTGCAATCTTTACTTGAAATATTTATTTTATTTTTTACAGGAGCAGCTATTGGCACTGCACTTACATATCCAATTTGTGGCTTCATTATGGAGGATTTTGGTTGGGAGTCAACATTTTATATGATTGCTGCATTCAACATATTATGGTCGGCTGGTTGCTACTTCTTCTTATATGATAAACCAGACAAACACCCACGAATATCTACTAAGGAGAGGATATATTTACAGCAGCATCTGATTGGTCTTAATGAAAGACTTGGGATAAAGGTATTAAGAAAATTGTACCTTGTATAAAAGAGACTTTTGGTCTCCAAATGATGAATTTACTGTTGTAACATGTGACCAAACATGTGCATTGTTTATGTCAAGACTGCTCCCGGTATAATCAACAATTACACTGGGAAACAGATTTACTAAATATTAAACTGATAACTTATTTTAGCATACTACAAAAATGTTCATAATTTTGGAGGTCAAATATTGATATTATTTTTATTTTCAGAAACAATACACTACTCCATGGCTTAAGATATTCAAATCATCTGCATTTTGGGCAGTTCTAGTTGCATCACAAGGAGTCATGTGGTGTAGCATCACTCTTTCCATGCAGATACCCTCATATTTGAAGCAGGTGCTCAATTTTGACCTGAAAATGGTTTGTATTTAATAATTAAAATTGCTTCATTAGTTATATGTAATATTGCTATTGATCACTATAATTCTTAGTATTATTTTGTATTTTTGTATAGATATATATGCTATCCTCTCTAGAACATAGTGAACCTGGCTACTTTATTGGAAATTGCGCCCTGCAGATACACACCCCAGTTTGAATGATTATATTCCACCTTGAGCATGAATTGTGTGTTGTCATACTGGCTTATCTTTGTGCATAGTGGTTTGAAAAGACTTAAGATATCTAAAAAAAACCACAGTAATCAACCTGAAGGTTAATTGGGCATGGTAGTCCAGTGGGGAGAGCACTGGGTTGCCTACCAAAGGGTCCGGGTTCAATTCCAGATGATGCTTCTGGGTACCCTCAGCTCCACCCAAGCTGTGTGATATTTCTGGCACCAGATCTTCCTGGGAACGGCAGACAGCACAGGGAAAGGAACCGGCCCCCTACCTTGTATGTGAATTTCACATTCCATTGGGCTTAGTATTAGGTGAGCTTTTAAGATACTCAAGTACCTTAAATGCAGTCCCTACTGCTGCCACCTAATTGTAATGTGAAATGAATAAGGTTTATCCAAAATTTAGATATATCTGTGTAAAATCAAGTCATTAAGATAAATTTACTATGCTGTTCAAAAGTAGGCCTTGTGCTAATTTTTTTTGTCATTTCATGTGATAACCCATCAAGCAGATGAAGTTTAACTTTCAATTTAAAATTATATGGAATTTTATAAAGAAAAAGTAACACCTCTGAAAATGATTTGTGTAAACAATAATTCTCTGGACAAATAAATTTATTGTTATCATCACTGAACTTATGAGAAAAAATGAGGTTTTATGAAATCGGAGAAATAGAAAATGTGCTGTAGGAAAACAATATGATGTGCCATAATTTTGTCTAAAATTTGGAGTAAGGACATGCTTGAGCTTCTCATGGGCAAAAGAGCCATTGGGGAAATATCTGCCAGAAATTCCATCATTGAACCAGCAAATTCATTGTGGTCTTCCACTTCTTCAGTAGCTGGCACTGAGGCTATATGGCCATGGCACTGTTGGCACCCTAGCGGGAATAAATCTGAATGTTTGAAACAGTGTTAAAGCAGATGCATGCGAGTATGTGATGGTATAAGGTTGCATGCTATATGACTCAATGTGATTTCAGCAGCGATAATAACTAGGTATTTCCCAACTAGGAGTTAAAAATGTTGTGCTAAAAATAAACTGTGCTATTGTTTTTCCTTAGATCACTATCTTGAATAGCAATTGGTGAAGTGCATTTATCACAGATATTTGCTTATTCTTTTTATTTATAAGTGAAGGAAATTAATGAGTTCTTGAATTTCACTGTGTACTGCTTGAACTTTTCCATGAGCTATTAGCCACTTTCTCTGCCTCTACCTTTATAACTGTTGTATATTCAACTTATTTCAATGCAAATTTGAACTCTTACATCTGGTGATGGAATGCACTCTTTATGTAATTTGGGGATGGCCTCAGGTGTTTCAATTTTCATTGTGGGTTATTTCAATTGCCATTTATTAAAAAGCACACAAAATCCTTTGCTTGTGGTCAGGGACATAGATAGCTTTTACTAGTCCTGAATTCTGCAAAATATTTATTGGGGGCCTGATAAATGAAAAATAAAAGATTTTCTCCCCTCTTTCAATGCCTTATATATTTTGACTATGTATTTCACAAAATTTTCCCTTTTCAAGGTAACACTGCATGTACATGCCTGTCTTTTTCCCAAAATGACATTCTGTGGAGTAATTTTTTTTCAAGAAACTGTAACAGTAACTTTAACGGAGTCACCCGCTATGTGTGCATTATAATGCAACCATTTCAGAGAGTAAAAATCATTCGCCTTGACCGGGATTCGAACCCGGATCCCTCGATATCCGGCCGAGTGCTTTAACCACTTAAGCTACCGAGACGTCCTCTTACACTCTGAAATTTTGGGGGCTTTAAAGGAACAAGATGTTATGACGAAATACCATACATACAATGTCACAGGCATTCGTAGTCGTGCGCGACGCGCCACAGTCCACGATGTTAATAAAGCCAATTTCAAACACTTAGGCTGTTCATACCTTAGACAAATTTCAAGAAACTGTAACAGTAACTTTAACGGAGTCACCCGCTATGTGTGCATTATAATGCAACCATTTCAGAGAGTAAAAATCATTCGCCTTGACCGGGATTCGAACCCGGATCCCTCGATATCCGGCCGAGTGCTTTAACCACTTAAGCTACCGAGATGTCCTCTTACACTCTGAAATTTTGGGGGCTTTAAAGGAACAAGATGTTATGACGAAATACCGTACATGCAATGTCACAGGCATTCGTAGTCGTGCGCGACGCGCCACAGTGCACGATGTTAATAAAGCCAATTTCAAACGTCATAACATCTTGTTCCTTTAAAGCCCCCAAAATTTCAGAGTGTAAGAGGACGTCTCGGTAGCTTAAGTGGTTAAAGCACTCGGCCAGATATCGTGGGATCCAGGTTCGAATCCCGCTCAAGGCGAATGATTTTTACTCTCTGAAATGGTTGCATTATTCTGTGGAGTGTTTTTATTTCATCATTGTCAGTCTGAAAAATAGTAAATCCTTTTGAGACTCTGCTCAAGTTTTCAGGTACCATTATATAGCATTCTCTGCTATGCATAAACATACTATGTCAAAAAATGGTTCTCCACCAATAATATCTTCCGAAACAAGGACCAAACCTAAAAACTACTATTCACCTTGCCCAAAAAATTAGTTGAAAATAACCAACCTGTTAAACTACTAGGCTTCATCCCCAAAACTAATCTAAGCTGAGATGGTTGTGTAAAAACTGTGTGTGTTACAACCTAAATATTTGTGATCAAATGCAATGTGAAAGAAAATATTATTAACCTCATGGCAAGTTCCAATGTTAATAATCATGAAACAAGAAACATGTATAAGATACATGTGATACATTTGTATGTATTTACCAATACATATTCTCATATGGCTAAGACCCAGGGAACAGTGAATTTTATGGTCATGACATTATTGAATTTACTACCAGCTTCTGCATATAGTACCAAAATTTCAGTGGTCAAAACCATACTATTATTGGCTATCAGTCTTTTAACTCTGTTCATTGCATTTCTTGAGACTGACATTATTGACTTGTTCAATTAAAATGTCTATAAATATTTTTGTGTGTTCCTCTTTTTGTGTTTTTAATATTTTTGAAGATATCTATTGTGGTGTACAACCATCTAATGGTAAAGATCAGAGATGAGATGAATCAAACTACTTGAAAGTGCTGTCAAGTTCTCTGATTTCATGTTTCCCTCTAGTGTGTGTTAGCATACAAGCAAATAGGTACTGTTGATGTTATTCTAATATAGATTTACGTAATCATTTTTTCAATGAGTAATTATACTAACATCATAAACTTATAATTCTAACCTTTAAAGCTCTTTCTCATTTTCCCATCTTTATCCTGTTATGATTTCCCTCCCTGTCATAAGCTTGTGAGGCTGACAGGTTTCATGCATGTATGTGCCTTTTCTGTCACATTTTCCTCTTTGCCTTCATCTCTCATGTGAACTCAAATATGTTTAAATGCTTTGTTTTGTTCAGAAGTGCATAAAGTATTTTATAAACTGGTGGTATATGTTGATGGTAAGTGTTTTGTTCAATCTTGTTAAATTTGTTTTGCTTCTTGTTTGATGCAATTTTCATCTGTATTTATTTCAATATCATAGGATAAAACTTACTGGTTGAGTGAATTTTAACAGATGGTTTTAATTATTTAGGTTGATTTGAAATTAGACTTATGTAAGTTTTGACTGAAAGTAAGAAGTATTCATAATTTTAAATATTTAAAAAATATTTCATCTAAATTTAAATTTTGGGTGAAATTTTACACATCTACAAGTAATCATAAAATTCTTTAGCATCATTGAATTTTTGTTAGACTACATCCATAATGAGGATTTTTAAAAAATTTTTTGGTACATTTGATGTTTTCTAAATTTTTTGTCACATATGTTAAATTTTCTCTTTTATTTGCATGTTAGAATGGCATTCTTTCTGGTGTGCCTGAACTTAGTAAATTTGGTTTCGGACTCTGCTTCTCAGCATTAATGGATCACCTTCTCCAACAAAAAGTAATGTCTCTGACAACAGTCAGGAAATTATCTGTAGCAACATGTAAGTTTGGCAATAGGTCAATTATATGATCAATTTTACTAAGGTTATGAAACAAAAGATTTTCCTGCATACAGAGCCACTATTGTCTTTAGTGTACAAGTTTATTATTATTAAAAATATCATTTACAATGAACCTCACGCAGTAAGCTTAATTGCTTTTGGAATTTTTCTCGTAAAGGGAAGCATATGTTAAGCAAAACAATTTTTCTCATATAAATTAATGCAATAATGCATTCCATGCTGAAAAAAATTAATCACATGGTTTATTGGAAGAAAATTACCAGAGCATTGTTCAGGATCTTGAATCATTTTTTCTTTTCCTTTCTTGTGGAATGATTCAACCTGGAATTTCAATTCAAATTGTAGAAAACAAAAAAAGAATCAAAGCAATTAGTGTAGTTTTTATGATATATTTCTAATTCTTTTTTTACTAGCAAGCTGTTTTTAGATATTTGTTTTTGCCAATGCTTCAAAATGTGAAAATGCAACGCAGCTATATCATTAAATAAATATGTAGCACACACAGCCATGGCCTTATTAGAGTAATGCTTCTCAATATAAGATGTTATGATTTCCCATCCTTTTCCATGATCCCATCACAGTTATTCTGCTCTTCTGGACTTAAGACTTATTGAAGGCTAATGGAGTTTCTGAAAAGTAAACAATCAGGGGCTCAAAACCCTGCTTGCATTGGCACAAAATAGCAGTATGAGGTGGTATTTCTTTTGATTGTAGCTAGGCAATTCACTTTCCTTTGCTGTAATATAGGTTTACCTCAGCATCTTCTTCCAGACGGGATCAGTCCGGTAATAATTTAAAAATGTGTCAGGTAACCCTCTAAATCTTTGAACTCCTTTAAGTCACTGATAAATTTTTCTGCTTTTCAATTTTTATGCTCTGAAATTGTTGCATTGAAATGCATATCAGCGGATGACTCCATTAAAAGTTACTGTAGCGGCATCTCCCCCAGTTTCTTGGAAAGTGACTAATGCTGTGGATGCCGGCTCTTCTCTGAAACTTTTCAAACCACCCATGGGTTCCCTCAAAATAGTTTTGCTTCAGTCATTGATGACTGAAGAAAATGAAGATGACTGACGTCTTCTTAACAAAGTCAATGAAAATCACTTTCGCCTTCTAAAATTGATGATCTCGTTAATACCAATGCCTTGTAATTGCTTTTCATTTATCCATATGAGAAGCAACCTTTGAACATTGTTAAGAATGTATGATTGTTGCATAGGTATTCTTGTCATTCCCATTGAAGCATTTATCTCCTTAATTTTGTCCTTTTCCAATTGTTTGAGCATGCTAGATCAGCAATGCTCATGCCTCGCTCTCACTTTTCAATAATGTCACTTTTCATTTCCACTGTTGTTTGTATTCTAGTGTGACTTTTCCTTCGAGGACACTTATGAAATTATGCCCAAATTATAACTAAATGTTGCTAAAAAAAATCGCAAATAATATGGCTGAATATAAGTTTGAAAAAATGTCATCACTGGCAACACTAAGATGTTAAAGTAAAAAAAGTGCAAAACAAACTGAAGCAGCAGGCGAACAAAAATTCCAGGAATCCCCATCTTCTCATCACTTGCTATGTGAGGTGCTCATTAAGTTAAGCTCCTCTATATTAATAATATTAGTGTATCATAAAGTGCATTGGCCTTTTTATATTGTTAGTACAATAATCAGGGGGATTGGGATAGTGCAGAGGCTAATGTACAGGCTTCCCACCACAGAGGCCCGGGTTCAAATCCCGGAGACAACCAATATTTTTCAGTGGTATCCTGGTCCCTACTTGAGGTGCTTTGTGGAGAGCACTTTGAGTGAGTACGACATCTGTCGGATGGGACATTAAACTGTGGACCCCTTGGTGCCTTTCGACAAGAGTAGGCTAATGCCATCACCAGGTTTCTCTCCACCCTTCCTTTCCCACCCATCCCTAATGGTGCAAATGACCTTAGCTGTCAGTCGTCTCCCCAATAAAACTAAAAAAAACTACAATAATCAGAATCATAATTATCGAAACAATTGCAGTATGAGGTGTATTACATTTTTGGAATATGTATTTATGAGGAAGCAGTACCCTCAGGAACTGAATATTGTAATGTCCTTTCCTTTTTGCTGATTGCAAATTTCTATCTATGGTTAGAGAATGGTAATTCAGGCATGTTCATGTGCTCTTACAGTAATGAGTTGCAGTAATTTTAAGGTTTCCATTTTATTTTGCAATTTGTACAAACTGGTTAAGAGTGAATTCATTCTAGTTAGATAAGTATGTATATATATTGAATAATGAATTTTTTACGTCACCATGAAATTAAAACAACTGTGGATCCTAGAGTTCTGTGTTACTTCAGGCTTTTGTGTAAATATTACTTACAGAAAGTAAGTACTAGGGTCATTAAATAAGTTATGAGACAATTGCTCTCACTTTAAAGCTATTCAATGAATCATTGCCACTTTTTCAGGGATGTTAGCCGGCAACCATGGGCTCTCTGATCAGCTGTAATGCCATGGTGAACTGAAGATTTTGAGGTTCTGTTGACATAAAACAATCAAACAGCTGAGCAGAGCCTAGCCCAACATTAGCAACTGAAGCCTCGGAAAAAATTATCAAGATTCCTTGAATAGTTATAAAATGAGACCATTTGCCTCGTTACTTATTGATTGACCCTGGTATATGTACAATACTATCAAACGGATCAAATCAACCCATCAATATTTCTGGGATATTAGTTTGTATTCTAAAGGAAATTTAGACCCACTCATAACCCATAGTCAAATGAACTTTTAAGTTGGAAGTTTTTAAATCCACCACTCATACTGGTAGTAAGCAAGGTTAAAGATGATGGAAAAAGAAAGAAAGTTTGAATCAGAATGTCATAGTCGAAGATTATTGATGTCTCATTTTGGTGTGGTAACATCATCATTCCCCCATTTTCTGCTCTTGCTTGAATTTTTATAATAACCATTCTCTTGGTGTAACACAGGCTCTCATGGGATGATTTGTGGATTGGCTTCTTCTCGTTATGTTAATTCTACTCCATTTTGCCAATATAAATAATTTATATAAAATACTTTGCTAAATGCTAAGTGTGTAAGACACTTATGAGTCATTCCAATATTTTTTGTATGAAGTTGGAAATAAGAACGTAATAAACAAATAATAAAAATGGAAAGGTTACAAAATTCAGGTACCCATTCATGTCGTACATTAGAGCATGCGTCTCCACTGTACATTGGGGCTTACTGTTGATCAAATAAGTTACCTTATATATTGGAGTGTTTCATTTGATCACTCATTTAAATTCATAATTTGACTCAATTTCTATCTTCATTTGTAAAGGTGAGTACATCCCTGCGGCTCTTCTTTTGGCATTTAATTTTATTGATGCAAGTGAGAGCACTACAATTGCTATTGTTCTCCTGGTCCTGACAAGTGCCTTTGGTGGAGCAAGCTCATCTGGAAGCCTTGCAAATATAGTAGATATCAGTCCTCACTTTGCTGGTAAGTTCCTTTCCATATTTTATTCTTGTCATTCATAAAAGCCAAGTCAGTGGCTAGATTTTTGAAAATTCTTATACAAGTCTTAAATTCTTAAAAGTCTCAATTCTTATCATGTAGTACACAAGAGAAAATTGAAAATCATTTACTAGTAAGAAAAACCTTAGAGGAATTAATATTATTAGAGATTTAGAGCATATTGTAAATATATAAATGCACACGTCAAATCCCTGATGTAATTGACTGGTGGTGACCAACTCAATGCACCTGGTTTGTTATACTATACTGTCAGATACTTGTTTTCTAAATCATTGTTAGTCTGGAACATCCTTGCTCTAAGAAGTTATTTACTTTTTACAAATTTATAAATTTAATTTTAATTAAATATTGAGAAATATTTATTTTGTGAAATTGGGAAATTTAAAGCTTAATTTTAAATATTACAGAAGAACATTGAAATTTAACATTATCTTTTCTTCCCCAAAGGCCTTTTATTTATACAGGGTGTGTTCATAAAGTAATGCAATTGATTTTCCCCTGTTGCACCTATTGGTTGGAAGGGGGATTGAACCACTTGGAGTAGGTGGGAGGGACACTAAGCTCTTCTGTGGAAGTGGTAGGACATCAGTTATTGTAAACCTCTGCGTGTCATGAAAAACATGGAATCAACGATAGAGTAACGTTATGCGATTTCTAAGTTTTGTGCTAAACTTAATAAATTTCTTGAGGAGGCTAACAAAATAATTCGGGAGGCTTAAGGGGACTCTGTGCTGTCCTACTCACAAGTTTCGAGGGGGTTAAAGGCCTTTAAGGAGGGCCGGGAAGAGGTTCACGACAAACAATCATCTGGGCGGCTGTCAACCAGCAAAACCAGCAACAATGTGGCTTGTGTTTGACAATTTTTGGACTCTGACCATCGATTGGGTATCAAGACGGTTCCCAATGAACAGAACTTGTCACATGCTGTTGTTTTGCATTGTTACTAAAGATTTAGCAATGAGGAAAGTGTGCGCCAAGCTTGTGCCCAAGGTGTTTGCCACAATGTGCTACGAGTCTGTGAGTTCCTGGCCAAACACCAGGTGCCAGGTGCTTGTGCAAATCTATTCAATAAATTACTTTTAAAAAATAATTGCATTACTTTCGGAATGCACCGTGTATGTTGTTTTTTAATGGGGTAAGGTTGAGACTAAATATTTCCTTGAGCCTGGTTGGAATGCAAATTATTAATTAATGCCGTTTTAAATGCTTTCTGGAACTGCTGTGGATTAGGGTTGTGATTAGCCCCACAGTTTTGCGTAATAACATTGAAAAAAATTTCAATAGGGTACCTGAAAGAAGTTTCTTGTGTAAGGGTTCCAAAACTGCTTAGTTTTCAATGCAGGCCACTTAGCACTTCTATGATAGCTAAACTCCAATCCTGCAAAGGAGGGTGGATTACCTTTTTCTTTCCCAGGGACTCCCATTGCTGGATTTATGAGGCTATTTCCATTGAACCACGAATGGACTTTCATTTCTGACTGCCAACTCAGTTCTCTTTTGCTAGTTCCCCATTATTCAGCTCAAGTAATCAAAAGTAGAATCCACATCCATTATGAATCATGTATTGGCCAACACATCTATGCCTGAAGCATCTGCAACATCTAATTAAAGATACATATATGCTGAAAAACATAAATATCATTATAAAAAGAAATTATCTTCATATCTCACCTATTCAAACTAATGCATATACTCCTGCAGCATCATAATGACTAAATACGTGTGCAGCCATGTTTACTCTTGTTTTCTGGACTGATGTTGGGACAAATGAGCCCATGTAAATGATACATGATAAAGGTTATAACTGCATCTCACACTAAATAATCAATTGCCATCAGGAAGTAAGTGAAACACATTGTAAATCTTATGATCAATTTCAAACCATAATAGTGTAAAAGTGTAGCAATGTAAATTAATTAGTGTTTAAACCTCACTTAAACCTTTTCTTAACCTTTATGTGAAGGATGCATTTGAAGAATGCAGAAGAAATTTAGCAAATGAACATCTAGTTCTATTATTAATGAAATCATGTCTGTTTATCCCCACAGAAATTAAAATGTTGCACACTGGACAGAACTTGATTATATTGAAGAATAGCTAGCATGGAAGAATGTATAAACACATATGCTGGCCAATATAAATAAATTTATGTTCTGAGCCACTATCAAGGCTTTACAATAGCACTGATACCAATGTTTGATTGTCAGGTATTCAAAATAAACAGTTAACGTTGTGATAGCAATCCACATGTAGAAACATTATAATAAGCAAAATGCCTAAAATTTAAGGAAATGTACAAATGTCCTGTTACATGACAATAAATATCACTAAATGAATATATAATATAATGAAATCACATATGGCCCAAAGCCCATTACTGTGTAAGTGTGTTGGCATTACAATGTCAGATAAAAGTACAAGTAAAATCATTTTTCACAAATCAGCATCCTCATGTACATCATATGATTAATGTGCATGTGAAATAACTTTTGACCGCTACTAAATTTGAGAAACCCGGTGTTGGGATTAGCCTACTCGAAAAGAAAGGTGCAAACAGGTCGGCAGCTTAACGTCCCATCCAACAGATGGTGTACTCACTCAAACTGCCCTCGACAAAGCACCTCAAGTAGGGATCGGGATACATTGAAAAATATTCTAGGACACCAGGATTTGAACCTAGGCCCTATGGGTGGGAAGCCAGTAAAATAGTCACTGCACCATCTCGAGCCCCTTAAAAAAATGTATGTGAAGCTAATGTGGCCCAGGACTGTACAGAATCATCATGGGTTTTTGTGCACACAGTTTCATGAGCATGCCTCCCATCTGAAAACAGGTTGAATAACGATGTGATGTATTTGTACATTTACTACTCAATTTTATCTGTACAGTACAAATACTTCATTCTTAGTTTTTTTTAAATACATGCATATATATTTTTATACATAATCCATGAATTTCAAAACCAAAAGAATTGGAAATTAATGCATAATTAACAAACTTAATGCAAAACTCCTAATATTATTCGTGTTTAATAAATCCATGTTGATCCCCTAATAAATCCATGTTGATTTATTTGGGGATGAGGTCATCCAGAGGGTAGAGAACTGAGTTAAGATAAGAGGACCTGGCTTCTGCCCTGATGTTTGAATTTCATACGCCATTGATCTTAGTATTAGGTTAGGTCTTAACTCGCCTATCACATCTCAAACTGCAGGTTGATTATTGTGATGTTTCATTGATCAAGAAGATGCAGTAGACCATAGGTCCATCAAGGTGACAAGTATTTAGTTTTTTCTAACCAGCTTACTACAAGGGATATGGCATGCCTACAAAATTTAATCCTTGTACCAGACTAAGTACATTTGTGGCCAAATGTCGTACCATTGAAAATTTACATGCACTGGTATTAATCTTTTAGGATTCTACATAGAGCTAATACTGCCTACTCTGCTTTTTTTCTGTACTTTTGAAAGTTTGCTCGAGAAGTCTGCAACATTTGCAATAAATACATCCAGGCAACTTGTTGTTGCTCATCTTTCAAGAATTTTAAAGCTATTTATGAAATTAAATGATTAGGAATAATTATGTAGAAATTTTGAATATTATACTCACACCTACACGTGTGTATAATGTTCTAAATCTGCGGGTGTGCATGTGTATATGCATGCACATCCACAGAAATGCAGACATACATTTGCACCATTTATTCTATCAAAAAAATTTATTTTACTTTTAGGTGTCATATTGGGGATTATTAAAACGCTATCATTGATTCCAGGGATTCTCTCTCCTTTGGTAGCTGGTTTCCTCACTGCAGGAGATGTAAGTTGTGCAAATAAGTTAGCATTTCTTAGAAAGGACATGGCATAACAGAAATATTACCAATTTATATTTTTAATTACCATCATTATTATTTATTTTTAATATCCAATATATATTTATAAAATAAAGGATATATTTATGATGTCCAAATTACCAGTGCATCATTATTAATTAACTATAATTATTTTAAATAGAGTCACCATCTGTTTAAGGCATAGCCCCAGACTGCCTGTTGCCTTATTTTCCTTATTATATTAAAAAATTTTATTGTCCTTCATTTCCTCCTCATCATCCTTTTATTGTGTTTTCTTCATCTCCTCTTATATTCTGCCATTAAATGGTCTAGCATCCTAGCAATATATATCCATCAAACTTCTTAATATATCCACCTAATGGTCACCTAATGCTCATTTTAAGTCTTATAATCTCGATGCAAAATATGAATTATATTAAGTCAAACGTAGAATAATAATATTAAAATACGAGATTGTTCTTTTGAAACAAATTTTGCCGCAAGAATATTAGTAACCATAGATGTTTGATTTTATTTTATCATGCACTTTTGCAAATCTTTGAAAATAGCATCATCATGATAAACAATTAAAGAAGAAGACCATCAACAATCTTTTAATACACTCATTATATGGTTACATTCAGATAGTGTTTTGTGGCCTCTCCTTGAAACTGAGTTACCATTAAGGGCCAATAAAAAAATGAGAGCTTCAGTGTTTGTCCATTTTCAAATCTGGTATTCAAGTTCCATTTTAGTTTAACTTGTGTTGAAAACTTAGACTTGCTTAGGTCTATGAATAGAGGAAAAATACTGATTTTTGTAAACTCTTATTTTTTTTATATTCATTCGTATTTACCATCACATTACTTATCTGAAAGATTACTTACTCAAAATCGCAATTCTGTGACAGCACATGTAAACTAAATAAAAATGTTATTTTGGAGAAGTAAGATTACATCTTCTACAACAGAAATTTGCATAACATGATCCTAATTACAACAGGTAGCAAATGCTGTGAATGCAAACTCCCTCTCTGATGAGTAAAGCATTGCTCTAAGTTAAATGACTCAGGGCAGCTAAATAATCAAAAGAAGAAAAATGTGAAAGTAATGGGTTTACAGTTTATTCTTAGAGTAATCTGCAATACACTGCTACATACTGAAAGTAGTGTGGAAAAAGCCATTAAAACGTGTTTTTTCCCTTATGTTCTACGTGGACATGGGTCAACTAGTTAGACCCCATACCCAATACATTTTGAAAATTTGTTGTAGATTAAGGAAAAGTGATTCAGTGATTAAGCAAAATCAATTGAATAGTTGCACCTTGATTGATTGAATTGATGATCTTACATGAAAAAACACAAATCATCGCAAATCCATCAAACCCTTAATTCATAGCTTGAAAGTGAAGCCAATGAACTTAAAAAAAGACTCCATGCTTGATTGAACTTATTACAATTATGCATCAGCAAGTCACATAGTAATGACAACTTTGAGATATAATGTTGAACAGATAACATTTTGCTCTATAAAGTGACCTATCTTGTACAACATATCAGAATCAGGGAATTCTATGTATTACCTCATTTTCCTCTTAGAACAAGAATTCATTTTTCCCTTTCAAACATGATTATAAAAAACAAAAGTGATACTCTAGCAATTATTACTTCTTTCCAAAAAATAATTCCTTCCATTAGGGTTTAACTGCTGATGTTCTAAAAAAACTTGTTATGCCTGACAGGGTATTTTGTAGAAGTAAGGTCATTAAGAGATTTTATTGAATATCCACATCCTTAAAAATGTATTAAAATCCCAAATTCCTTTTTTTTTCAGAAATTATCAGGCTGGAACAAAGTCTTTTCCACCACAGCAGTTATACAAATAGTATGCTGCACCATATTTCTTATATTTGGATCTGCTGAAATTCAACCATGGAATAGAATTAATGAATCTAAAGATCCAGATAATACACTTCAAGAACTCAATGTGCCACTCAAACCCACTGTTGAAGAAGAAATGAAAACTTAGGGTAATACTGTGTTGTCATTTGTCCCCCCAACAAAAGATATGGTGATGAGGTTAATGAAATAGGGATTTACTTATGTGCTAACATTTGCTTTATAAAGTGGGCTCAATTTTATAACATATCAGACTCAGTGAATTCTATGCATTACCTCATTTGTCTCTTAGAGCTATATAATGACTGGAGTTGAACATGGTATTGTATATTTTTGGAGCATCTTCTTATACATAGGTTATACTTTATTGAGATATGTGATTTTAATTGTATGAAAAAGTCATTCTCGTACTTTAGTGACAAGAAAATATATTTAGTTTCCTGTGTTATATTTTTTTATTATGCAATGTAAGATATTTGTATCTTAGCTTTTGCTTGAATGTTATCATGTATTTGGTGAAGGAAACAGTCACATGAATGTGCCATAAGTAAGATAAGCTGTACCTTCATGCTTATTTCTTGTACATTTTATGCATGTGTAAACTGTGTGTATACAAGTGTATACACATATAAATAAATAAATGAATTAAAATACATTACAGCAAGATGAATTATTTTAACTTTTAAAAATCTATGAAACTCACTATAAGAAGAGACTGTGCCTGCCATCAAGGAGGAGCACCTACTGCGAGCTTTACTGGATATAGTCATGCTCCCTGCATTATGTTTTACCACTAAAAGTTTTACAAAAGCTATAATCCTCCCACGAGGGAATTGATGATGGGGATGTTGAGTAGGGAAGTTAAGAAAAGACTCATAAATACTTTGATATGGAGTGTAGTAGCTATGTACGGTGTGGAAACGTGGTCAATGAAGCAGGAGGATAGACGTAGATTGGAGGCTTTTGAAATGTGGGTGTGGAGAAGAATGGAGAAGGTGAAATGGACCGAAAGGAAAACAAATGAGGAAGTACTAGAGATGGTGGGCGAGAAGAGGGGTTTGTTGGGAGAAATCCTATGGAGGCAGGAAAAATGGATGGTGTATTGAGCAGCAGTGGGATGTTGAAGAAGGTAATAGAGGGGAGAATTTAGGCAAACGAGGAAAGGGCAGGAACAGGATATGGATGTTAGATGGGATGAAGGGAGGAAAGAAGTACACAGAGATGAAGAGAGACCTGATGTAGAGTAGGTTGCTGGATTGGGTTTTGTTTGGAGTTACAAAATATTTGACAGTTATGTCCATCCAAAAACCTACCTTCACCGGTAGATTACCTAATAATAATAATCCTCCCATGTTTTGAGAAATATTCTATCGAGTAGTGAATTTGAGCTTTCAAATGGAACTTTGTTCTAATAAGTTTTAGTTCAGAGCTTTGATCTAGTTTGGACTCTAACAAAAATATAGAGCTTGCTCTTACAGCACAGGTCATTGTCCTGAACAACTACGAGGGTCATCCGGAAAGTAGTACCCGTTCGTGAAATAAAGACACAAAAGTAAATATTAACAAACATAAAAAATTTTATTTGAAAGAGGATACTTTAAACTACTTCTCAACATAATCTCCAAGCAAATTAAGGCATTTGTCATAACGTGTGACAAGTTTCTGTATTCCTGCTGCATAGTCCTTCGCCGCCAGCTCATTGAGATACAGGGTCACTCCTTCTTTAAGTTCTTCATCGCTGTCAAATCTTTTTCCTGCCAAAAAGTCTTTAAGCTTTGTAAAGAGATGAAAATCTGAAGGGGCCAAGTCGGGGCTATACGGTGGATGGTCGAAAGTTTCCCATTTGAATTGCTGCAAAAGTTTTTGTGTTATCCCAGCTGCATGAGGCCTGGCATTGTCATGAACGAGAATGACACCAGTAGACAATAGACCTCGCCGCCGATTTTGTATTGCCCGCCGTAATTTCTTTAATGTTTCACAATACGCATTGGCATTAATAGTGTCTCCACGGGCCATAAAATCAATAAGCAATACACCTCGTCGATCCCAGAAAATGGTTGCCATGAGTTTCCTGGTGGACAGAACTGTCTTGAATTTTTTTGGTTTGTTTGGTGAATGAGCATGATGCCACTCCATTGACTGTCGTTTACTCTCAGGTGATGCATAACAAACCCATGTTTCGTCACCAGTAATTATGCGAGTCAAGAAAGAGTCTCCTTCATCAGAATAACGTCCCAAAAACGTCAGTGCTGCAGCCATACGCTTGGTTTTGTGCTCATCTGTAAGCATGCGAGGGACCCATCTTGCACAAATTTTTGCATAATGCAGATGGTGTTTAACAATTTCATGAACAATTGTTCGAGAAACATTGGGGAAATGCTCACAGATGTCATCAATTGTGACGCGCCGATCGTTCCTCACGAATTCGTCAACTGAGCTCACCAGTTGGTCTGTAATGACAGACGGTCTCCCCGAACGCTCATCGTCGTGTGTGTTCCCCCTCCCCATGTTGAAGTTGCGACACCACCGCCGAACAGACGACTCGTCCATTACATTGTCTCCATACACCTCCTTTAATTGGCGATGAATATCACATGGGCGAACGTTTCTTGCATTGAGAAATTTAATCACTGCCCTCACTTCACAACTGGCGGCGTTCTCAATTTTTTTAAACATTGTAAACAATCACAGAAACAACACAGGCAATGCTAGCGTCACGCAACTTGGCTCAGAGAAGGCAGACAAGCCACTGAAGCTATCTGACCTCGTCCAGCGGCTACTCGCGTCGTCAGCACTGCATGCGGCACGAACGGGTACTACTTTCCGGATGACCCTCGTATGTATGTGGGTATTATGCTCATGAATGAAAACTTAGAGGAATAATTTGTAAACTTGGAAAACCTTTTTGGTTCCTCAAATTACCTATAAATTGGACAAAAATCTAAAATTGCTGTTTAGAAATGACAAAACTGGCTTTGATTCACCCTAACAATCAATTCGTCTTTTAGTACCGCATTACCTTTATGTCACATAGGTCTCTTCACTCTTTGCCCTCCTTATTTCATTCTGCTCCTTTATCCCTAATGTGGAAGGTGTTCATCCACTGGATGGGTAATTTTATTGATAAATTTATCGCTTTATTCACCATAGGCCAGTTCGGCATGGTTTTGTCATAAAACAAAAATTTGTGCATCAATTTTTTTTTAGTACACATTACGTGAAAAAAAGGTTATTTACATTATTTAGGGATATTTATCAAAGACTTTTCTTTACATAATCCACAAAATTTATCCACAGAGTGCAAAGCTTTAATAAGTAAGTATGCATTAAGATTACGCTTGAAAGTATTTGAAGGAGATGCTCTCAAATCTGGAAGAAGCAGGTTAAAAAATTTGGCTCCTTGGTGGCATGGTCATTCACCACTCAAATAAGACAATCTTGCATCAATGTGTATCTTCTCAATCAATAATCAAATCAGTAATCAATCTTACTACGTGTATCATGATGATGGATATTTAGGTTTTTCTCGTACATGCATGTTATCCTTAACAAATAAGATTAGACTGTATACATTAAGAACGGTCAGTGGCATAATTTGCAGCTCAAGAAAATGAGGCCTGCAGGAGTGTCTGAAAGGTAAGTTTAAGGTAGCTCTCATGGCCTGTTTCTGAACTTTAAATATCTTTTGGCACTGGCTTGAGCCACCCCAGAATATAATGCCATATGATAATTGAGAGTGAAAAATTGAATGATAAAGACATTTTAGGGTATTTCAGCTAATACAAAAAAAACATATCTCACCTGAAAGAGAGTTTTATTAAGTTAAGATTGAAATTTGAAAATTAAACAACTTGGCTTTTCCACTTAAAAATTTTTTAATGTTCACTACCTAGGTTTCGTCATGGTATAACATCATCAGGTCAGATCAGTCACACCAGAAACTGTTTTATTTATTAAGATTTTAAATGCTCAATATATATGGACCATTTTAGGGATGATTCAATCTTAACACCCAAAACATTTATTCGGTCAGCAAAATTTAGGTCCTTTTCATAGTTAAACCGACTCATAGATTTTTGCCAAAATGTATGCATACTGATTTTTGTACCAATTGACAATGGTCTAGAAACAAGTTTTGAAGGCATTATTACTGGAGAGTCTACATTTTGTTGTAGCTCAGAACTGGTTTTGGCATTTATTGGATTGGTATAACTCAGAAAAAAGAATGGATTTGGCATCGAAGATAAAATCTGGGATATCATTTACGCAGAGTAAAAATAGCAAAGGACACAGTTTAAATAGAGTAAATGAAAAACTCCAATAGCCATAAAAAGTAAACCTTTCTAAAAAAAAGTACTAAGGTGGTTAGTTGGCTAACGCCACAAGTCAAAAATGGGGTAAAAGGTAAAAAAGGAAAGGGAAAAGAAAGGTGACTTTGAAAGCCTGAAAGAACATCTGTCTTAACCTCTTTTTCAACTGATTGGTAGTTTGCTTTGTGCTTTTAAGATGTGATATTTCAACTACTTGATGTCTACCCTGAAGATGTGGTCTGAATCATTTATTTGAGACGCCAAAATTACCATATTTTTTACATTTCCTAAACAAAATCTCAAGATTTTCAGTGTCAAAAGCCCTAGTAAGATCAAGGCATATCCCCAGGGATAGATAGTTATAGTCCACAGCATGCAGTACATTTGTACTGAATTCATGGAGTGCTGTAGACATTGATCTACCTTTCCTAAACCTACGTCGTTGATTGGAAAAAAATAGTGTTTTTCAAGGAAGCTAACATGACCTTTACAAATACTTTAGAAAACCCAGAGATTAAACCTATTAGATTGTAGTTTCCTATATTCCTTACATGGCCTTTTTTGTGAATCGCTATAATTTTGCTCCACTTTTGTTGGAGAGATACACAAGGGACTTAATTACTTTGTTAGGTATATCAACTCTCCCTGAATAAGGCTTATTACATAAGAGTAGGGCCTATTATGATAATTTCATCTCTGGTCACAGATTACAATTTCAATATGGAATGTGGAACAGTTTCCACATGGGTGTCAGATTCAGAAACAGAAGTTTGATTCATGAAATTGGAAACAATTTTTCCTTGAGTCTCAGTAAAAAAATCATTCAATATATTTGCAATTACAGTTGGGATTGATTGCATTTAACCGGCTGCCATGTGTTCAAAGTTTCTGTGAGGGCTGATTTCACCTGTTACCATGCATGCCAAGTCTTGGTTTTCTTTTATTGAATTTGCGATCAAAATGTCATTATCAGATGGTTTTGCTTTGGCAACAATTTCCTTGAAGTATTTACTGTATTGTTGTTAAAATGCTTCATTTTCAGCTGTTTTGGCAAGCTGATATAAATTCCTTTTTTCTTACCAAGGTTAATCAATTAGTAATTATCACTTGAATCCAAAGTATTATTCTTTGGTTGGAAATTAATAAAATCATAGAACCCTAGTATAAACAAATACTTATTTCAATTATCTCCTTTTGATATAAGGGTTATAGGCTACATTTACAGGAATAATAGTCTAGTAAAACAAGCAATTAAGAAGTCTTAATAAATGACAACGTATATAAAACTTTTATTAAGTTTAAGGGTGTTTACAATTACGAAATGTGAAATGGTATTCACATATTGCAGCTTCAACTGAACTTGAAGATTTTTCTTTTACACAAACGATCAATCACATTTCACACCTATGGGGTCGTTCATTTACATATTACACAACTATTCCTGCAAAAAATTGGAAATAGTCGCACAAAGTTCACACAGCATTCTGTTATTTAGTAAAAATAACATGCCTTTGACAATGGAGGTGATGAGGTGTCCGCTTGTTTATTTTGAAAATAAACTCTTGCATAAGATGGTTTCTTCAAGATCTACGAGCTTTAGAGTCCCTTTCTAATACTCCATGGTTTATATTCTTAACCTTCGACGTATTCTATCGTTCCTCGTCTGCAGCAATGTGTCCTTTTGAAGAAGGTTTGGTATCTCTGATGGAATCATCATCTACTTCTGTCACCTCGGCAACCTTGTTTATTCCGACGACGAATCCGAGGACGAATCCAAGGACGAATCCGATGATGGTCTCTGTGACAAAGAAAATAAAATATATTGGCCAAATCATCAAATAATAAACAGAGTTAAGAGACAACAATTTCAACATTAATTTTGAGGAAAATGATTTGTTTCTGAAGTTCCTTCTTCATTCAGTTGTCCTCTTCATTCTCCGAATTTAACTAATAGTAGTGTTAAATCTACTTACCGATGTACCATGTTTTTTTGCCATCTTCTTCCTGAGTCTATGCATTGCCGCCAAAAATTTATTTAACTTGTCCAACTTGGCGTAAATCTCGCACTTGGCTGTAACAATTAATAGGCATGGAACAATTAATAGGGATGGTAACAATGACAATGATGGATAAATAAATAGTTAATATGAATAAAGGCCCTAGGACATATTTACCTGAGTAATTGTCCACCAATTTTTTCAGGCGCGCGTTTTCATTTCTTGCTTTGTCCAATTCTAATTAATAGGCATGGAACAATTAATAGGCATGGTAACAATGACAATGATGGATAAATAAATAGTTAATATGAATAAAGACCCTAGGACATATTTACCTGAGTAATTGCCCACCAATTTTTTCAGGCGCGCGTTTTCATTTCTTGCTTTGTCCAATTCTGATTGCAATAGAATGACAGTACGGAACGCGTCTGAGAATTTGTCGTCCAAGGGAGCTCCATTACATAATCCATCACCACTCATTGTTACAAAGATATGATACTAAGGCCAGTCTCCGGATTTTTATACACCTTTTAAATATAATCCACGACAATATTTAACTATAAACGTCATGAACTTGCGATAAGCTTTCATAAAGTACGAAAGCATTGATGACTATCATTTTAGGCCATCATTATGTTAACATATAACCTACGAAAACCTGCATTGATTAAAATGCTTAATACTAAGTCCACACACAGGGTACCGAAAGGGCTGTAAAAACCTGCACACCGAGAGGACCTTTTATGTTTCATAAATATTCCTTCAAAATAACATGCTCATTTATGGTTAAATTTAAACATAAATAGACGTGACGCATAAAATACAAAGTAAATTATTGACGATATTTGCAACTGTCAACTCTTCTACTTACCTTGGCGCCTCCTGACACTGAAATCGTAGAGAATCGCTTTTCGTACTTCAATTTTCAGAAAAAACTCTTGATATAATATTTGCGCAAGGTTCACTTTTAATTATAGGATTAAATAAGGACGCCTAAGTACCGTCAAGTTAATCTTTTCTTAGTATCTGATGGAAAAAAGTGGTTGAATATTCCAATGGCCTGCCATACTCGTCCTATAGTAGTTTTTGCGGAGTAGTAGATAGCGGGAAATTCACAGGGGTTAGACTAGGTGAAACAGTGTTACTTGTTTACATCGACGACCTGCTTAAATACCTGTCTGGGGCGTCTCCCAGGTAGCCGTTGACTCCACCATGTTAAGGCCCAGTTGATCATTAGTTAACGTAATTACAAGTGGTTAACCTTCTCTTAATGCATGCGACTGAATGGGGCAAAGCTAATTACATCAGCTTTAATGCAGATAACTCATCTAGAAATCTGAGTCTTTTATGTTGGAAAAAATGGAAAAACAGCAGCTTTTATAGTTTGATGGGGTACTTCTGTATGCTTATCTCAATTAAAGAAATCACATACGATATCTTGTAACTAAACTATATTCGACTTTTTATTTAGATACGTAAGTAATACTGTTATTTAACGTTTTCAAATTGTAATATGGTCTCATTTATTCGCAACTTACCCATCGCATACCATTCTTAGGGTCATCCACTCACGCCCTAAGAATTTGCTAACCTAACCAAAAGATTAGTCGGAATAATGGCTGCCAAACAACCTTAGGCACCGAATGGTCCAATTTTAGCACACCGCAACTTGCTGTCCCGTCCGAGAATCTAAATTTTGTTTACCATTGTTCTCATCTGAGAAAATGGGAACTCCGTGTGATGTTCACAACTATGCATCATAACAAATAAAGATATCTTCATTGAATCAACCTCAAAAAGACATCAGTAATAAATTTGCATATTAACTTGAGTTGATTTGGATTCAGATCATAAGTTATTGCCCCATAAGTCTAACGTCGGATTCAGGATGTTAAATCATAGAAAAATTATAGGGAAATGGAATATGGCTCATTTAACTAAGGTAATAGAAGCTGGAAGGCAGCAGTAGAAGAATGAATGGGTGTGGACAGGGATATGAGGTAAGTAGGAGAAAGTTGGAAGAATCTCAAAAAAGAGAAAAATAGGCCACTAAAGGAACCATCGAAAAATGGCAAGGGAGGATTATAGATGGATGGATTATAGATTAAATTATTAGGAAAATAGATGAGATAATAAAATGGGAGAGTGTAAACATAGAGTTAGGCCGAAGATAATACAAAGAGCTAAATAATAAACCAAGGTGAAAAACAAATAGGACAAAAGAATTGTGGTGAAGAATGTAGTGTCAGAGTATGAAGAGTGACAAGGAAAGAGTGAAATCAGTGCACTATACAGGAGATGAAATAATTATCAGGAAGAGAGAAGGAAAAATCCATGCAAGTTTTTGTGATAAAACAGGAAAATTATTGATTGACCCGGAAAATATTCAAGATGAAGAGAAAAAATGCAAGATCTATATGGTAAGGGATTAGGTGAGTAAGCTTAGGTACTCAAAAGGAATATAGTATAACATATATGATGGGGATAACTTCGGTTAAAACATTCTTAATTGTGAGATAGAAAGGTCATTAAAAATGGCTCTATAGATAGGTAACAAACCTGTAGAACTAAGTACTTAAGGTTCAAAGAAAAGGACAGGATGAAATTGGTTCACTATACAGGAAGTTGAAAATGCTCCTAGAAAGTCAGAAAGAAAAATCTGTCCACTATCAAAGGTAAGACAGGAATATTATTGATTGACCAAGGGAAATTGATGGGATTCAGAGAGACTCAATGTAGTAAGGATATTCTGTTAGTACATTTAGCCAGACATACAAAGAGAATGTGACAAAAATGAAAATAGCTTAGTTCCAGGCATACTTGATTGTGAGATAAAAAGGGCATAAAGTATAATGACATCAAATGGGGCCATGAAAATATATAGTCGCCCCCTGAAACTACTAAGGGATTTAGAAAAAAGCAGAAGAAAGAGATTTTATGAGTTAATTCATAGAATTTATGTGATAGGAATTTCGCTGGTAGACTATCGGATAAGTGTTAGCTTCCAAAGAAGGAAAAGGCAGATATAGACAGGGAATATAGAACAATAAGCTTGGTTTTGAGTACCAATTTAATGGTATATTCAGAGTACCATGAAAGTGGTACTCTGGATCCTAAATAAAAATATCAAGATGATGGCAAATGATTACTCAAGGGATGATCAATTGAGATACAGAAGGGCAGAGGTATGTGTAATGCAATTGTAGTAATCACCACTAGAAACAGATGTAAAATGCAATAAAAATATGTTTGTTCATTTTATGGATTTCAAGAACAAACTCAATAGAATAAATTGGCTGGAGTTCATGTGTCTAAAAGTAAAATTTGAGGGATGGGCAACTTATCTGCAACCTGTACATTACTCAGACACCTCTGAAGCAATGGCCGATGGAGAATTGAGATGCACAGTGTTGGGAAGTCTTAAGAGATGGATGTTCATGGTCATCCCTACTCCTCAATGTATGTAAGGAGGAAATGGTAAACAAAAGCATGAGAAGAATTAGAGATAGGAATGGAAGTAGGTGGGGGATTCATAAAAGTGGATAAGTTTGTGGATGATCAACCTCTAGTTTGCCAGTCATCATCGTAAGCGTTAGAAGCATCGCTAAGCACATTGGAAAGTCAGCAATATATGTGTGGTGTGAGAATAAATCTTATCATAACCTAGGTTATGTGGTTTTCAAGAAAGAGGATGCCTAAGTTAAGTATTAACTTTGAGTTCATAAACTAGAGCATGGTAGGGAAATTGAGTGAGGATATTAAGGAAATACTTGCGGAAATTTTGAAATGGAGTGTGGTTTTGTAAGATGTGGAAACAAGGTCATTGGAGCAGGATGATAGACATAGACTTTTGAGATGTGGGTGTGGAGGATGGGAAAAGTTTAAATGAGGAGAGAATAAAACAAATGTAGAAGTACAAGGCATAGGGGTGAGAAAAAGTATTGTTGGGAAAAAATCCAAATGAGAAAAGTGTATTTAATGCAAAGCATTTTGATTGACAAAGGAATGTTGAAACTGGGATTGAAGAGAGACCATTAGACAGAAAAGATAAGGGGAGTAAAAGAATAGGCATTTGAATAGTATGAAGACCAATATGAAGAAATGTATTGCATTTTAGGTTATTAGGTTAGGCAATGCTTAGAAATGTTCTGTTGTTCAGTCTATACTGAATAAGAAATAATCAATTGTATGATAAAATAACAGTCCACACCTGTGCAGTATTTGGACCTTCGAATATTCTGTCAGTTGTCTTGTTTATTATTATTATTATTTTAGTATTCATGAGATTTTAATTTCCAAATTGAAGAAAAGATGATGCGTTGCAAGTGTTTCAGGGTGGTTCTATATTGTATTACACATTAAAGTACATAGTGGTAATTATAACTGTAGGATGTCATCAATCCAGTCAAACTATAAGTCAACCATACCTGCCTCTCATAATGGTCTATGTAGTCCATTTGCATTCACCGAATAAATAGTGTAGATTCTAAATAAAAAATACAAAGGTTTGTTATTTTATGTTATAGTATAGCTTGATCTCAAGGTAACATCTGTCAATGGTCTTTGATGAAGACCCCATTCACTTTCCCTCAATTAGAGACATTTCTTCAGGCCTCACACACTCGTGTTGGATGACATGTTAACAAAGAAATGTAGAAAAGGGTTAGTGCTTTGTTCAGGATGGTTATTTTTAATGATATGAGAGCACAATTACAGAAACTTGAATGCATGAATCATATTTATGAGTATATGATAGAAAACTAATGAATATTGCAACATTGATTGATTACCGTACATAGAGTCTCATTCCTGATAATATTTCAAAATTATTATTTTGGAATAATAACTACGAAATTTAACAACCCTGTTACTGAGATACTTAGGTGGAAATAACGAGAACTTCAAATAAAAATACTGCTCAATAACAAAACCACCTGGACTAAATTAACTCTTGTGCATAAATATTGTGCAACTCTAGCAATTGTGCTACTAGAAAATTTTCAATTATATAAAGACAAAATATTTACATTTTTAGTGAAAATTAATTTTGAAAAAATGTGGCTTCTGCGAAACAAAAACCTATCCTATCGGTGGTTCCAACCAAATAGAAACCTATATTCGTATTTTATGAGCCATTTTTGACGAAATAGCATTCATTTTTTAGAAATGTGACGAATTTCCATTCATTTCTTGTCAATCAGTTTCCCGCAATAATTTAAAAGAGACGAAGACGACAGTCAGTTTTTAAAAATAGTGTTTCAATCTGCCACGAGATGCCGTTAAAACGGTACGTTGGGTAACGTAGCTGTAGCGGTGAATCGTCCGCAGATGAAACGGTTAATATGTGTCCGAACACTGCGAAATTGCTGAATGAAAACGAACCTTAATTTCTATATGTGTAATTTCCCATCACTATATAAAGACTTGCAAATATAAGGTTTCATCAATGAGGACGTCCTATATTACGTAAGCTATTCTATGTTGCTCTTTCTTCATTTCGCTTTCATATTACACTTATATTTTCATCATTTAGAGAAAGTAATTACGTCCTATATTCACAAACACACATATATATGTATATATATTGCATGCGAAGTTGGTTTCTCTCATAGTAGGATTTATGATAATGATTCGTTTTACCGATTTACAACTAGATTGATGTGCTTGTTCTGTGGAAGACGATTCGGTTGTAGTTTCGTTTAATCGAAAAGTATTGTGATGAAGCATGTGATTTTATTCATATCACTAGTTCTCACTACCTACCCTCGAATTATGGTTCTATGAAAGCAATCGAGATTGAATTATCCTCAATGTAGAATGGTGCCTTCAATTAAATATATAGTGTATGGGCTTTCCCTCCTGGCCGGTGAACTTTATTTCCCTGGTAGGGACACCGGCTAAGCATCGATTTAATTCCACTTAAAACATGATCGAGAGGTTTTTCATCTTCCAGTCTCCAATATATGCTAAGATGGAACAATCAATGACTTCGTAAAAAACTTTGGCAAACAAATTGCTTAGAACAAAGAAGTAAATTAGGAATTAAAGCGGAAGTGACCAGTCCCTTAAATGATAGGTGACACCTTTCGTATTCTGATCTTCTCATGGATACCTCGATTGCTCAGCATGCGCGTATAGCAGCGAGAACGTTTGAATCTTTCGCATTGATCGTTTCGTTGTTCTGCCCGCACAGAACTGAGGTGAAGCTATCCAAAGCCCAATGACGTCATCACTGCCTGCGTTAACTTCGTTGCTGCCGCGGCCGCTGTCGCCTCTGCCATGTTCTTGTATTCTCACTGTGCCGAGGAGGGTTCAGCTGGAGCGAGGGAGAGAGAATCTACGCGGGCAAGTAGGAGTGACGATGGTTGTGCGAATGTTTGCCGCGATAGCAACATATCAGTCACTGGTGAATCGAGGAGCAGAGGCAACGTCAACTGTCACTGCTGTACCTGTTGCCGGGACACATGTCTGTCGCTGGGAAATTGGAATGACAGGTAATGTTTTTGTTAGGTCAAATAGATTCAATCTAGAATTAACGCGCTAAACTTAATGCATTTGTATATAGTTAGCTTCCGGTCGAAGGAAACAAATGAAGTAGGTAGCTTTTCACCTATATTTCTTAGTAAACATTACTTTTCCTGAATAATTTCACCCAAGGGTAACATTTTTTAGGTTTTTAGAAGCTAGCCGCTTGTTTACCCGAACTTATTGCCAAAAGCCGGTTGACTTTCGTTCACCATTTGTTGATGAAATCATCGAATATTAACTATCACTTGAGTCATTAGTTCGGTTGAAATCCCTTTCATTAAAATGTTTGTGTCGTTGCAGCTGTGTTATCTAATAAACAGTAATGAAAAAAAACCTGGAAGAAGCATCACAAAGACAGAGTAGGCCAGTGATGGAATATTTTTATTGAGAGTGATAGCTAAGCCTAAGAATTTTGTCACTGTTCTAGTCTACATGCCATTAAGCAGTCATTATGAGGGTATAGGTTGGTCGATCAAGTAAAGGAAATATTGTGGGAGTTCCTGTGGGGGAACATTTGATAGTGATTGGATTTGAGTGATAATGAGGGGATTGGTACGCGATGGTAGATGAAGGGAAGATGGTATTGAGGTACGGGACGTAAGTTTAGGAATATGGGATGACCACGGGGAGAAAGCAATGGAGACGGCTTATTCACGAAGAAAACTTGATTTAGACTCCACAGCAGGTGTAGGTATACACGCAAACGCTCGGGTATTTAGAGAGATATCAGTTGGACTAGACTGTAATTCGGTATAGATTTGAGAACAGCGTTATTAATTCGCACAGTTTCCGGAAGTGGATTCGGATCAATTTTAGTGCTTAGGATAAAACAGGGAATGGGATTGCGGAAGTGGAATTTAGAATCACTAATCGAGACGATCAGATGTACCGAGAGGCTGTGAAAAAAATTATGAGTAGGGACAGGGAGACGAGTACAATAGAAAAAAATGGCAATGAGAACAAAGAGAAGATTCATGAGAGATGGAAAGGACACGTTGATGAACCTTTTGGTACAGACATTATGCAGAAAAAGAAAGGTTCAGGCGAACTTGTTAGCGAAATAGGAAGGACATTAAGGGAATCGAAATCAAATGATGATTTAGGAAAACGTGGGAAGTAGAGCTTTATCGTCTAGTTCGTAGCATTTTGGGAGAGGAATTCGGTCGGAAGATTTCATCAGACCAGTGTTAGTTCCTATTCCAAAAAAATGGGAAAGGCAGCATATGTGAGAATTATAGAACAGTGCTTGATTTAGAATGCAATCGAAGTGGTTCTCAGGATCATTAACAAGAGGATGGAGAGCAGGGAAAATCATTACTCAGACGTTGATCAGATTGGTTTCAGAAAGAGGATAGGTAGGCATAACGCCTTGGCAGTAATAAGGTCACCAATAGTGAGGAACTGAGAATACAATCAAGATGTATTTATTTGATTTGTAGATTTCGAAAAGTCGTTTGGTCGAGTGAATCGGGAAGATTTAATGAATGCAGAAAACAGGAATAGATTGGAGCGAAAGGAGAAATATCCTCAACCTGTCCAGTTCTCACTATTGCTCAGGTTGCACAGGTGGATGGAGAGTCGTAATGGGCAGTGTTAGAGCGAGGGGGTCCATTATTACCAGTATTTTTCAACTTACATGTGGAGGCAATCATAAAAGAAGCATGGCAAGAACTGGAGATAGGGTGAGGATATTACCAAAAGGATCGTTTAATCTTTTATGTGGAGCAAGGTTTTCTACGGCGCAGAAACATATTATTTTGAGCAAGATGATGGCCGAGGATAGGTTTTTGAAATGTGAGTGTTGAGAAGGATTGATAAGGTGAAATAGTAAAGGAAAGCAAACGAGGATTTACCATACTTGGTGGAAGATGTGAAGAGTTTGTTTGGTGGAATTCAAACGAGGAGGAAAATTGATTGCTGAACGTTTTAATTAGTAATGAGCGGTTTAAGACTGCGAAAAAGCGGAGAATGTTAGGAAAACGAGGAAGGAGTAAGAATAGAATGGGCATGTTTTACGGAATTAAGGGAGGGAGAAAGTATGCGGAATTGAAGAGAGGTTTATTGTAGTGTTATGCGTCAGGTTTTATTTTGTTAGGAGAAGCAAGTAAATGTATAGTAGTACCGTGGTATATTTTGTGTCCATCCAAAACCTGCGGTAGATGGCAGAATATCAATCAACATTAAAAAAGCAGCATATTCGGCGTAATTACCCCGCGGTGTTGTAATGAATTTGTTTTGCGGCACTATATCTAACATTTTGGCACAAAATGTGACATGCTTTCAACATTTTAGCTCCAGATATAACATTATGGCACAATATATAATCATTTTACTTCGAAGTTTCCCGAAAGAGAATAAAATCTTTGATTTAATTGAATTTTCAAAATTCAAGTCATACGCAAAAGTGTTAAACCTGGAAGCGGTGTATGTACTGCTCCCAATTAATTTGTGAACATGAAAATAAGGCAGTCTACGTGAGGAGAATGATCTCTTTGTAGGTTATTCTTCTTTCACGTATTACACTTATGTGGTGGTGATTGAAACATGTATTAGTCTGGCGATGCGTATTTTATGCTCGCTCTAGAGCGTGCTGATCACGAGATTATTCCTTTTTAATGCATGTTCATTATAGCTCTTTAATGTGTGTCAATGGTGTTGATTATGGTGCATGGTAAACCCAACTGTAGGTTATTCTAAATTTCTTGCTGCTTAATTGTTAAAAAAACCAACCATTTATTATTTCATCTACTGCCGTGACGTGGATATGGAAATCCGGTTTATCTTTTATGGGAGGCGCTCTTTAAACGCCATACAGACATAAGCATTTTTATATGCATCATTTGTCTCTTCGTGATCAGAATTCGGAGGGACAGTCGATTAATTTTGGGCTATTAGCATAAGGTTTTTAAATCTGGCTTTAAATGCGTGAACATAGAATCGAGTCACAGAATTTGTATTACCCAATCTAGTGTGTGCTTCGTTCTTTTAAGTAATACTGTGTGCGTATTAGGTGTGTAAAGTAAACATGTACTATTGTTCAATGGTTCGTAGAATGTTTTAGAGTAGGCATTTGGTTCGTCATATTTGCAAGTTGCAATGACCAATTTCAGTATTTTTCGTAAGTGTACACTGAAGTATTCACGTATTTCCCAAATCATGCTTTCCGCGATTTGTCTAAATTTTATTTGCAGCGCGGTCGGCATTGATTGGGGAGATACGAACATTTTACGGATTCCGTCTTAAAGATTATGGAAGCTGGGTTTGTAATTTGGACCTCCTTGGAATTCGAGGGTGCCCTAGGAAGAATGTCAGAAGTTTTGGCCTGCCGGCATCGATCAATTTCTTGGAGGAGTCCGTGTCCTTACCCATAGAGTTTATTAAATTCCTCGAAAAATTGAGGCCCTTGGATTGTCCCAGAAATACCGTCATGCATTTAGCATGCCACATTTCTACATTCCGTCCCGGCAGCTTTCGCAAAGGGGTTTTTGTCTGTAATTCAGATTTGACCATTACGTCAAAGGAGTTACTGTGACTCTTTCGGTACCCCTGTGAATAGTTCACTTTGGAATGAGAGTAGTGAATTCGAAATCAAAACTATAGAATGAGAAATCCAGTAATATGTGATTGATTTGTATGAGATACATTTTTAATTGTTTTCATGACATGAGTGCTGGACAAATCTCTTCAACAATTTTTGAAAAATTGAAAACCAGTAAATCCTTACAAAGGGAATTTAATTACCACGAGTTCATTGAGTCGTTGGTCCTGTGGTGGCGTCATGTTGGTGAACCCTAGCGGGAAAATCCTGTTGGCAAAGTACCCACACGGTGGCAGTAAACCACCAGTGTCTATGCCATTGAACAACATTTTAAAATGTCGTCGTCCTGAGAGCGAACCTTAGGCTGAATTACTTTCTGACTGCCCACATTACTGTGCATGTCCTGAAGCGTTTGAGGGCTTGAAATGGGATGTATTGAAATCGAGATTTGATTTAATGAATTTTTGAAAGCATTGACAGACTCAACTGTAGGAGCTTGTAATGATTTTCAATGCTCACACGAGGGACGAACGCAGACGGGTGCATTAACAGTTTCGTTATGTAACCCGCGACGCACGTGTGCAATGCAACGTAGTCTAGATGGCGTCGTGGGCAGTTCACGCACCTAATGCGTCCCTGCTCTGCCGTGGAATTAATATTCAGTAGACCGGAAAGTATTCATGTACCCATGTATCATAATATGCCGTCAGTGGTGAAAAGATTTCACTTATAAGTGGAGGACCCCACAGTCCGTGCTCTGTTATTTGATGTACGAGTACATGTAAACTAATTTTATTTACGCTATATACCTATGCATTATTGCGACCGTAGGATATTTAAGAAATGTACTACATTTTTGTACGCAGTGGACCATAAGGAGATGATCGACTTTTGCTTCGAGGGAGTTCAGCTTGGGTGAAATGGCTGTTATGCATGTGCGTTACCACGGCATAGTGTAGACGCGAGGCCATAGAGGTCAAGGGCTTGCGTGCGTCATTGAACATTTATAGTTCTCCGCTGTCTATCACTTTTGACACGCTATTGCACTTGCATAGTCCATTAATTGCTATAATAGACTCAATTTTCTCAATAATTAGTCAACTAGCCGAGAACCTAGTCGTGTATTCCACGAGTGGCCCTGAGCAAAACAAACTCTCCTTTGGGTTAAAATATCCTAGTAATTCTTCTTCAATATATATGATTTCAGTATAAATACTGTATTTTTTAGTTGTTCCTGTCATGTAAATTGAATTATCCGTGGTTTTCAAGTGGCTCCTTGTCAAGGATGATATTTGAAGTTAACTTTGTCGTTAGCTGCTGATTTTATTTCATTTTCGCGGAAGAAGAAAGTAATAAAAGTGATAGATTAGTTGTTTATTCATTTGAAAAGTTAATATCGTCAACAAATTTGGGAAAGGTTTTTCAAAATTATTTTCCTGCCCCTTTTTGATTTCGATTGTATGCTGCCCTTGATCAATGTTAGTGGTGAACGTGAGTAAGGCTCTTGCCTCATGCACTCTGCTTACCTTGTTAAGTGTAAGTTGCTGAAGGAACCATCGTGGTCAATCAGAACTGGAATATTTGCCGCTTATTTTCTCCTTTAAATAGTAGAAGATCCTTATGTTAAGCTCATAGTGCTTACGCTACGGTTAATTCGGTTCGTCCGATGACTATCTTTTTTCGAACAAATTTACTTTTTCTTTGGAGTTAGAAAATATTAAGAACCGTTTTCTTTTATGTCCAATGAGTTGTTCTGTTTCCGATTTAGGTGTGTGAGGTGAAACATCTTGGCGCTTAACTCTTTGACTGAAATGGGCGGACCTCTTACTCTCCAATTATCTTTCGTCTTCTGACTGCGGTGAATACACGTACATAACTTTGAATTGCCGATCCTAGACAAAAATAAGACGGCCATTCACACGTCTCTAACGTACGGGTACGGCACCTGAAATAATCCGAAGTTGTCGCGAAAAAATCGCATTTGTCCGTTTGACTCAACGAGCCATGCGAAAATGAGCAAACTTGGATTCAATAAAGGCGTTTTTTGTCGGATGTTGCAGTTTATTTGTGTCGCCTTCTCGTGTATCATCATTTTCTGCATGTTTTCGCTTGACTTTACATTTAATTGTTCAGTATTGTGTTAGGAATAGCTTATGAGTGTCTGTTGGGAAAAATAAGGGGCCTGTCTGTTGTTATTTTCATGTCCCTCTCCAAATTGTTTTAATGGATCATTTCATCTGCTTGCTGCGCTTCGGAAACAGTTCCACGTTTTTTCGAAAACATTTTTTAATTTTATATATGATACATATCTGTATGCCAATATATGTGCAGATCTCTCCATCTTCCGGGTTCTCGCCGTGTTGGTTGTCATGAGTTGACGACAGTTTCGCCTGGGTTCCACCCGGCGTCTTCAGGTCGAAGTGAAGACATGGAGAGATCTGCAAATCCAGAACGCCGCGGAAGATTTCGAACCAACATTGCCAATATATGTGTTTCCATTAACTGTTCTTCCTAGATAGTCAAATAATCTTCTCTTACCTCTCTTTGGTACTGATTTTGATTGTGAGAGCAGTCAGAATTGACAGAATTTTTCGGCCTTTTGTCAGGAGGATGGTATCATTAAGGAGGGGACAATATATTTACATTTAACTGCAAAGCGATCAATTTGTACGCAATCAAGATATTTTTTTTTTTAATATTTAGCTCCATTCTATACTCCGTTATTTTAAATTAGTTTCAGAAGGCTTCGAAAAGTAAGGTTACTTTCCTTAGCATCCCGTTTTCAGGTTCTACGATTGTCTTTTGCCATACGTGCGACCGTTGCTGTTTCATTCATTAATATCGCGTGGAGTCGGGTTGTTAACACTATCCCTGATGACTTAATAGTCACCTTCGAGTGGGCACTTTTTTAGTGTTTTCATTTTTGTTTTGTCAACAGACATCTCGTTTTAGAAGTTTTTCTTGGTTAAATATTTGTGCGTTCATTTACGGTCTTAAGAATAGAAATGAGATTTCGTGGCAGAGTTTAACTTTGATTTAGATTACTGTGTAATTATGATAAGCGATTGAGCGTTTCCGTGAAATAAATTTGCAGAATTCTCCATTACGGTATTTCACTTACCAGCTGACGCCTTTTTGCGAGTGGCTATAAAATTATTAAATGATATGATAATTAATAAAGGAGCTCTCTCCATGGACGTAACGGAAGGGATTGTGCTGATCTGATGATCCCTGGCGAGAGCAATGATAATTACTCCGGGCAGAATTACTCATACCAGTTGTAGTTTCCTGATAAAAGGTAAGATTTGGTGTTTTCCCAGCGCACGAATACGGTGGTCTTCGCGACTATTCCACAGGTTTAGGCTTTCACACGCAGCTAAATCGGTACTTCGGATATGTAATAAAACTTTGGAGATAAAGGTAAATGGGCATGCTAAGCTAAGCATTAGAGGGTGATCAGTTGAGGTTCAGGAAGGGGAGAGGTACGTGAGATGCCATAGAAGTAGTGTTACTGATAGAAAGGGACATCGGGTACAGTAAGGAGTTGTTTGTTCAGTGGGTTTCCAGCAGGTGTTCGATGGAATAAATTAGGTAGAATTAATGAATACATTACAGAAGATAGGAGTAAATTGAAGGCATAAGCTACTTATCTTCAACCTGGAAATGCCTCATGGGTATCGATACTCGTACTACCGAGATACTTGTGGCGGATTAAGTCTCGGGAAGGGCAGAGTTAGAACTAGGTGTGACAGAGGTCTGTCCATTACCACCCTTGCTTTTCAGTGTACATGGACGGGAAATGGTAAAATATTCATGGGAGGAACCGGAGAGAGGAATGGAAGTTATTGATAATATTCTTAAAATCAGCTACATTTATGGACGATCAAGACTTGGGTAGCTATTAAGACAAGGGTTTACAATCAGTGTGATAGTATGCAATGATGATCAGTGTAAATAAAAGGCTATACGGTTTCCAAAGAGGAGGAAGGCTAAGTCAAGCGTTAGCATTGAAGGGAACAAAGTAAAAAAAGATGGAATATTTTACCTATCTATAAGTATTTTGGATCAAAATGATTCAAGTAGTAGGGATATAAGAAGAAGAATTTGCGTTTAGCAAAGGTGCTATTAAAAGGTTGATGCCAGGGTTGCTGGGTTAGGATGCTAACAAAAGAAAAATTTTAGGTAAATAATTTCATCACAAGACTAATATAGAGCGTTCTTTTGTAAAGCACAGAATCATGGCCGTTGAATCAAGATGATAGACGTATATTTGAACCGTTTTGATGTGGCTTTGGAGATAGATGGAAAAATTTAAAATAGACGGAAATGAAAACAAACGAAGAAGTATTACGCTCGGTGGGGGAGATGGGATTTTATGCAGAAATACAAATGAGGCAGGAATAAGTGGACGCAGATTAATTGTAAATTAAATACTAAAGACTGGGACAGAGGGAGAACGTTAGGCGGGTGAGTTAAGGGGAGGAAAAGGATAAGGCAATTGAGTGAAGAATTGTTTGAATGAAGGGAGTTAAAAAGTATGGCGAATTGAAGAAAGATTTAATATAGTTTGGGGCGTCAGGTTGTTAGTCGGAACCAAGAAATGTAGGCGTGTTCTCTGTGGGTCCATCCAAAATCTTCCTTAAACTGTGTAGTACAAATAATAATAAATAAAGAGTTATGTTACCTTCAGAACAATCAGCCCGAGGGTCCGTTTGAGCTGGTATGCCTACCATCACCTCACCTCTTACACCTAGTACTCATCCTTAAGGTATGAGAAAGAAATAGGGTAGGGGAACAAGTCCATATCAGTACGAAGTTTGCGGAAACACGGGAATATCTGGTACCTGAACAATCACAGAGCTCTTTTGTAGTTAGAGTAATTTCTAGATTGCTACCATGGCTATCCCTCTATGCCGTTAGACGTGTATATTGAAGCAATTAGAAACTCGCGAAATTCAGTTGTCATTACATCATGCCAGTCAGGCTACGCTGCGGAAAATCAAACGCAGTTGAGATTTCCCGGGGGCACAATAAAAGATAGAATGCGTTGTCAATCTTTTAAATATCGGCGTTAGAGTAATTAAACTTAATGATGGAACTTTGAATAAATTACTTCGATTGCAACAAATATTTCTCAAGCCACATTAGAAAGCCACGAGCTCGGATTCCTATAATTATATTGAAGAATGTATGGAAATTATTCGCTCTTGGCCGTTTGGACAATGAGTGGTTCCTCCACTAATTGTTAACTTGGAAAGCAGAAATTTTCACTGGAATTGAATGCTGAGCTATCTCGGAAGGACGGGAGAACTTTTAACAATTAGCAAATTTTTTTCAGCCATCTTGCGATCTTAATTAACTATCGTGATGTGTCGCCGATATAAATGAAGACAGATCAAAACGGTTTCTTTATCTTCACGCGTTTTCATGTTCATCAGTGTCTTTCCGCATCCCTCGAGAGGGAATGTCGTTACACCCTGAAGGATGCGTATTTGTAATCCGTAATATTATTAATTTTAATCCAAGTTGGACTATTTTTGTCTGTTAAAAGTTTCCTGAGACAGGGGATCCGACAGGTAACCACGCGTTTGTATTGGTTTAACTTGGCCGAAGGCTGTACCGATGTAGTTCACGTACTTGCTGGGTCCTCTGTTCTACCGTTGTTCTCTCCTCATTCTTCCTTCCACACTTCCAATTATTGAAAGACTCGGCAAGAGTGGGGATACTTGGTTGAACGAGCCATTTATTTTCCGTTGCTCAGGAAACTCATTCACCTTTTCTCGCGTCAGGCAATCTGTTTTGCCGCGGGTTAAATTGACCTCGGTTGCTAAAAATTCCACGAACTTCCTAACCGAAAGTAATGTTGTTTCTTATCCTGGAAATATTTTAGTTCAATATTTTAATTTAATATCTGATTATTTTGGTTCGAAATCAGCATAATTTCTAATAGCTATTGAGTTGACATATGTCTACTTCCCTCACACTTTTTGCTGAATCCTCTTGTGTTATGGTCGATTCGATGTTTCTGCTGTTTCGTCTTTTGTTGAAAAATTTCTACACTTCCTTTCGTGTTGTAGAAGCCTTTTCGGGAAATCTCAAGATGTGATTTGCCTTGCTCGCGTCTCAAACAAATTTTAATTTATGATTGTTACTTTGATGCGTGCTTGATAACCACTTTCCTACAACCATTTGTACATTTGCGAATAATCACCATTTAGCCACCAAGTTCCGGAATAGGTATTAAGCATTAGTGTGGGACCAATGAGTACAGTTATTCCTCACTAATCTTTATCTACCAGGGAAGTTATTTTTCGTGTAATCAGCACACTCATGATCACATGCATTCACACATTTCAAAAGGCAAACTGAAACTCACAATCAGGTATTCATAGATCGTGACTGAAATGTCATTAATATTAATGCATGCGAGGCAATTCTTTGTGCGTTGCTAATCGCTATCCTTTAAATTATTGTTATGTGAGCATATTATTCTTGTCAACTTCACTCAGTATCTCTGTAAGGAGTAGTACTGTTTACTCATCACGGTAAAATAATCGCGAATATTGACGTGGGTAACCCAAATGTTTATGAAATAATCATTGTGAGGCTTAGATTTGGAACCAAGGTGAATACTGAGGATTAGGAGGACTGATGATAAGGAAGTATCTAGACAAGTCGAGTAAGAAAAGACAAAGAGAGAATACTATAGAAAATATGAGCCCGATGGATTGGGCACACCTTGAGGTACAACGGTTTTGTTTGGAATATAATAGAAGGGAAAATGATCCCACGGGGAAGACTGAGGGTAAAGTACAGGAGACAGGTAATTAAAGAGGGATACAAAACAGAAACGTTCTTCAAGGCAAGAGAATTAACATTAGGGGGCAGTGGAAGGATGCCATTAACCATTCTTAAGATCGAAGCACTGATGATAATGAGATGCTTGTTCTTATGTTTTAGTTTTCTGTGGAAGAGCAAGTACATTATCTCACGTCATCATTATGGTGCATACAGTGTTGTTATACTTTTCTTTATGTAATTGAGCGGTTTCTGTAAGTTTTACCTCTTTTGGAAGGTTAATTCTCTTTACCCCTTTCGTTTTAACCGGAAATTCTCACCCTCCCTCTCTTCTTTTCTCTTTCTCGCCCTCCTCTCTCACTTTATTTGTACCTCCGCCTCTCCTCGCATTTCTCTTTCCCTCCCTTTTCCTCCGACTATCCTTCCATCTTTCTCCTTTCCCTATTCCCCCTCTCTCTCCTTCCCCTCTCTCCCAATCCCTCAGTTCTTCATCCGTCTTCCCTCCCTCTCCCAGCCTATCTCTCTTCCTACCTCACCTTCCCTCTCCATCTTCATTCCCCACCCTCTGTATCCCTCCCTTCATTACTCCCTCTCTATTTTCACCTCTCCTCCTCATGCTTTCTTTTTAACGGAAGTAAGCGCATTTGAGATGGAGTTGGGAAGGATGAGATTCGCAGTTTCCAAGAGCCGAAGAGATAGAAAAGTCATTTGGGGAATTATGAATTATTAAATTAAAACCCCGAACTACGTTCTACGGGATTTGAGTCCACGTCTTACTCGCCGTGTTCCATTCCTGGACTAGCGTTTCCGGGTTAGTGGGTTGGTGAATTCAATTGTTTCGGCCGCTTGAACGACGTGCCACGAAGGTCGTCATGTCATGGCTCCTCAATGACCAATATGAGACCAAAGGCACGTGCCCGCTCCGCACGTCTTAAATGAGATGATTAAGTCATTTTTTTAAGTGATTATTTTTAGGCATAGCAAAGATCTTTCTTTTAAGGAAAGCTTGTTTGCCAAGAGGAACAAAGTACCCTAATTAAGGCCAAGAGAGTGTAAACTATAAAGGGTCTCCTCTAGCACTGCTGTTATATGACATGGTTTTTAATTTTTCACTGTTTTCTTTCCGTAGAGTTTCGCATCTCAATCGTGTGACATATTGTGGTGGAACGTTTCACTCAATATGTTGCAAATGACCTCGTCGTTGTAATGCTAAAAAATTAACATTCTACTATCTCTGTCGAATACGTATTCTCTGGGAAGGTCCACCCGTTACATCCTTAAGTCCTCCAGGCGATTCGCGATCCCTCTCTATCGCTGGTTCCAGACTTTTACAATACTAGCCATCACCTCGGTGCCTGGATGAATTCCGCCTTAGCTTGCTGCTCTGCCGTCCCTTGATTTCTTTCATCACGTTTTACTTATCGTTTTGGCTTGCTCATACTTCCTTTCCCTCTCTTCCATAGTCCGTCGTGACGACTGCAACCACTAGAGGTAAAGCACCCGTTTGTTCTTGTCACTCCAAATTTTTCAAGTCGAGGGCCGCCTCAAAATGCAAAGGTATTAAATAGATAAATAAATGGTGGAATCACGGTAGCTTTTGTCAACAATCCTGAGGCGTGTTCTGTTTCCATCTTGTTGTATCAAGCCCACCCCGTGATTCGCTAGCACGCGGGAAAAAAAATGCTTTCGCGTTCCAAAACTTCGGAAATTTTGGTTTATTTGCGTAGAATTTATTGAAATAAACTAAGTAAATAGGTTCATGGGTAAATTATGTTCTTCTTGTTTTGACGATGCACAACTATATTGGGAACATATTTCGAATTGTCAGATCCCTCTTGCAGTTGCAAGTACTGTGAGTATTTTGTGCGATGCACAAGTGTGTTTAAGTTCTAACACATGTATTTCATGCTTTAATCTGGCTGTGGAGTAGTGTTTTACGGCGAAAGATGTCGTGTTAGGTTCATTGGAATCATCTCAGTACTCTGTGGAATGAGAAATGTTCAACCATGAAAACATACGCCGAGAGCACGGGATGCAATATAAAATTTACTCGGCACCACCTTTGCTTTAAAAATTCTCTTAAAAGGCGTTTGTGCTATTATGTCTGAAATGTTGGCGGTGTGTATATCTGATGCATATAGTTCTGAACTGTAAATATATAAAAATAGTAATTTTAATCCCCTGAATTATATACATATTGTACAGTTTTGTACGTAGTGTACAATTACGTATATTTAATACCGATGGAATAAGAAGAATATCCTCCTCAGTAAAGATTCGAAGAGCTGCTTCGTGGTCGAAAAGGTTTTCTTGTTGCCATCTGTTTACGTACGAAGTATTTTTGAGCAAAACTTTTTCCCGGAATGAGCCGCACCACTTTCGGACTGGCAGAATAAATTAACTTCTCATCTTTTAGCACGGTTCTTGGGCCACGAAACTGACGAGCGAAATTCAGATTTTAAGGCGGTATCATTGTCAGGCAGGTGATACGATCGGTAGTTTGCTCTCCCGAAATGCTATTTGCGTTGACCTTGGGAGCAGAGGGCAACCACTGACACGTCCTTTTGCTATTTCTCATATAACACCTTGACTTTTCCTCATCTTATCTCACTCGCCTTCTCTCTTCCTCTCGCCTTTGCCCTCTTCCCTCGTACTCGGAATACGTTCTTGAGGACGCTCCCGTTCTCGCCTCTGGGCTGCATGAATGGATCTGTGTGAACTTTTTTCAGCCTATTCTAATAACCCGAATAGTGGCAATTAGTTAAAAATATCGCGTCGCATTCGGAAGGTTTTAGTGCGAGCCAAAATACTTATACTTTTCGATAGTTGGATGGATCCACCGTGTCAATTTTTAAGCAACATATGCATAGACAAGTGTTTAATACGCCCTGTTTTCTTTGTGATATTACTCTTAATATTATGAAAAAGTATTTGTTAATATGATTCAGTATGGTTATGTGAAAACTTCAACGACAGCAGCTGAACTTTACTCCTCTGCGCTCTGTTTTAGAGTGTTCAGAAGGTATATTTCGTTAAATGGGAGTATTTTGTGCGTAATTTTTTGACAGTTATAAAGGGATCTTTTTGCAGAACTTGGTTATTCATCTACAGAGCAAAATACGTGCCACATGCGATGCATTTTTGTTTGATTCCGGCTCTCAAGAAGGTTTTCAGAGAAAATGCTGTTGATTTTTCACCCCTGACGATAAACGATCAAACTATCCAACTGTACTAATTTACCAAAATTAACCCAAGCGCCAGACCGAGGGGTTCACTTGGGGAAGCCAGGGGCTTTCATCCTCCCGTCTTAACCTGGTCAGATATTTATGCAGAACGCCGATTCACCCCGCACACCTTTCGGTAGGACGCAAACCCATTTCTGTACAGACCCTTGCGGAGGATGCCCATATTCCTCAAATAACCTTGTGTAGGGCGCTCATACTACCCTGGGAGGTTCCTCTTGCAGAACGCCAAGTCTCCCCCCAGACCCCGCTCATTTAGACCCTAAATCCCTTCTACTCAGATATTCGGCCCCTGTGTCGCAATAAGGGCCATATCATAGTGTTCTCCCCAGATACCCATCGCGTTTTCTCGCCGCTGAAAATTTACATTTTCCAATTATTTCCTAGAAATAAATATTCGTATTTAAGTAGAACTGATATATACACATTTATTATACAGGTACTACGATTCAATGATGGCAACAAAAATTAGGGAACTACCGTATGATATCGATATCTTACGAAAGGGCTGCGAATCGATTATTCTACAACCTTTTAGAATTCCATAATGGATGCAAATAGCTTCGTTGGTGCATTTGGATGTGACGCTAAATTAGGCTTTCCAGTTAGGTTTCCCCATAGTGTCTTATCAAAAATCACTTTCAAGAAGTGAACACTCTTAATTTGTGCATATTTTTTCCGTGAAATGCCAGTCTAACTTACAACCGCTGGCACGAGTAGTTCACAACCACTTTGCTTACCGCAAACAATTGAGTTTTTCACTATCTTCCGCCCATCTCCACCGCTCTTTCAACTCCACTGAGGCACTCATTGATGCGTTAGTATCATAAATACCCTTTTCCATTCGTAGTTTATGAAAGAATTAAATAATGAACGCCTTTATAATTTCCTTCATCTATCTGGTGGTGTTGCCACATGCAACCGAGCACGCAGACAGCCTGCAGAAGTGCCGGAAAAAATATATGTATTTATTTTTTTTGTAGGTACCCCCCACCTTCCCCCACCAATTTGGAAAACTCCAACCCCCTCATCCCTTACCCTTTCCTCCTGGTATTGCACCCACTGCCCCCACACTTTTTTGTTGGCCCGCAGGGTATTGATGTAGATGTAGAATGAAGGCGACTACGAAAATGAAGAATTCACCATTTCAAATCCATCTACAACGCAATCAACAGCGGCATTAAAAATATAATAAAATATTACGGGGAAAATGTTTTTAAAAAGTTTAAAAACCTTTCAGCTTTGTCAAATCCGTATGGAAATTAGCTCGCTCACTTAAACGGATAAAAGGGTTATATGCATTCAATCCTTCTGTAATTTATTGATGTATTCAACTCATTGAGAGCAAAGATGGACATATTTTGCAGGATCCTTATCGATTTGGACGGTAAACATTATGCAGTACGGTAGAAAATCGTCTTGTACCTAGAAACTGTTCATGTTTGTTTCCGTCCAGCAAATGGATTTTATGGTCGTTCATGAGTTCTTCCACATGCTCCCTCTGAAAGGGAATATGTGGATTCAGTGACCAATTGAGGAGGATTGCTTCTAAATTCCTGTTAAAATAATTGGAAACTTATTGTGTCTAGTGTGAGATAATAATCTAGTCACGTGTGTGCAAATAGTAAGGGATTACCAAGCACACAATCTCCCCAACCCATTAAGCCTTGCGGGTTAGTAGTGAATTATAAGATGAACCTGGTGAATGTTTCCACAGCGGCTTTCTCGCTCTCTGCACTCGTTGGTTCAGGTAATTTTAGTACATAGTAATATTTATGTTTCCCAAATACTGTTTCATCCCGCATACTGTTGACTGGCAGTATTGCGCGTCTTAACCATCATCGGTTCAAGTTTTATGCGAACACGGCTGCATCTTAATACTGAAATAATACGCTCGGTTCTATAAAATTCATATCAAGCTGTGTGAGAGGCAGTCTCCCTTAGGAGCGTCGAAGTTGAAAGTGTTGAATGAGAGTCAGACACTTTCCCTTATATTTACAGGTGGAATTGAAAATATGTCAGTTCAAATGACTCGCAAGCAGAATGAACAATGTGGTTCACTCATTGGATAATTTTTGTGTTAAAATAAGCGCACAGCATTCACTTGATTTTCTACAATATTTTAAATTTTGTACTGCCCGGATTTCGTTCCAATGCAGCATAATTATCTATGAATGAAATTTAAAGTTAATGACAAAATTAAAATTATTTTGGAAAACCAAGTGAGTGTAGTGCTCATTTCGCAGGCAGACTAAATGGGAAAGAGACTTCTAGAATGCACTGATATATCGACTTCTCACTCGCAAGGTCTCATGTACGAGGTATCGTAGGTCAGTTTTCCTTGGTCCTTGGACCTCTTGCCTAGGATCTTCGGGTAGAGATAGCTATAAGATTTCTTGGGTTGGTTATCCTGATGACAATCTGCCACTCTCTCTATTTTGTCATTATTTCGAGAGTCAAAGTGCCGCTTCGGGAAATTATTTTGGGCTCTCTATGCCTAGAGATCCAAAAATTAACATATTTATCGTCATAAACCTTCGAATGAATGAAATAATTATATACATGTGCCTGAAAAGTCATGATTTGATAGTATTCCGCAAGGTTTAGAATTCGTGCACTGTCATAACAAGCTTCATTTTGTTCCTATTATTCAATACATTAAAAATTTTAATCCCAAAAGAGTTTCCAATGGCAGGAAACGACGTTTTATTGGCTAACTGTAGTGAGAGGGAGAGCGAGCATGCTTTACCAGTTCACGAGCCTAACGGAGTTAACTTTATTTCTTATTAGTTCATGAGTACTACACTACTCGTACTACATTTAGGTAGGGGCCCTCGGCGCCTGTCTCACCTCCCCGCCCCTACCTGAATGTAGTATATACGGATGGATGTCTGTAGAGTTGTTACCTGAAGATGACGTTGAACGTCGAAACCCGGGTCGTATCGTAATAAATTTCTGTGAAATTACACTGTTTAGCTAATTCTTCCATGTACTCGTATGTTAAAGATGCCTTTTTCTTGGTACGCAGGTGCTTATAGCCAATACGCCCTTTAAATCTGCTTCTTACCAGCAGGAACAAAGAATTGATTTCGTGTCGAAATCATTCCCTTCGCGTATAAATTTAATCACTGTAGTTTCAGAAAATATTTTCTTATTGTTGAGAGTTAACGATATTTACTTACATTAGTGATAAAAATAGTGTTCCATCTATGTCAGTCCATTTCACATTAACTTCATTCGAGATTTGGCCATAAATAACTCCAACTCTTTATTTCATGAAGATAAAAATCATTGATCATCGATTGATTTGATAGAATTCATATTTGAAACTTTCAGCCATGTTCTATCTAATATTGATCTATCACCTTTTGCTGTCACACTTAAAATTGCTTTAAATTTAAAGGAGAGCCTTTGAAAGAATTTCTCTCTTATTTTTAGCTAATTTATTCCTTTCGAGGATACGTTTGCGTGCCAGATATAGAAGTCGAGTTTGCAGTCACCGATTCAAGAGTAAACTCACGTATCCTGACCCATCGACTAAGGGCAATCCAATCGATTAACTGTCGCCAATTGATCTACTACGTATTTTTCTTTAAGTTGACCCTAAGTGACGAGAAGGTATATGTTCCGGGTATAGATCGATTGCGTAATGTTTCATGATGTTTTGGCACGTTGACTATTGAAAATACTGAATATTTTAAGGAACTGAGCGCTGTAAAGGGTTATTATTATTAATCGTCTTCATTTCTTCAGGTCTTAAAAACCGGAAAAAGCAATGAAATTGTCCCGACACCGTGTAAAAGATCGTATTTTTTTAGGAAGGGTTATTTTAATTGGTATTCTACCGGTTAGGATATTTTTTGGATGGACGCAGTCCGGAAAATTGTACAAAAATATATTTACTTGCCTCTTCTAGCAAAAATCGCAACCTGAAATCGGAAATCGTGGCACTAAAATACACCTAAGTCCCTCTTCAATTCCACATACCTTCCTCCTCCCTTCGTTCCATCAAGCATACCTATTCTATCCCTGCCCCTTCCTCGTTTTCATAACATTCTCGTTCGTTCTCCCTTCCAGCACAGTCTAATTCATCCTGTCGCCAATCAAAACGACCTGAATTCATTTTTCTTTTCTCCTCTTGACTTATTTCAACAATCTTCTCTCCTCCTCCACCATGCCTAGCACTTCCTCGTTTGTTTTCCTTTCAATACACTTCACCTTTTCCATCCTTTTCTTCGTCCACATTTTTAAGCACCCTATTTAATCCTATAATCCTGCTCCAATGACCATGTTTTCGCGCCGTAAAAAGCCACGCTCCATATCTAAGTTTTAACGAGCCTTTTCTTGACATTCTTACCACGACGTCCGTCGGATGGGACGTTAAACTACGGACCCCTTGGAATCTTTCGACAAGAGTAGGCTAATGCCGACGGCGGGCTTCTCTCCAGCCTTTCTTTCCCATCCATCCCTAAATCGCGCCAATGACCTTAGCTGTCGGTCGCCTTCCCTAAAGCTACTACTACTACTCAAACCCCCGTCATCAATTCCCTTCTTGTGGAAGCTTTACTCAATGAAATTCTTCTTCTTATGTCACTCCTACTTTGACCATTTTTGTCAAAGCAGCAGAATTTGCAACCCCTGGACTGACTGACAAACTAAAGCTTAGTTATCCGAAAAATCTAACTGGTTTAATGAATGTCCCATCGATTCTCATTCCAACCTCCAGTTCTTCCCATGCGTATTTTGGCAATGTCTCCACATATCAGTTGTAAGGCGCAGGTGATAATGGACACCACCCCTGCCTTACTCCTCTTCGTAACACTGCCCACTCCCGCGCAGTCTGTGACGTGTACAGGTTGCGGATAAGTCATCCCGCCATTCTACTCCTATTTTCTACGTTCATTAATTCTACCCAATTTGTTCTATCAAACTCCGTTCCGAAATCCACGCAACAAACAAATACATCCTAGTTGTATTCCATGTTCCTTTCTGTTAGTGACCTCATTATTGCAATGCCATCACGCGTGTATCTCCCCTGCCTAACCCTAAACGGATCATCCCCTACGTATTAATTTGCTCTGCAGTCCATCCTCTAATTGTTGATTCTAAGAATCACTTAAGCTGCGTGCGGAATCAAGCTTATGGTTCTCTTTTCCTCACATATTCCTGCATTTCCCTATTTTGGTATGGGAAATAAAACCGATCTGACAAATTCTTCGGTACAAATCCCTTTTTCAAAAGTATTACAATTAGTCCATAAAAACTTTACTTCTCACTTCCCAGAAGATGATGTAGTTACATCGAGACCGGTCGTATTAAAAATTTTATTTTGTAGAAAATTGCCAATTTTAATTAATCATGATATTCCACCATATCACGCCGGAAACGTCTCTTTTAACCTCTCACATTTTGCTAAATCCTTCAGTACTTCGGCAGGAATGTGTTATACCCCCACGTCCTTATAAAGTCGAAAAATATTTTTTCCGTGAGATCCAATGGCCCGTATTTTATTGATATCTTCTAGATCATTTTAACGTTTAAATTATGTTATAATCAGGTATTAGATTAAGACAACCTTTTGTACGTTCATTAAGCAGTTCATTCTATTCAGACGATGCACTTAGTAATACTATTAGTTTTCGCTATAGTTTGCCCTGAGATGCAGTTGATAAATAATTTCTGTGGCTGCTCGAAATATATTACTCATTCGTTCTTAACAGTTCATATAATACTCGTATTACAGAGAAAATAAGGCAAGCTCTTCTACTATTTTATATTGCAGGGACACGATTTTGCACTTAGGACTAAAGGACTGATTTCAATTGCAAAATGGCGCGGAGCGGAAACCGAAGAATCATTGTCCCTTTTCGCTCATGCGGTTGCTATTATTAAGCTAGTGTATTAGTGGTACAGATGGGTCAAGTGTGTGAATTGGAGAGAAGTCGTCTTAGCTATTTCTAAAATTTATTAATTGTCATCCCTATTCATTCTCATTTATTTTCAGTAAGATCATGAAATTATTAATTAATTGGAAAATTTTAATTTTGTTATTCACCGCGAATTGTTACCGCATATGATTGTTGATCGATTTCTGTGACTAATTTTTCAGCGTGAAGTAACCGAAAATTTGTCGTAAGAAATACACGTATATGGAAAATAACAAATTCATAAATTATTTGCAAACTCTCCTTCGTTTTTCCTTCTCCCTTCTTTTTACTGAACGAGTTATCGGATTATTGTTTATCATGATTATTTTTTAATTACTCTTCCTAAAATGTGCCGTGAAATATTCCTCAATGTTGAGCTCTATAACATGCCGACTTCGAATGAGTTCGCTCTCTCGAATGACGATTTGAGGTACGATGTTTTCATCTCTGTTGCATTCGCCAATGACACGAATAAATTAATTAGTTTATTGCAGGAAATAGAAGGAATCCTGCTATTGAAAAGTCCTTAACTCTTCCTTTTAGTCTGAGAATATAAATATAAAACATGGAAACAGTAATTAACCCGAAGGTCTGTGTGATTGATGGTAAAGTTCACCTAACACTAAGCCCAATGGCGTGTGAAATGCACACATTACTGTAGGGTGGTCAAATTCTTTCACTGTTTTCAGAATATATAATCCTCAAATTATCCAATAAAATCAAGTTCTCAATGAATCGTGGCAATTGAAAACTGTAACGTCTTTCAATATGCATTGTCAGTGTCAATTTCAGCTTCCATTGATTTTAAATTACTGGACAAATTAATACGCCTGTTTAATTATCATGACCACTTGCTGACAGTCATTATTTCTTATACATTTTTACACAGAAGTATGTCCTTTCGAAGAGGTCCAAACACACATTATCTGGTTCAACTTATTCTGTTTTCTACATGTTTTCTTGATTATATTTGATAAATATTTAAGCTATACCTATGAAGGACGTTCAAAATTACTTTCACTGAAGGTATTACCGTGTACTGAAGTTTGTGTCAACCTGAACCATCGTGTAATCAAATCGCGGCGACAATTTTTTCCAAATGTTCTACCAGAGTTGATGATTTTCCTCTTTCTTTTTCATGATAGGGAAACGTATTTCAGAGCTTCTTACTACTTGAATATTCGTATTCACAATGAAATCACTCAATTTAGTCAGTGGTGAAGAGATGGACTTCGATTTTCACCTCGTACGTATAAAAAATGTATAAATAGCTCTGCTTGAATGATGATATATTGAGGATTATTGGGAACAAATGTGCAACTTCCACAATTAGTATTGAATCACGCTTCCCATTTTTCAATGCTCAACTGATCTTCTATCTTAAGGTTTAATTACCTATTACCTATTACTTGTTAAATATCGCAGTTTTCGATGGTCGTCAAAACAAAACGTTCAGGTCACATTATTTATATTTCGACATTTTATTACTCTTCATGTGGTTACGTACATCTGTCATAGCTCATTCGTGAAACATCCTTTTTTTTACATAAATTTAGTTTACCACATGCTTGTCGTAATACCAATAAAACTATGTGGAATTATAAAGTTTCTCTTTTCATTATCCAATAAAACTAGTTAACACCTAACTCGTTAACTGAAATGCGTACACGGTTTCTCTTATTTCTTTGACTGTATTACGAAATAACACACGCAATATATCGAAAATTTTATCTTGCGTATATAGTCCGTTGTGCATGGTCTTGACCTTTTGGAATGCCATATTTATGAATGAAAAGTAGTTGGTGGTTTCCCACACGGTTATACATTGTCGACCGCGGTCAAAACGTGTTTAAGTAATTTTTAAGACCTTGATCGTGAAAATGAGTAAACATTAAAACCACGTTCGACAAGAAATAATTGTGTGGAAAATCACTAGGCATCTTTTATTTATGACTTATCGTGCGTACATGGTTTGGCTACGTTCAAATTTCTGTCAGAACTTGTCAATAACGATCACAATGCTTAGTGCTATAAGTCTTGATGTTAGTGCAAACAAATTTGTCACGTCAAACGACTATTTATCTTGGAAACCAGTTTTCCCTCCCCACGTGAATAGCATGTTCGTCGACGTAAAGAAATAATCAGGAACTTAGGATAGCAGTTTCTGGCGCATGTTGTGATGGATACTTACGTCGCTAAGTTTAGGGTTCGTTCAGCAATATCTAATGTTGCAGTGAGCCCAGGGAAACGTTTCTTTTAGTGTAGATAAGTATTCTCTTCCTTTGAATCACAGATGAGCAGAAGGTATTGATGGAAGTCGACCGGCAACGTTTCATTTGACGTAATGCGGTTCATTCTGATTTTTCACTTATTAAAATTTCAACAATGCACACGTCTCCTAAGTAATTTTTTTAAAGAATGGTTAGTTATTTCAAAGTGTAGTTATTTGGCTCAATTAAAATTTCAATTGAAAAATGCCGAAGGAAATAAGTCCGTATTTCTGTTAAGATTCTTAGAAGAGTTAAAAGTTACTGTTTATTCGTTTTCGATTGAGGGGGTGAGAGTATTATTAGAGATTAATTGTGGCAATTAAAATAGAGTTTTAAATTGTGTTGGAACGTCGTAGTAGGTGCTACCATGAATAATTTGCTGTTTTTCAAATGCATTGCACATTTCGTTCGCTATTATTGGGTGGGTATTAAATGTTGTACCCCAAATGTAATATACAAGTACTTCTTGAAATATGTTTAGAACTAGGTTAGGTGTTGCCTTTTAGGAATAGTTGACATTTCTTATGCCATCAAAACTTCCCGACCGTTCAGAATTTCCATAGTTTTCCTTGTCACATTTGACGAATCACCAATTTGCACAAGGATAAATGTACACATTTAATAGGGCACTGGATTACGTGCGACATTTCAGGACGTTCGAGGTGCACGATGGTATATGTTTACCAGGAAAGTTTAAATATTCCAATGAAGCCCGTGACTTAAATATGTCTACTCGACTTGTGATTGACAGTGTGGAAATCGTTGGCCTCCAGGCGGCGACCGCCTTCCATGCTTGTGGAGTCGACTGGAGAAACTTGACTCTGCTCGTGTTATATATTTCATCGATTCTCCCCCTCCACATTATCTTCTCTCTCCTTCTACCTGAAAGCTGCATTTTGAAATTTTATACGCACTGTTTCGCGAAAGTTAGCGGCTGGCGTTTGAATATTATTGTCTTATATGGAGCAGAAGCGAGTTGTCGATTCATAAAAAGATGCTTTCGTCAAGAAGAAAGCGTCGGGGCTCCTTGCAACATAGTATCTTTCCTCGTTCCTCAATGAAGGCATCTGTCAACTGTAATTATACGTAATATAACGTAATTGTGCTTAATATTTTTTTAACAATTTAGCATAAAATGCGAATTATTTCGCTCTCGGCATAGTGAATTGATTGTGCACAAGGTAATTCCGTCAAACAATCACAACTATCGGAATGAAGATGGATTTGGATAGGTGAGGATGGTAGAGTGGTCTTGATAGGTGGGGATAGAGATCACACCGCTTAGCCATAAAGCGTGTGAAATTCGCACGAAATATTTTAAATAAAATTATGCCTTGCTCTTGCCAATACTTTTTCTTTCTCCGGATATCATTTTGTTCCATTTCGAAAGGAATCCTATTTCTTGAGCCGTATTCTCAATTGGAAAACATTCACTCTCTCCATTTATTTTTGAGCTCGCGGACTTTATGTCGTTTGAAATTTGCATTCTGTGATTCTTTAGCCATCCGTACGTTTTGAGTGAATTCTATACATTCTGACCGTGTCATTAAATGTCATGCTATTTTTCCCTTCTAGACGTTTGACATAGATGGCGGATTTAAAAGTACCCTCAGGCGAGGTGAAATAAGTGTTTGAGGCGAGGTGAGGAAGTCTTTGAGCCCTTGTCATGGGGGTTTCAAGTGATCATTGTTTAGAGCCGCCCTCACATTCGTCCTCCGTTTTAACTGCTCCGTCGAATTCCGAGGGTGAAGCATGACTGCATGAGTGAGACGCGATGGGGTGACTCCTAGTCGATTTCATCGGGTCGGACCGGTTTTCGCGGGGCGCGGGCATTCCTCAAGATGGTTCACCGACCGCCACCTTTCTGTTTCTCTAATCACTCCGTCTTCCCTGCAAATGAGTTCCCTATGCAATTTAACGGGGTGCGGTCGACGCGTGGAGCCAAATGGTGCTGCATGAGTGTGTCGTCCTGTCGTTCGTGAGTGTAAGGGTGCACTTTTCTGGAGTGCACTCGAGAATGAAGGTTCGTTTAGATTGGGGCCACACCTTGAGGCGCGATGGATTTGTGATGGACGCAAGCGAAGGAGATGGGAAGGTCCTGCGACGAATACCTTGGCTCTAATGAAGAGGAAGTAAGATCAAAGCGCAGTGCGTTAGCGGAGAATTAGCGTTGAATAGGAAGGAATGGAGGCTTGTGGTCGATCGATTTTCTAATTGAAGCTCTAATCAGTGAACGGCCAGTCCCAAGATTGTCTACCTTGCTTATTAGATAGTTGGTGTTTAGGTTGTTTCCTGAATGGGAAGTGAAGAAGATCATGTTGAATACATATAAGTCACACTCTAAATGATATGCATATGTATACAAATTGCATGTACATACATTTGATGTATGCGTGTGTGTGTATATATATACACACACACGTAAATACGCACACATACACATGGGTGTGTTTATTTATGCGTTGTTGTATATTTATTGCGTGTGTGTTTGTGTGGTTAGCCAAAATGGCTCATTTCATTCATCTGCATAAATTGCTCATAAGCGCGCTGAATCGGCTCTTTATGATAGAGTCTGGATGCTTTCTCTGTTATCCTTCCCTCTTTGTGTGTTCGTCCATTTCTCTGGCTGTGGGTGAAATAGCTCCCGTACCATCTCTTGGCCAAGGAATCGGGGTGCTTGTTTGCATAAACCCATCACAGATTTCAGTGGAAATTAGGTTCTTCACTAGCTCAATTGGTAAAGCTTTGGCCTGGCAAGTCTATGGTTCAATTTCCGGTCAAGAATATTTTCCCCGGTGAAGCCTTCCGCGGTGTGCAGATATTGAAGATCTAAGTCTTCCGGGATTTACTCCACGTTGGTCCATGTTTTTGGGACAAAGTTTCGCCAGCGTTGCAGTCGGCATCTTCAGGTCAGAAGTCTTATATCATATGTGTGTTTGTATTTGCATATATAATTAATGAACGGGGAAGTGTAATCTACAATTGCAGTCGTCGTTAGTTTGATTTCTTCTCTGTAGTTCTGTGCTCACTACTTCGGTGTCATGTTGAGCGTGACATCGGGGGTGGAGGTAAAACTTAGATTATCTTGTGAAGTGTACGTTCCATACATGGCTTATGACGCCTCCGAACTTCATGTCCTCGTTTTCCCCTAGCATAAGGCGTCAGTTATCGCGGGGTAAGCTTGGATAACTTGAATGCTCTTTTCGCTTACGCACCCTCGGTCGCGCTTGTGTCACACACAAATTACGAGGGTCATCTGGAAAGTAGTACCCGTTCGTGAAATAAAGACACAAAAGTAAATATTAACAAACATAAAAAATTTTATTTGAAAGAGGATACTTTAAACTACTTCTCAACATAATCTCCAAGCAAATTAAGGCATTTGTCATAACGTGTGACAGGTTTCTGTATTCTTGCTGCATAGTCCTTCGCCGCCAGCTCATTGAGATACAGGGTCACTCCTTTAAGTTCTTCATCGCTGTCAAATCTTTTTCCTGCCAAAAAGTCTTTAAGCTTTGTAAAGAGATGAAAATCTGAAGGGGCCAAGTCCGGGCTATACGGTGGATGGTCGAAAGTTTCCCATTTGAATTGCTGCAAAAGTTTTTTTGTTATCCCAGCTGCATGAGGCCTGGCATTGTCATGAACGAGAATGACACCAGTAGACAATAGACCTCGCCGCCGATTTTGTATTGCCCGCCGTAATTTCTTTAATGTTTCACAATACGCATTGGCATTAATAGTGTCTCCACGGGCCATAAAATCAATAAGCAATACACCTCGTCGATCCCAGAAAATGGTTGCCATGAGTTTCCTGGTGGACAGAACTGTCTTGAATTTTTTTGGTTTGTTTGGTGAATGAGCATGATGCCACTCCATTGACTGTCGTTTACTCTCAGGTGATGCATAACAAACCCATGTTTCGTCACCAGTAATTATGCGAGTCAAGAAAGAGTCTCCTTCATCGGAATAACGTCCCAAAAACGTCAGTGCTGCAGCCATACGCTTGGTTTTGTGCTCATCTGTAAGCATGCGAGGGACCCATCTTGCACAAATTTTTGCATAATGCAGATGGTGTTTAACAATTTCATGAACAATTGTTCGAGAAACATTGGAAAAATGCTCACAGATGTCATCAATTGTGACGCGCCGATCGTTCCTCACGAATTCGTCAACTGAGCTCACCAGTTGGTCTGTAATGACAGACGGTCTCCCCGAACGCTCATCGTCGTGTGTGTTCCCCCTCCCCATGTTGAAGTTGCGACACCACCGCCGAACAGACGACTCGTCCATTACATTGTCTCCATACACCTCCTTTAATTGGCGATGAATATCACATGGGCGAACGTTTCTTGCATTGAGGAATTTAATCACTGCCCTCACTTCACAACTGGCGGCGTTCTCAATTTTTTTAAACATTGTAAACAATCACAGAAGCAACACAGGCAATGCTAGCGTCACGCAACTTGGCTCAGAGAAGGCAGACAAGCCACTGAAGCTATCTGACCTCGTCCAGCGGCTACTCGCGTCGTCAGCACTTCATGCGGCACGAACGGGTACTACTTTGCGGATGACCCTCGTAATTATATTGCCTTGCCTTTCTGTTTCCTGGTGGTATCTTAACTTATGGCCCCACCATTTTTTTACCCTTCTTCCCCATGAATCCTTTCATTTCATTTGTGCCTGTGAAATGAATGTGTACTTATTTTCATTTTTGAACGAGCAAGGGATGTTCCCTTAGCCCCTCATGAACCATTTGTTTTTCCAGCTCACTCGTTCCCCGCCCCTTGTTTCTCAGAACGGGCCGATTTTAAGCAGGAATAATGGTGACGTCACACCCCTCCTCCACCCCTTACACTTGCTCCCACCCCTCTGACCATTAATTCCAAACTCGCGGGCACCCACTTCGTAATGGTGAGTACCCCAAAAATGGAAAAAAATGCTTTGAATTGTTTACCCGTTATGGAGTGCTCCCTTCCCCGCACGACGGCCGCCCTCGGAACTGGCAAGACCTCGTTGTGATGACGAGAAACCCGGCCCCCACTGGCCGGCCGCCGCGAACCTTGGTGAAATTGCTCGGGGGTGCTTCTCTACCTTCCTCGCCCCCAATCCGTGCTCCCCAATGACCTTTGGGCTCCAAGGGGTTCTCATTTGAGCTCGTGACCTAAAGGACGCGGGACTCGTTGCGTCAAATCCGACGGTGACTATTAAATGCATAATGATGGTTACTCCCTCAGGTTACTGGGCAAAAGTTAATATCTGTAGAACCGCTTTAAGCGTCTCGTTTTGTCGAGTATATTTGCTGGAGGGCGAGCGGTGTCCGTTATCTCAGTTTTGGATCACGTCTCTGTACGCATCGCAGTACGGGAGTTCCGTTGACTAATCTTTACATGCGTTTGCGCAGTGCGTACGTGGCGACGTAGCTATATTACAGATATGCACTGCTTACCATGTTTGCGCGATTGTTTTCTCCTGCATATTTCTATTTGTATGTACAGGTAATTGGGAATTAAGCTAACTTCTCCTATTCTTAAAATGTTTCCTTCGTATTAAGAATTATTGTATATCATCAAGCAAAAAGCTAGTTTGTTTATCGGAATGTGTATTTAGATGTGGAGTATTTCAGGTAAACATCCTAGAAACATGTTATATAAGCGTTTGGTTTTAGGGCAGATTATTCGGTTGTACGTTTGAACCCGGATTCTCAGAGTGGAGTCATACCTTCTACAGCTAGCGGAGTGGAGAAAAATCAATACAACCCTTTCCCACAAACAGTTGTCTCTAGAAATTGGCGATGGTCACGTACTCCTTGTTTCTGCAACCCCGTGGTAACCTACTGGTGGGATAGTTAGTCTCCAATGCAGTATGAAAGTACAGAAGTAATAATTTACGAGCAGAGGTAATGCGTGAAGTTAGCATACGGACTTTGCTCAATTTACGTATCTCGTTCATGATTTTATTATCAAAATACATGGCGAACGAATTCGTAGAGTGCTGGAGGACTTACAATGAGAATTCATCCCCTGCTTATTGATTACCGTGTTAGCCTGGCTGTACAAGTTAAAACCAGAATACCTTCTGCATTTGCCCTAGGGGCTGTATGTTATCGATCCTTTGTAAGAATAATTATCGGCCTTGACACAGCGAAAACCACTGGATTTTTCATAATATGCTCGCGCACTTCATAACCCCATATCAGTAGCGTGAAGTGCTGAGTGGAATGAAATTTTATTACCAATTGAATTTATTTAATGAATAGAACAAAAAGGAAACGATAAAAACAATGTTTGTGTTAGTTTTTGATTCCCTGTATTTTTTTTCGTCAAATAATGGCTTTCCCGTACTCCAAGAGGTGCACCCTAGGTTTTACCCCGGTAATTAAAGCTCTTCTTTAGGAAAAAGCGATTTGTGAAGAAAGTGACACTTTAACGAACCAATCATTGGATTTCATTCTGCCGCGATTCTGCTGATTTTGTCCTCGAATTGTGTGAATTGTGTTACCCTGCATTTTTAGTCGTAAGGCATCCGTGTACAGTCCCCGTGAGATTTGATTACACGTAAAAGTCGACTGTGCTTTCGAACATTATCTAATCGGATGGAAGATGTGACAAATAAAAATTAAACTTTTTGAGGTGTGTTATCAACTTTTTGTTGCATTATCCATTATGTGTGAAATGAGTTACAATGCCTTCGTAGTTGCTGGGAAGAAAGGATGCAAGAACTGTGTGCCGCATACTCTACGCGTAGCAATCGTATGATTCATGAGTCGCACTTTCCTAGAGCTGATGAAAGTGGTCACGCCACGGAAAAGTCAGCTTCTCATATGCTTCTTTTTCGTGTTCTATATTTTATGCTTGTCATGCCTGTGCCACCCAAATATTATAAGATGTATTTTACAAGTCCGCAAAAACAGTTATAAACATATGGTTAAGTATAAATTACAGATTCAGGTGTGTTGTGGTGAAACTCTTCCATAATAACAGAGACGAAGATTATTACAAGATTCCACTTAATAAAGATTTATTCCCGACTAGATTCGATGCTTTACATCAATTTCAAGTGGTTTTAAATTGATGTATTGCGTCGAAACTAGTCGGGAATAAATATTTATTAAGTGGAAATTGTAATCGTCTCTGTTAATATGGGTAAAGCATTTAAAATCACATCGTGCGAAATGTACTCAGGTGGGAATGTCCTTTTTAATTTCTTTTATTCGTAAGTTGACGTCTTGGCTATAGAATCATTCTCCTGGGAGTTCATTTTGAAGATGGCGAGAGAGTACTTTAAATAATATACCCAAAACTAATGTTCGGTACGGAAAAGCGTGAAGTTATACACTTATGTCAACCGTTCGCGCCTCCATGTAGTTACAATTAATATTTATACAACGGGTTATGAGGGTATATTATGCGTAAATTTCTGAAGTATGAATTACCCATCCGATAACTAATGCTATTATTTTTAATATATTCATCTGTTCGTAAATATAAGAAGAAAGAAGTCGATAGGATATACGATGATTTAGAGAATATAATCGCGTGTTCCTGCAGGGAAACATTTGGTAGTGATGGGGGATTGGAATGCGACGGTAGGCGAAGGAAGAGATGGTGATGAGGTGGGGGACTACGGTTGAGGCACGAGGAATGACCACGGGGAAAAAGCAATTGAGTTCTGCAGGAGACAGGGATTAGTCGTCACCAACAGATATAGGAAGTGATTCTTTCGGGTTTTCTTCCGCGTGTATCCATTTTCCGGACAATATTTCGCCAACGTTCCAGTTGGCTTCCTCAGGTCCACTGAAGTGCCGATGCAGTCAATCCAATTCAAAATTCAAAAAGGTGTTTATTTTTTCCAGATAGCCAATCGCCTTTTTCTGTCTGTTTCCTTCGAAATTTGTCTGCCCCAATAGATTTTCGCGATAGCCAATGGCCATACCACGCTGAATACACCTGCATCAGCACTTCAGTGGACCTGAGGAAGCCAACTGGAATGTTGGCGAAATATTGTCCGGAAAATGGATACACGCGGAAGAAAACCCGAAAGAACCACTTCCTACATCAAAAATCTCCGCGGAAGCCTACATGGAAACGTCACCAACAAAGTTAGACACCACAAAAGGCGTAGGTATACATGGAAAATGCCAGGTGACGTAGAAAGGCATCGAATAGATTATATTCTGGTTAGGCACCGGTTTAGGAACGGCGTGATAAAATAGTACAGCTTACCGGGAGCGGATGCGGACTCTGACCACAATTTAGTTGTTATGAAGTGTAGCGTCCGTTTCAAAACGATAATGCGGGGTCGGCGGGTTAGGAAATGGAATGCAAAAGCATTAAATGGATTAACAAGGAAGGAGTATCAGCAGGCTGTAGAGAAAATCATGAAAGACGGTAAAGAGCTGAGTACTATCGAAGAAAAATGGGAATATACCAAGAAAGGGATATCGAAAGCAGCAAAAGACACTATAGACGAAAGACAAAACTATATAACTATAGAGACACTATAGAAAGACAAAGGACGTTGACGGGAAAAGGATAAGGAAACCATGGATGAGATGATTGCAAAGATGGATTAGAGAAGAAAATGGTGGAATGTATACATAGGGTTAGGCCAAATGAAGTACAGAGAATTAAAAAATAAATTAAGATGGGCCACAAATAAAGCGAAAGAAGTATGGTGGAAAACAGTGCGAGATATGGAAAGTTTACAGGGGAAGGTTAAATCACTATCGGGAAGTAAGAAGGGAAGATCTGTGCAAACAGAGATAAGTGGGGTAAGATAATGGTAAAGAACTTAGGCCAACAAGGTTAGCCATAGAAAAGAAACATGGCGTAGAGGAGATAGCTTAGATCCAGACATAATCGACGATGAGGTAGACTATATGGACTGCTTCGTACTATCTATGAGGAAGGAATCTGGCCGGAAGACTTTGTGAGCTCAGTGTTAGTTCCTATTCCGAAAAAGGTACAGGTTACGTCATGTGTGGACTACAGAACAATAAGTTTGATATGCCACGCAGCTCAAGTTTTTCTCAGGATAATCAACATAGGGATAGAGAGTAGGGCAAATGATTACTTAGGGGATGATCAGTTTGGGTTTAGGAAGGGGAGAGGTACGCGTGATGTCATTGTAGTAGTGAGGATCGAGAGGAATATAGAATAAAATCAGGACGTATTTTCTTGTTTCGTGGATTTCGAAAAAGCATTTGATAGAGTGGATTGGGAAAAAATAATGAGGATATTGCAGAAAATAGGGATAGATTGGAGGGACAGGAGACTAATCCACAACATGTACATGTCTCCGACTGCTCAGGTGCGAGTGGGGAACGGATAGTCCGGATGTGTAGTGTTAGGAAGAGGTTTAAGGCAGGGTTGCCCATTATCACCGGTACTTCTCAACGTATATGTGGAGGAAATGATTAAAGAGGCTTGGGAAAATCTGGAGGTAGTTATGATAGTCGGCGGGGATTAGAATCAATATTAATAAAACAATGGATATGCGATTTTCCAGAAAGAAAAAGGATAAGGTAGACATTAAAATAGGAGGGGAAAAAATAGAGCTGGTAGAACAGTTTATGAATCTCGGTAGTGTTTTGGACCAACGCGGTCAAAGTAGTACGGACGCAAGGAGAAGGTAGCTTATGTTGAGTAGGTAGGTTAAGAAAAGACCCGTAAAAACTTTGGTATGGAGCGTGGCTTGGGACGGCTTGGAAACCTGGTCGTTGAAGCATGAGGATAGACGTAGATTGGAGGATGCTGGAATGTGGGTCTGGAGATGAATGGAGAAGGTGAAATGGACCGAAAGGAAAACAAATGAGGATATACAAGGGATGGTGGGCGAGGAGAGGGGTTTGTTGGGATAAATCCTATGGAGGCAGGAAAAATTGATGAAGCACGTATTGATCGGCAGTGGGATGTTGAAGACTAATAGAGGGGAAAATTTTAGGCAAGCAAGGAAGGGGCAGGAACAGGATAGGGATGTTAGAGGGGATGAAGGGAGGAAGGAAATACACAGAGATGAAGAGGGACCTGATGTAGAGTAGGTTGCTGGATTGTGCTTTGTTGGAAGTCACAAAATATTTATTTGGTAGTTGTTTCCTGCCAAAAACCTACCTTAACCTCTAGATTACCTTATAATGATCAGAATCATCTGTTCGTAGTACTTATATAGTACCAAGTAAGTATGCACTCTGTACACGTAGGCACTTTCTTGGTCCCGGACCAATATAATGAATGATAAGTATATCTTATTCCTCCATATGGGATATTTTAAAATTTTTTCGTCTGGGGCAATAATCTTTAGTGGTGAAAAAATAGAACTAACCATTCTTTATACTAAAAACAATATAATATTCTTGAGAACCTTGGGTGAAAAATGTTTCAGCTGACGGGGCGTTTTAAGTATTTTCCTGGGTACTTGTTGTCGCTAGTTTAGCGTTACTTTATTATAGCACAGGTATGTGTAATTAGGTGATTAATTAGTATTAACGTTATTAGCTTATATATAGGGAAGCACAATCAATTCGATACTACACATACCTCTATGTTTCTTTATTTTTCCTTTATCCACTGTCAGCATATTAGATGAACTTTCAACTCTTTTAAATTTATAAAATTTCTCCTTTCCATTTATTGACATAATGCTATTTGGCAGTTAACTGAAAGATGTATCACAACTTCGTGTTTCGGTCCGATAGGGGATAAACTGGAGGGTATCCGTAATGCGATGCGTACATAAATGCCTATACTATATTACCTATAAACTCAAGAGAGTAGCTTCCATGGAAAATATTCGTTGTACCAATAAAAATGTGGAAGTTTAAAAAGTTTTATAAGAGAAAGTAATCCGAATAATGTTTTTCTTGTTCAGAATGATCGAGGAACGTCGTTTTTAAGACGATAATACAGTCCCCTTATTTTTTACTGCTCGTTCATTCCCATTTGAATTCTAAAGATATTTCCCCTTCCATTTTCAGTGCGCGCTAGAGAAAGAATGGCATTGTGATTTGTAGGTTATTATTCGAGCCCACGTGTATAGGAAAATTCGGTGCATCCTTCATGATGCACAGTCGATCATCAGTGCGCAGGTTATTGGGTTATTGGGTAGCAGTCCAATTACGTTATTCTAAACTTCCAGCCGTAACCCACCCCCGAACTGTTCACCAGATTTGAGAACTTGGAGAAGGAGATGTTGGAGGGGGAATACACTGAGGTATCATCTGTTTCATTGAGCGTGACCAAAACCATTGAATCGAATTCGCTTATGGAATCAGGATCCATACGGTTGACGGTAAGGAAATCATTACGTTTGAAAAATAATTATGCTGTTATGTGATATGAAATTACATGAAATGAAGATTTATTCATTTTGTAAAAAGGTTGAGAGATGCTTTATAGGACTTGATAACTGATGGAAGTCAAGGATAAGGATAACTGATGGGTAGATAAAAATGACCGAAATACCCGAGGGTTTCCAGGTCAGAAATTATGTGCTCGACTGTTTCGGTTCTGCCCTTAAAAACCTGGCTCCTCTTCCCCTCCCCCGGGTATCTTCTCTCCCGCCTCTCGATCACGTTTAAGTCCCTCGGGATGAGCTTCGCTTCGCTGAGTTGTCAACACCTCGAATGGCGCCAGCAATTACGCTTCCCGTCTGGTGAACTCAAGATACGAAGGCGTCGCACAGACTCCCCACCACACGACACATTCTCAAGAGTGAAGTAGCAGTGCGCCTCCAAGTTTGAAGTTCAGAATAGGTGAATGGAGGTGATAACGTTTTCGCTTCGATCGTGACCACACGGACCTTTGCAAGGAGTCCCACTGTTAATCAAATGTTACTCATTCCGACCCTTGAATTATACGTAAAACGTTTTTGGAAAATTTTTCTTCCAGGTTGAATTTGTTCCTACCTCGTTTTCCATTGCTTTATTATTAAGGAAAAGGACGGACGTTTCTCTGTTTTTCAAATAGACAGGTGGAAGCACGGTCGCTAGGGCATATTAGACCCTATGGAGGCATTCTTTTTTAATAACCTGTGAGAAGGTAGGAAATTTTAAACTTTTCAATAAGGGTTAAACTGGTAGGTACTCTTGCCAGGAAGGACGGTGGAGAGAATAGTGTCGATGTAGCTATAATTAATTAATACCACTTGTTCGTTGGCCCTTAGTGTTTCTCAGACTGCCTATTGTAGAGATAGTTTTGCGTTTGACAAAAATGTGTCATGTGTCAATGTGACATCGTTATACTCTGCTAGCCACTACGGAGAATTATTTCAGGGATAACAACATTAATTTAAATTCTGATTGACATGTTTTGTTGTCCATCGAATTGTCAATTTACCTTTAGGTTCTTCTAACAATGTTGTTGGGATGCATAACTGAATATATTATGATCCCGGGTTTTGTGTGGGGAAAGAGTATTTGAATTTTTCCCTCCCCGAAACCTCTTCTTACTCTTTATTTTATGCGAATGGCCTGATATGTCGATATAATTTCTAATTGTGTTAATTTTTTGTAATTCATTTTAAAGTTTGTTGTAATTGTGGTAATTTCATTGAGATCATCAACAACCTAAAGTGCCTCGTACCTTTCTAAAACTAATATAGGATACCAAGTTATTGGAATTGGAAAAATATACGATTCACCAAAATTAAAAAAAATAATTGAAACGGTTTATTGGACGCATGTAATAAAGGTGGCCATGAAACAATTTATGAAAGAATAGACGGCTTTTCTGGTTTTACACCGCGGGCTTGGGGTCGATCACATACCGAGCCCATCCCGAGGGACATTTTTGCGAATCACTGATCCCGTAGGTTTTGAGCCCTCTGGGCACACATTTCCTATTTCACGCGAGGGAGCATGCTCTGAATTTTAAACACATTTCTTTCTCACGGCATGGAGTAGGAAGCGGAGGAGCGTCAAAGAAATATTCCCCCTCCTCCATGAACCGAGGCTCTGGGTGTGAGAAGTCACCAACTCGCGCCAACCCGATCCCTCTCACGATCTTATTCGCATATACTTATTTCACGATTTTACTCGCGAGGGCTTATCGGGCAGTCGGGTAGATGCCCTCGCCTCCGCTCAAGGGGCCAAAATGTCCCGCCATCTCGTTACAGATGAGTGACCGCCGTATATCAAATTGACAAAGGCGAACAACGGTAATCTTCCTCGGGAAAGTGTCTAAAAGCGTCCCGCGGAGTTGATATTATTGCGGAACTTTGCTCCTCTAACTGACATGACATCGCCGTCATGTCATAAATGCCATTCGTCATAAAATTATGTCACGAGGTCCATGAAGAGTGGAAACCGAGGCTTCTCGTTACGTCACTGAGTACTACGACCAATAACTCCCTTGTCATCTAATGCTGTCTCGCTGTCTATTATAGTTAGCATCTTATAGTTTGCAGAGCGGTGGTGAGTGTCGAGCGAAAGGTTTTTTTCGTGCTAATTGTTTTGGTTCTTATTTTTGTAAATATATTTAGGCCAATATGCCTAAGCCCTCCCATGGACTACAACCTTGTCGTGGTGGAAGGACTTGTGTGTTCCGATGACCCCTAGAGCTGTGCTGGCGGGAGTAAATATAATTGCTCCTGGTAGGGTCACCCATGCCAGATAGGTCGAAGGTTAGGAGCCAGACGAAAGGTAGTCCACGCAGCGTCTGTTCCTCAGTGAGGCGGCTGCAAAGGCGTCTGACCCCAGTGGGGCGGCCATTAAGAGATGGTGTCACGTTAAAAACACTATTGAGGAAGGCAACGGGAAACCACCTCAATTATCATTCCCAAGAAAATAATGATGGACGCAAAACAGAAATTGAGTCCTGGCACCTGCGGGACTCGGCCCAAGGGGCCGTGTGTCGTGCCCGGCGGCGGGGGAGGCAAGGCTTCCGCGGTCGTCATCCCACGAAACCCTTGCAGGGAAGAAATAACAGCAGCAGGACAGAAGACGCAGAAGAAGACGAAAGTAGTTATAATAGGAACATGGAACGTCAGGGCAATGTTGAGGACAGGAAAATTAGAAAATATTAAGCGAGAGATGGAAAGAGGTAATATAGATGTTTTAGGTCTCTGCGAGGTGAGATGGAAGGATAGCGGGGATTACTGGAGTGACAATTATAGAGTGATATACAGCGGCGGGGACGAGAGCCAGCGAGGGGTTGCCGTGATATTAAATAAAGGGTTAGGAAGAAGCGTAGTCAACATAGAGCAAGCAACAGATAGAATTTTACTCGTAGAGATTAAAGCAGAGCCGACGAACTTGGTCATTGTTCAAGTATACATGCCACCGAGCAACCACAAGGAGGAAGAAGTCGATAGGATGTACGATGAGTTAGAGGAGATATAATCGCGTGTGTTCCTGCAGGGAAACATTTGATAGTGATGGGGGATTGGAATGCGACGGTAGGCGAAGGAAGAGAGGGTGGTGAGGTGGGGGACTATGGGTTAGGCACGAGGAATGAACGCGGGGAGAAAGCGATTTAATTCTGCAGGAGACAGGGGTTAGTCATCACCAGCACATGGTTTAGACATCACAAAAGACGTAGGTATACATGGAAAATACCAGGTGACTCAGAAAGGTATCAGTTAGATTATATTATGGTTAGGCATAGGTTTAGGAACAGTGTGATAAATTCGCACAGTTTCCCAGGAGCGGATGCGGACTCAATTTAGTTGTTATGAAATGTAACGTCCGTTTCAAGAAGATAAGGCAAGGGCGGCGGGTTAGTAAATGGAACGTAGAAGCATTAAATGGATTAACGAGGAAGGAGTATCAGCAGGCTATAGAGAAAATAATGGATGACGGTAAAGAACTGATTACAATCGAAGAAAAATGGTAATGTATCAAGCAAGGGATATCAGAAGCTATAGGAACTATTAACGGGAAAAGGACAAGGAAACCATGGGTAACGGATGAGATGATTGCAAAGATGGATGAGAGAAGAAGATGGAAGAATGTAAACACAGAGTTAGGCAAAATGAAGTACAAAGAGTTAAACAATAAATTGAGAAGGGCCACAAATAAAGCAAAAGAAGAATGGTGGAAAACGCCATGCGAGGATATGGAAAGTTTACAGAAGAAGGGTGAAATTGGTGCTCTATACAGCAAGGTTAAGTTATTATCGGGAAGTAAGAAGGCAAGATCTGTGCTAACAGTTAAAGATAAGTGGGTTAAGATAATAGTTGAACCAGGAAAAATCCAAGAGAGATGAAAGGAATATATAGAAACACTGTATGGCAGAGAACTTAGGCCGACAAGGTTAGACATAGAAAAGGAACATGGCGTAGAAGAAGTTAGCTTAGGTCCAGGCATACTCTACGGTGAAATAGAAAGGGCATTAAAGGAGATGAAAGCAAATAAGGCCATGGGAGTGGACAACATACCTGTAGAACTGTTGAAATGTTTAGGAAAATGCGGGAAGAAGGCCCTATATGGGCTGATTCGTAGTATCTATGAAGAAGGAATCTGGCCGGAAGATTTTGTGAGATCGGTGTTAGTTCCTATTCCAAAAAAGACAAAGGCTATATCATGTGAGGATTACAGAACAATAAGTTTGATATCCCACGCAGCTAAATAATTCTCAGGATCATCAACAAAAGGATAGAGAGTAAGGCAAATGATTACTTAGGGGATGATCAGTTTGGGTTTAGGAAGGGAAGAGGTACGCGTGATGCCATTGCAGTAATGAGATCACTAATTGAGAGGAATATAGAATACAATCAGGACGTTTTTGCCTGTTTTGTAGATTTCTAAAAAGCGTTTGATGGAGTGAGTTGGGAAAAAGTAATGCGTGTATTGCAGAAAATAGGAATGGATTGGAGGGACAGGAGACTGATCCGAAACCTGTACATGTCTCAGACTGCTCAGGTGCGAGTGGGGAACGGAGAGTCCGGATGGGCAGTGTTAGGAAGAGGGGTAAGGCAGGGTTGCCCATTGTCACCGGTGCTGTTCAACGTATATGTGGAGGAAATGATTAAAGAGGCATGGGAAGAACTAGAGGTAGGAATGAAAGTCGGAGGGGAGTTCGTAAAATCGGTTAGGTTTGCTGATGACCAAGCATTAGTTGCTCAGTCAGCCAAGGGGTTGCAAGCATTGCTGAGTGAGTTGGAGGTTCAGTGCGATAAATATGGGATGAGAATCAATGTTAATAAAACAAAGGTTATGCGATTTTCCAGAAAGAAAAAGGCTAAGCTAAATTTTAAAATAGGAGGGGAAAAAATAGAGCAGGTAGAGCAGTTTACATATCTCGGAAGTGTTTTGGACCAATACGGTCAAAGTGGTAGGGACGTAAGGAGAAGGTAGCTTATGTTGAGTAGGTAGGTTGAGAATAGACCCGTAAAAACTTTGATATGGAGCGTGGCTTGGGACGGCTCGGAAACCTGGTCGTTGAAGCGCTAGGCAAGGAGGCTTTCTCAAGGAGAAGGGAGTTGATAGCGGGGACGTTGAGTAGGGATGTTAAGACAAGACTCCTAAAAACTCTGATATGGAGCGTAGCTATGTACGGTGCGGAAACGTGATCACTGAAGCAGGAGGATAGACGTAGATTGGAGGCTTTTGAAATGTGGATGTGGAGAAGAATGGAAAAGGTGAAATGGACCGAAAGGAAAACAAATGAGGAAGTACTAGAGATGGTGGGTGAGGAGAGGGGTTTGTTGAGAGAAGTCCTGTGGAGGCAGGAAAGATTGATGATAGGCGTATTGAGCGGTAGTTGAATGTTGAAGAGGGTAATGGAGGGGAGAATGTTGGGCAAGCGAGGTAAGGGCAGGAACAGGATAGGGATGTTGGACGGGATGAAGGGAGGAAGGAAGTACACCGAGATGAAGAGGGACCTGATATAGATTAGTTTGCTAGGTGGGGAGTCACAAAATGTTTATTTGATAGTTGTGTCCATCCAAAAACCTACCTTAAACGGTAGATTACCTAATAATAATATGCTTAAGGTGATATATGTCGTAATTTGCCCGTTGACCATGACATATAAATGCATTTTCTGTTAATTTACATGCAATATTTTAATGGCTACATAAGATTAAATATATCGTTGCGGTCCCTTTCAATATTACGTGGAGGATTTTGATTTTGATTCTTCCCGTCTTTCCACTATATCTGATAGTACGAAAACAAGAAAAATAATGAAGAAAATACCGATAGAGTTCACTGCATTTTTTTAGGATATTCGTTTCATAGTCCCTTGGCCCTATATTACACTCCTGTTTGCATGTATTATTCATTATAACCAGTTGACTAGACAAAGGCCGTGTAGGAGAGATGTACCACATAGGGTACTTAAGTCATCTGTATAATTAACTTGACTGCGCAAACACTGACCAGAATAACAGAGAATTTAGACAATCAAAATAGAAAGAATTAATTCTGTTACAGGTATTAAAATTATCGCGTCGGATTGAAAAATGGTATGAGTTGGTAGATTTCTCTTTCCTTAAGAATGAAGCCTCCATAATTAGTTAACCGATGCTACTTTCCCAGTAGTGATTGCTATACGGCGTTTTGAAGTGTCATTGTCCCCTTATAATTGTTGGCTCAGCTCTTTGGAATCATTTAGGGAATCAGTGAGCTATATTTTTCAAAGAGATTTCAATGAATTTCAAATTTGGTGGAATTTGTTCTTTCCAATGAGAAAGTCCAGACAGTGATACCGCAAAAGAATATTTTTATCGGTGGCACGTCAACAGCGCGGGCGAAGACTATCTTGCGAGAATATTTTTTGTCATTGTAGCCACGCTCGAGTCGGAAAATATAAAAGAAACCAGCAGAAGTGACAGCCAGTTCTTGGAATATTAACCTTGGCCTCATTTGACTCCTCATGGAGTTGTTTTTTTCGCGTACACATGTTCGTTTCGTGCTCTTACTTATTGAAAGAAGGCTATTCCATTCGAAGTGGTTGTGAAAACGAGTAACCTTACGCACACACTTACGGCGTTCGTGGAAACAAAGATTAACTATGTATCGATTTAAGGCAAGAGAAATGTCTAGAGGAAAATGATCTTCGAGGATGGACTGGCATTGATCCTTATTTTCTAAAGTAGTTACCGCTTTTATCGTAAAAAATAGTTTATGCGTTATGCTCAAACACTTGGCGAGTTATCCAAAATTTGATCGCGTGTATTTATCCCCCCTTTTATGCTTAATTAGCAGCGGAGCCAATGGAATACTCTTCAGGAGGCTAATTTTGCGTATAAATTCCCTTTGGAATTTCTGTGGAGAGCAGTTTTTTTATCTCTTCAACCATGTGGCAGTCGTTCCACGATTTTGTTTTCTATTAGGTGTATGAATTGAAGAAATTGGTTAACTATGCATGGCAGTTAACTGCAATTCTATGCAACTATGTTGCAGTCATGCACTGTGCATGGAAGTTACAACATCGTAGCAGCTGTAGTTGTGGAAACTGATTAATCTTATATAAATAATTGAATTTGAAAGAGGCGAAATTGATTCTGGAAATATTCGCATTAGATATTTCGCAATTTTGGTTGAAACGTCATGGAAAAATCTCGCTGTTGATGTGATAACACCCCAATGCCGTTCGTATAAATCGTAAATACTATATTTCACTAATGTAACCGGCCATGGGAAAGCGTATTTGTGCGCTGCGGCCATCTCATTGTGAAACTAGGAATCTGTTCGAGCGTCAAATTTATAGTGGCCTAAATTCTGTTCAGGAAAAATGAAATTTTGTTGACTAGGCGAGGAAAAATCAGAACATTTTTTTGATATTGAGAGATATAACAACCCTCAGGTAAGATTGTAATTATTCCTTGATACGCACGCCTACTTTCCCTCCGGCTGATACAGAAATTGTGACGTAACTTTTAGCTGATTGTCTGTGAGATTGGTCGGAGAGGTTAGGGAGTTCTGCTAGATACTTTTTAGATATTTTAGTATCCTGCAAGGGGTACTAAAGGGCGCTAGGGTGGTAGGGGCGTAGGGATACACACCAGACTATTTTTGAACCGAATATGACCCCTACCGCGTTCGGACAATGTTATTCTGATCCCTTATCTTTCGTGGAAAAAATGTCGTCTTAAATCTTTCTATTCTACTCTTAATCTATCTAATTTTATTGACATGATCTCTCCTACTGAGGTACGATGGGGGTAATAATGCATTTTTCACATCACTGCTAAAGAGACACCCCTCCAATTTATGAAAGAGAGTTAGTGTGTAATTTAACCCTCGCTCCATGAGTGATTCCCAGCCTTGCTCCCCTAATATTTTGGATACCCTACTAAGTCTATCATAACAACGTTTTACAAATCTAGCTCCTCTACGCTGCACGCTATCCAATTCGGCAATCAATCCAACTTCGTGAGGATACTAGTAGCTTATTCTAAATGAGACCTAACCAGCGAAAGATAACATTTGTTTTTGACCGCTTCATCGCATTTACCCAACACTCTTCTGATAAATCCTAATTTTTTGTAAGCTTGTCCACATAATTCCACGTAAGTGTTTGACCCAGAAAAGGCCGTGAGTGAGGGTAACGCCCAAGTATTTAATCGAGTCTGCACATTCCATTTCGGTCCTCCAATGCAGTAGGCGTTCCGGAGGGAATTGTTATTTTTCCAAAAATTTATGAATACGCATTTTTGTAGTTGAGTTAATAATTGCCAAGGGTCGCCCCAGCGTTGCATAGCATTAACGTCATCTGACAAAACTGCATTGTCCTCAGGATTACGGATATCACAGTAAACCACTGCATCTTCGGCAAATAAAAGTATCTTACTAGTGACTACGGAGTCTGTCGTTAACGTAAAGTAGGAATAAAAGAGGTGTGACTCATCATGCCCCGTAGAGGATGTACCTCAACGGAAGATTTAATTAGTTGTGGTCGTGATATAAATATTGGAACACATTCCGTTTCTTTCATTCACTCGAGAGTAGTTCGAATTTTGGAATTTGGAGCATCGGTTAACATGTCCCACGTGCCCAATGTCTGTAAATGAGCGTAGATCCCATTCTGATCTTAAATTTCAAATCATTAGAATCCATGCATCTAAATGATGGTTATGATCTTAGTGACTTGTTGTTTTCCTATTCATGAAAGTTTGTATAGCTGCGGACTTAAGCATATAATTAAAATATTTAAAATTTAGCGGGCTTCTGTTGTTCGTTACAAAAATCAAATAGTTCTTATTATTAACAATTGCCCGTCAATGTTATGCTGTTATCCCTCTGAGTTGAGTGTGATATCATTAGCATATTGTAGTCATTATGGGGACGAACAAAATTTTATATGTGGAAATTGAACTTTGTTGCGGTTTTAGTTCCCCGCTATGAATTTATGATCTTGGAAATAATGTAACTAAGCGTGTGGTTATTTGCTAACTGTCGTCAACATAAGCGTTATTTGATTGAATCTGCTTTGACTGATTATCTATTTCTGTTTAACGTAAATAATTTCGTTCTACGAGACAGTATTTCACTACGCCATTGCTATGGTTTGGCTATAATTGTATTGAACTCGCCAATTTCAGAAGGAAAAATGAAATCATTATGATTAACTAGGTATTGTCGTTGTACTTGGTTTTCAGTTGCTATTTAATACTGTTTAGAGTCAAAATGTGTGTTCAATTCCTCATTATTCTCTTGAATTTAACCGTGGAGCACGCAGGAGGTTCGAAATTCATCCAATAAAATAGTTATTCTCACGTGTATATCCCTTTTCTCTCGTGACTCTCCCAAAAAAGTTGTACAATCAGGAATATATTATATTATGAATCGGCACTTCTCGTGTCCCAAATTTCACTAACAGCGATCCCAGTAGTGGACAAAGAAATGTATTATTTGTACAAATACAGAACTGCGGGTCTATTGAGTATAACTGAAACAGATATATCGATATTGTAACGAGAAGACTAGCAGAAATGAAGGTTTATGCCTTGAATCAGTCGATCTTTTTACCATTTAATCTTATAGTATCCTTTTTCTACCGTCCACTTCTCATCTATTTAAGAATACATTACCACAGGATGATATAGGAGTATTTGACGTAATGTTTATCCATAGAAGGAAAAACCATCATAAACGTCTGCAATTGGACAAATGAAAAGACACTGCTGGAAATGTCGTGTCAGTTACTTTTAATAGAGTCATTCGCTAATGCGTATTTTACTGCAACAAATTCAAAGAGTAAAAATCATTCGCCTTTACCGAGATTCGAGCCCGGATCCCTCAAGGTCTGGTCGACATCTTGTTTCTTTAAAGCTCTTAAAATTTCGAAGTGTAAGTGGATGCTTCGGGAGTTAAACTGACTAAAGCGCACGGCCGGAACTCGAGGGATTCGGGTTCGTATCCCGGTCAAGGTGAATGATTTCTACACTTTGAAAATGTTGCATTCTACAATTAGGATAACCTTGCCGCCAGGTTTGGCTGTAATAAGTCCTGTCTCTGATTTTTTTAAACTGGCATTTGCTCTTAAATGGGTACCGTACGCTTCTACAAATTTGTTCTAACAAAGTATAAATTGTAGTGTATTCGTTATCAGGTCAATGCCTCGTCGGCATGTAAAATGTTCAACGGAAAAAGTAGTGAGGAAAGAAGAAAAGGAAGGCTTAAGGTTAAACCAAAGATATAGTAATCAATGAGTGCCTTTGGTTGGCCGAAAGAGTTCCTATAGGTTTAGAGTTACACCTGAAATTGACGTGTGCATTTATCATAATCATCAGGTTTATCTGTTTATAGAATTCGTAATTGTTACAAAGTTACTTCCCAAAAATAAAATTCGGATAAATACAGCTTTTTAATGCGTGCATGAAAGAAAGTTTTTAATTTTTTTAGCGCAAGTTGTAATTATTCATTTTATTAGATAGCTGGAAGTAAATAACGCTGAGGAACGTTGTTGAAAACCTTGACATTGATGGTGAAAGAGAAACGTCTACTTTTCTTATTTTCTTCTTTATTACTATTTTGTAATCTACGACCATTTTGACTGTGGCACGTAAATGCGATGCAAATGCGTTTTAGGGCATAATATTCCAGTGGGTAGAGCGCTGGGCAATTGATGAGAAGGTCCAGGTTCGACTCTGGGGCATTCCTCCGGGAATCCTCAGCTTCACTCAAGCTGTATCATTTTTGGAAACTGCCTCTTCCTTGGAAACCAAAGGCGGTATGGTGTTAGGAAGTGTCCTGCTCGACCTTGAGTGTGCATTTTACCCGCAGTTCTGCTTAGTATTAGGTTAATATCGTCGTCCTCTTGAAACCACACTTACTCGTAGGGTCGTTTGCTGTAACTAAATGAGAGGATCGGGATGGTGCGGTGGCTAACGTACTGGCTGGCTGATAGATATTTTTCAGTGATACACCGATCCCTACTTGAGGTGCTTTGTGGAGAGCACTTTGAGTGAGTGCGACATCCGTCAAGAGGGACGTTAAACTGCGGACCCTTTGGCGCTTTTCGTTAGAAGTAGGCTAATGCAGACGCCCGGTTTCTCGCCACCCTGCCTTTCCAACCCATCCCTAATGGCGCAAATGACTTGGGCTGTCGGTCGCCTCATAAAACTGCTACTACTGCAACTAAATGAGCCGATTTGAATTTTTTCCGTTATTTTGACCATTGTTTAGCCTCTATTAAATTTTTTGATGCTGATTTCACTGATGCCTTGTTGACAATGGCAACATTCCTCCATAGTGAGTTCCTACCCGCGTACTCTCAGTTATGGAAAAGTTTGAAGAAGCCAACCAGGTTTGAGATTCCTTGGCAATTCCCCTGCCCAGATGACGTATTATTAGTGGAATCGTAATAAACACGAAGTATTTGTATATAGGAATTTTAAGAAAACAATTGAACCGAAAAATATGTGGACCCGTGACATTGTTTCTCAAAAGAAAGCCTTCGGTGTTCCATTTAGAGAGATGAAAATAAGGTTTTAAGGCTCAGTAAATATATTGGCCACAAATTAATGCTCTCTCCATTTCTGTGTAACGTAATTCGAAATAATGTATCCCCATTTGCTGACCTAATGCTTCGGCGTGAAATACAATCATTATTACATAATTATCAGTGCATAGAAAACTGACATGTGTGCACAATATACTTGTATGTGTAATGTGGGGAACACGTAACTCAAACCAATAAATATCGTCCATTGTTTTTAGATCTACTCAAATGAATGGAATGTTCGTCATTGAAGCGTTGGAGACTTACCATGGCCAGATGTTAGTAATGGACACGAGGCATGAGTGATGGCCGAGGTAGGAGTCAATGAGACATTCATAAATTTAGGGATACGAGCGATAAGTTCGGAAGGGGGCCCACTACAACCTCGCGATGACTGACTCACTCTTTAAGATATTTTAACGATAAAATTCCATTCGTTTAAAAGCAACTACAAGTATCAGAAGTTGGAATAATTTAATTAAGGCTTTCCCCCTTGATTGGTGAAGGTTACCATGCATCAATCTTAGTTCTTGTTCTGGCCATATAGCTTTAATGATTGTTCAATGATATTCGCTTTGATTGGATTAGACGAGAGTTAATTGATAAAATGAAAACTCATGCCAATTTATTATATTGTTTTATTCATTAGTCACGCACGCTTGTCATAACAAAAGAGTTCATTTCATGGGCAAACCTGGCTTTGTATTCGTCTAAAAAAATTTTGCCATCCCCCAATGATTGACGCGTTTCGTAGGAAGTTCATTAATATTTCATGTGACAGGCGTACCAACAAGTATGAAGTCGCCCGTTGTAAGACTTCGATTCAAATTTCATGAAGTATTGAGAGTAATTTCACGGTATGGTGAACAATCAGGGCGTTTATCTTAATTGAAATTTGATGATGCTTAAATCGATTACGTATCGAATATGATTTCATGCACCTGGTCGGATTGAAAGAATTCACGTCAAGTTTTGCTCCTGAATGGGGTGAATTCGCTTTATTAGGCATCTTTTCAATGGCTTAGCATGGAAGAGGCAGGGGAGAGGAGATATATTCTTTCCGAACTTGCTTAAGATTAAGTTTAAACATGTCTTCCCGAAGAGACAAATCCATAGCTGCATGAAGCATCTCCCCTCCAAATAATTTTAAAACTTTTGAAAAAAGGTAAAACGAAAAGTGAACTTACACTTGCTTTCGCTTGTGCCAAATGTTTTCCATTCGAGCCCAGCTTCTTCAAAGCGAAGGTCGCTTCACAGTATTCTTTACTCTCCTCTGTAAAGGCTATTTGCCACGTTCAATCAATTATCTTTGAGAATACAAATTGCAATTGAATTTTTTTTACCAGATCTTGTGGGTGTCCCTTAAATCGCAAAATCAGCAATCACTTCAGACTGATAGGTTTAACAAAGCTTTTTGGAGGATTTACGGTCACAGTAAGTTTCCGTGTGTAGTTATGTTCAAAATAGATGTAGCCTTACATCATGAAATGATATTTTGAGTGACTTGGAATGTCTTGATCCTATCCATAGTAGGGTGAAAGATCCTATCTGTCAGCCTACTAGATATTTGCTAATTTCAGTTAAAAATTCATTGCTGTGGTTGGTAGAAACTAATGTGTTGCTAGATGGGTGGAAGCTTTTCAGAGAAGGATCCTGAACATACTGACTGGAGGGTCCCTCTGTGTGTGTGTGAATATACATATTTTTATATTTATTTATCCTTACATTTAACCTAAAGAATACTGCTGGCGGTGCAAAGTATATAGTCGTCAAAGCAAAATACTCAAAGCTCCACTCTTTCACGTGGCGACGCGGATGTGGAGTGTGTTTTCCCAAGCTAGAATCGTGTTTTAACTGATGGCCTTGCTTCCATTAAAAATGACCCTTAACTCTCTTCTCAATGCCAAGTATATCCCAAAGAGTTATGGTAATCTGACGCAGAATGTGACAATGGACAATGAATTGTTGGTTACGTATGGCAAGTTGCGTATTACGATTATATTTATTGCATGTCACAATTATGTTTCTCATGTGGGGGAGGATTTGATCCTTTTTTAAGTGAGAAGTCATAGGCTTACACGAGGGATTACTGTCAATATTTTTGCTCTTGAGAGAAGTTTAAAAAAATCACTGGAAACGTTGGTAAATTATATTACATAAGAAGAAACTTTTGTGTTGATTCCGCAATTGAGCTGTCAGATCGACGAGTTGAACTCGGACACTATTTTCCATACGGAGTACTATATAATCCTTTGCACGATGATTTGGCATAATTTTCTGTCTTGTTTCCCACCAAAGTCAAGTTGTATCAGTCAGGTTAAGGGCAGGCGTTATTAACACACAGGTTAAGAGTGTTCATTTCCCTTGGATCCACATGTTTCACTTCCAGTCAGTTCCATCGACGCTCTCACGCGCACCTCGTCAACTCGGAAATGATACTTTTACAGGCAGATTAAGGTTCAGGAATATACACAAGTAACAGGGCACACTTTTAAGTCCGCAATGACATTCATTTTTGGAGTAGCAGGCATTGCCATTGAACTTCCGAGAAGTATAAAGTAAACGTTTTTTGCCTGTTCTCATTCGTCTTTTGAATGAACGGCTTCCACCGAAATCTAATCGTGGCGGCAGTTTCATCAAATCTTTCAAAATCCTATCACGTCGTAACCGTTTTTGATTTGAGTCTTCAGTTTAAAGAGTGGAACAGGCGCTATTTGAAGCGTTACCGATATTCGTAATGAAAACGGGTGTTGGGTGAGAGCAGAAGGTGAGTCAAGGCTTCTTTTTTTCTCCAATCGGGAAATCCTTTTCGTAGGCCACATTTTCGGCCGCCCACTTGACCCGTCGCGCGACAGATCTTTCCCGCCGCCCAGCGTAGTTTGTGGAATTTTCGGTCGCCCTCGATCCCATTCGATCGATCTGTTTTCTCCCTTGAGCACTGAGCACCTCTCCGCGTTTATGAGGAGCTTTTCCCTCTGCCTCGGTGGATTTCGATCACTTTCCATTTCCATGAAGTGGAGGAACTTTAAAGGATTTTTAAAGGGGAACTACTTAGCATTCAGCTGAACATGCATGCAATGGAAAATTATCCTGCCGTTTCGCCGTGAAAGTGATGCCTGATGTCGATTTGTATCCAGAGCTAGTGACATGTTTGCTCGATGAACGGTTTTCCAATGTTTTAAGTTTTGTTTTCAAGTCCTGTTAAATTTTCCGAGTGCTCGGTACGTATTATTAGCACATGCCTTTCAGTTTCTAATGTATTTATTAAATTATCTTTATCATTTGTAGGACTAGTTCATATTTTTAAAATAGTGAAGAAAATCAATGACAAAAAGACTGTAACTTGAATTTACACTCAGTATAACACCCGTAGATATTTGGCCGAAAAATGATATTCAAATAATAATTGCATTAGGGATGCTCCTTAAATCCTTTGCTTCTTTCAAGTGTCACAATGCAAATTGTGCATTTTTCCTGTTAGTTTGGATTTGCGGCCGTTTTGCAATAGAGCCTTGGCACCTGTCTTTCGCAGCGGACGAGAGTCGACTCCTGGCTTCTTTCCACCTGTCACCACCATCCTCCCTCCCTATTCTCAATGATACCACATAACGTTTGAGGTTCAGATAAACTCAGAGGACATGCAAACAAAACAAATGCTAAACATTTCACCCCGTAATATGCATGATTTGATACTCTTCAAAAAGCTGATCCTTAACGCGAAAAAGTTTACTATCGACGTTGTCAGCCATTGCATTGTGAAAGTTGTAAAAATCGGAAGAGAAAATGACAATATATACCTTCATGCCGGTTCAACGATTGAGCCCGGGTTTGAGAAATACACCTTTGTGACAAAGTCTCGCTTGGAAAATTTCACAGAAATTGCCGTGTGGTGCAATGGAATGAAAATTTCTTAATAAAATGGACGCGGAAAGATAGTAAATGAAGTACTAGGTACGGTGGGGGAGGAGGGAGGATTGCTTGGAGGATTCCAAATTAGGGAGGAAAAGTGTTTGGGGAGCTTTTTGATTGGTGATGGAATGGTGAAGACTGGGGGAGAACGTTAGGCAAACGAGGAAGAAGGAAGAAAAGGAGGCGTGTTCGACAGAGTGAAGAGAAGTATTAAGTATTCGAAACTGAAAGAGAGGTTATTGTATTGTCAGTGTGTTTTTTGTTAAGTGATGCTGAGAAATATAGGGATTCTAAGTTTGTGTCCATCCAAAATCTACATTTCTTGCCCATTGAAGTTATGAATTCAATAAAATAGCGGCAAATTTTACGATTCATTGTCCAGAATAACTCACGCGATGATTTAAGCGCATGCGAGTCAAGATTACCGCCGTGATCGGTCCTCATTCATGGCGTGTAATTGAAAAATTAGTTCAGGCACACGTAAACATAAGAGATTTGCATTGAACGAAGATTATTTTGTCCCATAACTGGGTAGCCAGACTGATTCGCATTTTGAAAATCTGAATTGAGGACTTTGTGGAGTCTAATTAGTTCCAAATTTACGAATCTCGAATTATTCGTTCTAAAACTTCGTTCATAACAATTCCAACTGGTCCGGAAAAAGTTTGCGGTCAACTTCAAAGCGTCCTAAAATTAAAATTAGTTTTATCAAACGTGTGATCGTACGTTAAGAAACGGAGGCTTTAGAGTGGTTTTGTGACTTAGTGTTTTATGCGTCCTCGGACGTGGTCGGATTTTCCGGCCTCACTTCAATTCTGAGCTGTGGAAAGCCCTTGAAACCAATAAATCGCCTTCTAGATGGGGCGTTTAACTATGGACGCCGTTCCCGCTGTCGAATTTCTTCAGCATTCTTTTTCTCAATTGGTTACGGGCGGTCGAACGGAATTAACACGTCAATCGACATTTGGTCCTCATTGTATTGCCTCCAGAATCTGTGTCACACAACACACACACGGTAGTGGATACTGCCGTCGGAGCGGGAGTGATGGGATCTACGAAAAAAATTCCAGTGTTTCTGTTGGATGATCTTGTGCGGAAATGTACTTCGTTCTTTTTGGAGCACTGCGCGGGCTAAAAAAAACAGACTGGATTTGAAACTGTTTCTTCTTTTGACTGTTTGGTTGGAAAAAATTAAGTTATCGAAAACCTATCACACAACAGAAATTTCCAAATATTTAAGTTGTTTTTTATATGCCACCGTTGCAAAGAACTTTGAATTTCAAACACAATCTATTCTTAGGGTATTCTTCGCATTAATAGTTTCCCTATTTGTAGTGTTTATTGAGTAACTACTAGACTCAAAATTAAAATTGATATCGATCAATTTTGTGGTATACGTGTATGTAGATGACTTCTTCGAAGTAACACGGAAGTTTTAAATAAAAAATACTTAAGAAAGCAGCACACAACATGAGAAAACATAAAAGGAACACTCACGCGTTATTTCTTCATAATTTCGACGGAATCGAACTCAGTCTTCTTCGGAAGATTAGTTAGGACTACTAAGAAGAAGAAGACGGAGTTCGACTCCGTCCAAATTATCAAGATATAACGTGTGAGTGTTCCTTTTATGTGTTCCCATGATGTGTGTTGTTGTCTAAGTTTATATATATCTAATTATATATTATATATAAAAACTAGAAATAAATTTTGTGGATATTTATATATATATTTATTTATTTATTTGTATATATATATTTTTATATAATTATAAAATATTTCTGTATTAATATAATAATTGTATATATATTTATGCGGGTCGCGGTGGTCTAGTGGGTAGGGCGTTGGACTACTCACCAGAGGGTCCTGGGTTCGATTCCCGGGCAAGGCAATCTGAGCACCTGCAGCTCCACCCAAGCTAGTTGATTTTTCGGGTACCAGATCTTCCTGGGAAACCATAACCGGCACAGGGAAAGGAACTGGCCCCCCTAGCTCTAGCTGAGCTCTACCATCACCTACTAAACCGACCTTCGGGTTGATTACTGTGTTTATATATATTTATATATATAATATATATGAATTATAATAATTATATTTTTATATATTTTAGAAGGAACTCGATCGAGGCTTCGGGGTATAATATATTCCAGCAAGTTACTTGCAGAATTTTAGCAGTCATAGACATTAGCTAAAATGTTTATTTGATAGTTGTGTCCATCCAAAAACCTACCTTAACCGGTAGATTACCTAATAATAATACATTAGCTGTAATTATACATTTATACCCTAGTGCACGATGAATATTAACATTACACAACGTACATGTCCGAAATTTGAAATCACGTGATACATAAACGAGATGTAAACGGACTTTTATCTTTTTCTTCATTGATTATGATTGTCTTCATTGTTATTTGTATCCTTAATAAAACTAGACCAGAAGGATTTGTTTCCATGATAAGTTCGTGCGAGGAAGAATAATGAACAGCGAATCGTAGTTGGTTTAGTTTACGGAAACTTAATATTATAAGTGTGTGAATTTTAAACGTTATGCTGTTAATACTGGGCAATGAAAATTAGTCCCCATTTTTAGGAAAATACTGTTTAGAAAAATACGCGCCAAGGAAAGGCGTGCTTTTTTAGATTTTAAGCAGACACATGAAATTGCGATCGGTAAATTTTTGCTGGAAATTAACGTCTTGTATTTTATCGATGATGGAAAAGTTCAAAAGTATTAATTTAATTTGTTGACTAGCGGTTTTATCTCAAACGCTATATTACTAAATGGTGCTCCGCTTGGTAGTTTTTGAATCTCGTAAGCCTGGACGTGACACATTTCTAGCAGGCGTACCAACTATTAAATTTTTTTTCATAAAAATGTTTCCGTACTGAAGGTTGAATAAATTAAGATGCGCCTTAAATTCATAAATGCCCAAGGTAAAACAATGCGCAGTGCTCCAGCACGAGGAAAAAGTGGAGAGTGGCCAAATGGGGGGTCTCCTTAACCTGTCCACACTCTGAACGCGAAAAGGAATCACTGGCAGCTCACCCCTTGGAAATATAATCTGCTCCATACTGAAGGTTGAATAAATTAAGATGCGCCTTAAATTCATAAATGCCCAAGGTAAAACAATCAGCTATCATTTAACAATCTAACAATCAATCATCATCATACAACTAGTATGTCTGTGGGTTTTCCATTCGATAATCGGCTCTCTATGGTATGAAGTGGACAATAGCTATGATTTATTCCTCTTCCTTATTACATTATAATTACTTTTATTAACCCTTCTGTCACACCTTTAAAGCTAAGTGCTTTTGCGCATACTAAATAAATTGAAAATGTAAATTTGATCAGATTTCCTGAAAAGAGATAGATTACATACAAGTGTACATTTCATGCCATCATTTTCGAAACTGGCAAAATGAAAAGGCTAAATTAGGATTAATTAGCATTAACCCAAAGGGGTTAAGTCAATGAGGTTTACTGAAAGCAAAATTATTACGACCGCCATCTCTTTGATTTTCTTAGGAGTTATTAATGACCCACGCATTTCGTTCATATTTATTTATTAACAGTGTATCCAATCCACATTCTCCCACTCCTTACCTTATATCTTCTATTTTTACCGAAGGCCCTCACCTTAAACCTATCCCTTTCAGCTGACATTCATTTTTATCCTGGCCTAACCAAACTTCGTTTGCATAGAAATACGTAAGGGAGGACTAAATTTGCATGGTCTTCTTTTTTTATCCATAAGCAGGCATAACTCACATACTCTCGGCAGCATCTCTCCCAACATTCGTACGTCTCTAAATATCTGCATCTATTTTTCCATTTTTCCAAAATATTTTGTCACAATCCTTCGTTGAGTCTGCTGCGTTTTCATTTCATTCCCAAGGAACGCTTTCCTCGATCAACGTGTATCACTGGTGATAATTCTATTCTTACCCGGAGAAATTCATATGGTGAAGTAAAGGAAAAGGTTTCAGTGTGTGAAGGGCGTAGACCACATAATTGTGTTTCAGTTCATTTCTCACTGAACGGGTAATGCTACTCTTGAATTAAAAGAGATGTTATTAGTGGTAAGAAGCATAAATAAATAATTGAAATCAAAAAGAAAAATAAAACACATGAAAAGTACTTGACACGAAAAAGGTGGTGAAATTTCAATGAGTTTTGCAGCGGTTTTTCGCTATTTAGAATATCTTAATCCCTCCAAAGAGTCAACCGGTTTGTACTTTGGACCTAGTTTACCTATAAACTAAGTTTGAAGGGTCGATTTTCTAATTCCGCTAAGGTCAGACGCTCACGTGCCTGGTAACTAGATTTGCATTACCTGAGCTGTTGTACGATGGCTGGGTATTAAAAATCTCGTCAAGGGACAACAAGTTTATCTTAGGTCCATTATCTTAAACTATGTCACTCGCCGATAGTTTTTTCGTATGTTATCACATTGTTAATGAAAAATATTTCATGAAACTTACAAACTTGGTCTTTTCCACAAAAACATTTTGTTAAAAGTTGTCGACGGCGGTGGCAGCTCTGGCGCATCATACCGAGGCACGTCGAAGACTTGTCTGAACAATGGCGTGATAGATGTGAATCCTCGATTAACGCGTTTTAATTAAGCATTTTGTGTGAATAAGGAATCATTTGGCAAGAATTAACTGCAGTGTGGAGAAGAATGCAAAAGGTGAAATGGACCGAAAGGAAAACAAATGAGGAAGTGCTGGAGATGGTGAGTGAGGAGAGGGGTTTGTTCAGAGAAATCCTATGGGGGCAGGAAAGATGGATGAAAGGCATATTTAGCGGTAGTGAAATGTTGAAGACGGTAATAGAGGGGAGAATGTTGGGCAAGGGAGGAAAGGGTAGGAACAGGATAGTGATGTTGGACGGGATGAGGGGAGGAAAGAAGTTCACAGAGATGAAGAGGGACCTGATGTAGATTAGGTTGCTGGATTGGGTTTTGTTTGGAATTACAAAATGTTTATTTGATAGTTGTGTCCATCCAAAAACCTACCCTCACCGGTAGATTACCTAATAATAATTAACTACAATTGATAAAGGTTAAGCCTGATGCGTAATATTACGATATCACAGTACATATTTCCTCGGTATTACACAGTATGAGTATACCGTGGGTCGAATTTGAACAAATTCTGTTAATCCCAGAAACTGCAGGAGACGCCGCAATAGTAACTTTTAATGGAGTCATCCTCTAATATTCATTTAAGTGCAACAATTTCAGAGTGTAAAAAAATCATTCGCCTTGACCGGGATTCGGACCCTGATCCCTCGATGTCAGGCCAAGTGGTTTAGCCTGTTAAGCTATCGAGGCGTCCTCTTAATTTAGGAAAATAAATTAATAATCGAAAATTTCAGAGTTTAAGAGGACGGCTCGATAGATTAACTCGCTAAAGCACTCGGCCGGACATCGAGGGATCCGGGATCGAATCCCGGTCAAGGCGAATGATTTTTATACTCTGAAATTGTTTCATTGAAATTCTGTAATGATAACGCCCGCCTTCAATTTCGTCTTAAAATGATTGAAGTCACTCTGAAGCGGAAGCCATTTTAGGAAATACTAGGGTGGAAAACGATGTGAATTGAAAAGATGTGCATCTGAAATGGTTTTGGTTAATTTCCATTCCTTTTGACGTTCCAGCATGCTTTTTTTGAGTTTTTCATCACATTCCAAAGAAAACGGGCACTAATTATTTCATCAGGTTCCGATAATTTGATGGAAGGCTCCCTGCATGGGCTATTGTGCATCATGTAAGGATTTTAAAATTACTTCTTTCTTCAGGAGCAGTATGGTAGGCCTTGAAATTATTCGAGCAAAGCTTCAAAAGAAATGAATGGAGCCTCGAAATCCTTCATATCTTTCTGTAAAAGTTTCTATTGTGCAGTTATACTCTGGACGAAATTCCGACGAGTTCCGTGAAAGGCTTTTGGTGATTTACTCGAACTATTTTTGTTAGAACAATCCATGCCTGTGTTTCAATTATCTCTGCAATAAGAGTTTTCGGAACAATGTACGTGGGTGGTCTGAAAAGTTCCCGACTCAGAAAATTTCGGAAAAGATGTCTTGTATCTTTGTTTGGCCGGAAACTTTTCAGACCGCCCTTGTACAAACATTATTGCGGCAAAATACCAAGAGGGTCAATCCTAATATGAATTTATCAAACGAGATTCGCCCATTCTGATCCATTCATGCAGTGGGGTATGAAGTCAGACTCCAGAGTTTTTTAAAATCAAAATACTATTATTAAATCTCGACAGTCGGCGATGTCGCTAGGCTTTTGAATTGGAGCTCTATCCATCTATCCCGCATGTGGCAGGTATTTTGATTCACCTTCAGGGGTGGCCACGTGCCTGGAAAACCTGCTAATGTAAAAGAAAATTAGAAAAATGCTATGGAATATATGTAGAATTACGTTTGCCTATAGTTGTTTTAACAGCCTGTGTTGGCAGTGCTATGGCGATACTTTCTGCCCCCCCATTCTATGTGTTTGGGTAACCAGTTGAAAGTTTTCAAAATCAAACCCGAACAGGATCCAAGCTGTCGAAATTTTTTATACTCTAAACATTGTTAGTAATGTGTAGCTTTTGACAGTTGATTCAAATGCGTGTTTCGTCTAGGTGACTTTTAATGCATAAGTTTCCTATGTATGGAATTATAGTTGGAATGTTATTCACTTTTAATCTGAATGTAATTCTCTACAATAACTTAGGCCTCAAAAGAAAATGATGACTTAGGTTGCAGCTGTTGTGCATGATTTGCCTAATGATTTTGATATATACTTTCATATAATGCCTGCTAATAAACCCCTTTTTTTCAAATGTAGAAGGATCATATTGCTTCTTTTTACGAAGGTATTGTTTCGCGAAGATTTATAAAGTATATTTTAAAAGGTGGTACCGTTTTTTTTCTTGCTTCATGAGCTTATGCATGTTATTGATTGCGGAAAAAAACCTGGAAAATAGAATGATTTAGTTTGTAAAACTTGGAAATGTCGTGACTTTTGATCCTTAGTTTTTTGTGGCAACTTTGGCCTTGGGTGAGGGTAAGGAAAAGCCTCAGCTCTCCTGAATACACTACTGATACTTGGAATTCGTGAAGCAAAACAGGGTTAAGATCGTAATGAAGAGGAAGTGGAGAGGTTTGGAATGTGAAGAGCTTGGGCCACACAGATTTTACCAAGTCGGGGATATGGGATCGGAACAATTCTGAAAAATACGAGATAGCCGAGCTATTCGTCGGCAGGGAAATCAAATCCCAGGGATACCGTGTTTCCGTCGGAATGAGACTTCTCACGCGGTTAATACGGCAAGTGACAAATTTAACTAAGCGGGAGGGACTCTAGGAATAGTCGCTGCCGCCAGTCTCTTTGATGGGCCCGCGTTACATAAGAGCGACGTGGAAATTGGTTTCAGTACCCTCTTGCCAAGTTGAAGGCGCGACTGCATGTTTCGAACTGCGGAGCCGGAGTGCATTACCCTGTTGCCGTCAAAAATTTGGCTGCTTCCCCGTGACTCGGGTGAATTGGTGGGGGAGGTTGGGGCGCGCAGTTCGTTTGATGGTGGCATTTTTGGTATTCGCGACTCTCGTCCAATTTTTCGGCGGATTCGTTTGATCCGAATAATCGTGGCCGCATTGATCAATATTGTGCTGGCCGCTTCTGGGAAGCTCAGAAATATATTTCTTGAGAATTCTGAGAGAGCTTGGGGAGTGGTCGATATTGGCGTGAACTCGGGAGATTGTTCTCGTCGTATTGGTCTTCTAACACCCATTCTCATCCTTGGACGCGTATTATGAGCAGTGGACTTGAATAAAGGCATGATTCCGATTCATAGAGTACAAGTCCGTTGCCCATTGCTTTTTGGAAACCTCATCAGAGTTGACGTAGTTAGAAATTATTTCATCCGTCGCTCATGGCGCTTCTAATCCTAGCGGCTAGGAAAGACTCGTTTCACTCGGTCCAAATATATCTGTGTGTTTGGAGAATACCCGGAAGCTGTGAGAAACTCAGACTAGTAAGTAAATGCTGACGAAGTCGTAAGCAACTACCCCACGCTTACGCTGACGCGACTGAATGCTTTTTAACTAAGGGGAGACGAACAGTATAATTTCTGGCTTAACTTTGTAGAAACTTCCATATCGGAGAGAAATGATAATTAAAAATTGTGATTTCCACTAGAGTATTTTTATTCGACCACATTCGGGTCAAAATTAGCCTGGTGTATGTTCACCCCCTGCCACACACCCTAGCGGAGGCTTGCAAGGTACTAAAATGTCTAAAAATATTCACACGACCCGGGTTTCAAGACTTCGTGCCATCTTCAGGTGAAAATTACATGCATGTTGGCATGTCATATGCCATTTTTGATGAGAGGAAGAGGGAGGTTCAGGGGAATTTGGTGGGCGGGAAGTGGAGACCGATTGGCTAGGTGAAAGAGCCAAAAGGGTGCTACACAGGGGTCGAGTGGGTGGGGGGAGAGAAAAGGGAAGCACTGCATATGATGGTCGACTTCGTGACAATTCATGATTGAAAAATAAACACTGTTTACACTTGCTCTTCCTTCAATCGTTCCTGCCTCAGCTGGTGGTTGGTCTTAGTGGTCGAAGTTCTTAGATTACCTCCACATTTCAGCCGGAAAAGAAAAGTGTGTGGGGATCGGGATGGTGCGGTGGCTGACGTACTGGCTTCCCACCGTGAGGGCTCGGGTTCGAATTTCAGAGACTGCAGTTATTTTTCAGTGGCATTCCGATTTCTACTTGAGGTGCTGTGTGGAGAGAACTTGGAGTGAGGATGGAATTTTAAGCTGGGGACCCCTTGGCGCCTTTTGTTAAGAGACGGCTAATGCCGACGCCGGGTTTCTCTCCACCCTTCTTCCTTTCCTGTCCATTCCTAATAGTGCAAATGACCTTAACTGTCGGTCGCTTCCCCTAAAACTACTACTAGAAGAGTATGCAAGTCCACGGTTGTTGAACTGAGGTCTTCACGATGACAAACCGACTTTATTCACTTGTCATTTTCAAATACGATGGTTTCCAATACTGAAGTTTTTGGGAATTGCACAAAGTGGACAATTTTAGAAAAAATCAGGTTTTTTTCTGAGGTGGTCTCCGATGGTTAATACCATATCGCGCCGTGAAACCATGTAAGTTCTCATGATTGTTCACCTAACCCTCCTCAAAAAATATTTATCAAGTTTTCTTACCAAAACGTCAAAATATTATACTCTGAGGCATTTCCCGAATTTGACCGAAACCTGACCGTTTGAATTTGCTTGCACTCGAACATTTCAGTATCAAGCATTAATCCATTGATCTTTGTTGGTTTCAACATTTATGAAGACATACCGGTGGTTTTGAAATGATTGATGAGAAGAGAAAATACATGAAGCATCGGAAATCGAAACATCGAAACATCTTGCTTTTGCGGAGACAATTTGTGCTTCATATTCTTTCCGTGAAATGAAAACTTAAAATCGACCACTTTAATATTCGTGGTAAATATGTGTAATTTTAAATACTCCTGTCTTTGGAATGATGATGAATATCGTTAATTTTGATCAAACGTTAAATGTCATGAATTCCCCATTTGACTATCTGGCGCAGTGTGATGATTAACCCAAGGCGATAATACGGAGTCTCACGTTTTGAATAGTCATCATTGTACTTAAGTCATCAACTAATTTTACAGTGAATGCGAAGAAATATTTATAACTTTCGTATTACATGAACATACTGTTTGTTGTTCGTGCCTATAAGTTCCCTTTAAGGCATGAGCTCTCTGTAGTTTTTAATAGTTATTACTTCATCTAAAGTCATCCTTGTAGTTATCAACCCGAAGGTTGGAATTGATGGGTGGGGGAAGAGTTCATCCCGAAACGAAGCCTTAAAAGTGCGTGAAATTCACACATTTCGGGCAGGGGCACGTCGTTTCATTTTCCTGTGCCACGATTCATCTTTACAAGGTTCTGCCAACCAGAATATCACACTGCTCGGATTTTAGATTAGAAGTTCCAAGGATTAGAACCCAGGACCCTCGTATTAGTGGCCAAACGCTCCACCCACTAAACTACTCCGCCAATTCCCCTTGCGGCCTGCGACCACATATCTTTCCGCGTGGCTAAGTAAAAATCAATATCTCGATAAAAGCATCACGACCTAAGCTGATTCAACACATAACGGTAAATAGCATTCCTACTTTCCTCTTTATTCGCTTATCATAACTGCATACTCACAGATATACGTCACGAAGTACTCTCAATTATTGTTTATTGAAAATTTTTTGAGTTTGGTACCCGTCACCGAAGGAATTTTGCTGTTCAATTACGGTATAAAAAGAAAACGAAAAAACTGCCATTTTCGCGAAGAATCATTATGGACTAAGAGAAAGCGCCACATTATTATCGGAAGAATTTGAGAATTGGATTCACAAAGATTGCATGCACCACTTTATCTTTCAGAAAACGAGAAATTCTTCGATTTCAAAGGTGACACGGAAGAATTAATCATTACATCCCGCATGCGAAGGCGCAGTGGTAAGGGAAATATAATTCAGAGGCTGTAGAGATAAGGAACCATTTTCCCTAGCACATTTCGAGACCACATTATTAGGAAACTTAGAAGAGATTAAGGGAATAAAAATAAACTTATTAGGGAACAACATCATTTTCCTTTAACGCCCTCAAAATCTCGAATTCTGGGAGGACGCTTCGGTTGCCTAACTGGCTAAAGCACTCGGCCGGGTATCGAGGGATTCAGGTTTGAATCCCGAATGATTTTAACACTCGTAAATTTTTGTATTGTAATGTACATTAAATTAAGGAAAGGAATTAAGAAAAACTCAATATGCGACACAGCAATCAATGAATATTTAAGTGTCGGGTAATCTGACGCTCACTACCACGCACCCTCTTTTCGGGTTACATGATAAGATGAAGACGAGGAACGTTTTTGAGGTTTTAATCTTTTTTTATTTCTTTGAACCGTATTATCTCGTACTTATTTTCCTCTTTCGTACCTGGAAAACTTCTTATTATAGGTTGTCTTGACAGAGGCTCGTTCTAGGATGCCAGCAAATAATCGCGTTAGCGAGTCCTAATTGTTTGGGTTACTGTTTAAGGAGGCGAGGTCGTATCACTTACTGATTTCCTCGTAAAGACTCGCCAGCTAAGTTTTTGAAGTTCCTCGGCATCATCTCTACCGGCGTATGAGGCGTTGTTTTTCCTTGAGCAGTTTTAGGATTGGTGCGATGGGGTAATCGTAAAGCTGGTAGCATGGAAGTGCAAACAATATTTCCGTGAGAAAATTGTGTGGGACAAAAATTTTGGAATATCCAACTACGTTGTAAACAAGTCGACCATTTATTACGTAGTAGTGAGGTTGTAATGATACAGTATGTATGTATATGTACATATATTTATATATATAAATATATATAAACTATAAACACAGTAATCAACCCGAAGGTCGGTTTAGTAGGTGATGGTAGAGCTCACCCGTGTACCAAGCCCGACGGCGTGTGAATATTCACACATCAGGGTAGGGGGGCCACTTCCTTTCCCTGTGCCGGTTATGGTTTCCCAGCAAGATGTGGTACCCGAAAAATCAACTAGCTTGTGTGGAGCTGCAGGTGCCCAAAGTGCCTTGCCCGGGAATCGAACCCGGGACCCTCTGGTCAGCAGTCCAATGCTCTACCCGCTAGACCACCGCGACCCGCATATATATTGTATATAATATATATTTATTTATTTATATATATTTATTTATATCAGTACAATTTTGTGACAAATGTGACTCCGCCTCCTTTTGTAGCTCGTCTCCTCTTTGACCTGATATTTTTATTACGTTCATTCCAGGAGCGCAGGAAGCGAATGAGGTCAATTACTTTATCCATGTTATTTAGAAAATAATTGTTCTCACTCAGCTGTTTTGGTAATTTCCATTGGTATTTTGTAACATCAACAACATCAAGGTTTTTTACAGATTCATTGTTAGGTTTCATACTGTGGTTCATTTTGTTTTTTTTTGTTTAGTTTCTCCGCGTCCCATACCAGTCGCGATACGTATGATGATGATAAGAGTCAGTATAGGAGGCAAGACACCTTATGACAAAATGAATCCCTTAGTGAAACCGAAAAATATTCGATAGTAAGACACTGATAAATCGGTAACATGAAGAGAGATAGTGCCTTAAACATTTTCTGAGAAGTGAGGTAGGGCTAGGTAGAAATAGGTAGGGCTAAATGTGTTCGATGATTGTGGAAACGGATCAGTTTAGTTGGGAGGTGGAATCGGTAAACGGGAGAGGTCGAGGAAACGGAAACGTTTGATATGTGATAATTTGGGAATGTGAATATGGTGTACTTAATGAGTGCATTCGGGTAGGTCGTGATGGAACTCTAATATTGAGAATAGAAAGCAGTTCGGGTTAATGAATGATTAAAAGTTAGGAGTGCTACAGTTGAATTTTGTTTCAGTTTGATGCCTGATGTGAGAGATAACAAAGGCAAAGAGAAAACAACGTATGCAAAACACAAAACTGGGGGACATTATTTCACTGTTTGACCGAAGATATTAGTAACGGTGGTTAAGGTTTATAAAGCTAAACGAAGTTAAGGCAATGAGTTAAAGCGCCGAAAGATTTTGCTGAATTTTCATGACTGTTTCTGTTGGAAAACTTAAAGCTTTAGACGAAAGTACTACCAACCTACCTTATCATCCTGAAAATATCTCTACTTTTTCAAATGTCAGGTTTAACCCAAGTACTCTTTCTTAATAATTATGTACTCACATTTGAGTTAAAGTAAATTATTTAATATACAGAATTATGGAGCATTCATGATGAATGGATATTTTTACTTAAAAAATATCGCATCGTTATCTAGGTTTGGGGGTACGTGGTATGCCAGGCTTAGAGCGTGGTACTATTGATGGAGGGTCCGGATTCGATTCCCGGGCATTCTCTTCCTTCCCCCAAGCCTTCTGATTTTTCGGGTAACAGAACTTACATTGGGAAATCAATTGCGGTAAATGGAAAGGCTCTGCCCCCCCCCCCTAACCTGATGTGTAAATGTCACACACCGTTGAACTTAGTATTAGGTGAACTCTACCGATACCTACCAAATCGACCTTCGGGTTGTTTGTTTGTTTTTTATTTAGGCTATTTTACAGCTTTTATCTCTGATTTTGTCACGAATTTGCGAATCTCAATATGGAGCACTCAATCGAGGTGGGTGCCATAAAAATTACTGCCCACAAACCGTTGCTATGGCTTCGACACGTACACGGCACATTTATAGTTTAGGCGCACGGAAAGGACAATGGAAAAGTATGAAGTTTTTCGTTCAGGAATGAATTAAACTAGTACATCAAATTCACCTAATGAGGGAAGGCAAACGGAAAACTCGCAATTTTAGATGTTTTTCAAACTTAGAAAAAAAGAGGAAAAATAATATATACGCTCTGCAGAGATCCCACAAACACCAGCAGGAATCACATAATCATCCGAGGCAGAGCACTGGCTTCGTATAGAGACCGCGACCACTACTCATTGACTCATAAGCAACGAAGGGCATCATATTGAAGAATTGAAAATTTTAAGAGAAAATTCTTCTTGAACTTCGACTTCTTAGACACTGATCGGGTCACGAAAGAAAAGCAGAAGTAACTCATGATGCCTCCAGCCGAACAATAGACGTCCACTCTGGACGATTGAAAGGAAATTAGACCCCCTTCCCTCTATGTTCACCCTGCCCGTAGGATGGAGACCACAAAATGTTTTCGTTATGACATGGGTTATCGGACGTTTATCTCTGACACCTATTGTAACGCGACACCAATGCTCGAGTGCTATCAGTTTATTTTTTCGGAAACTTAACTAGTCCGCGATATACTCAAAAGGAATCAGATGGAAAGGAAAATATATTTCTTCAGAATTGATAATTAGTATACGTTCTTTATATGCCACCCTGAAGGAGGGCCTCCCTCCTCAGAATACGTGAGGGATGGAGACCCTCGTCCCTCGAATACCCCTTACTCTAAATTTCCCGAACGTGAACTTATCGGCCGACAATTAGACAAAAAAACCGTCAAAGAATGGATGAGGGAGAGGAAGAGAAGGGTGGCGATAACAGTGTTGGAAGCATTATAGGGTCAAAAGTTATCACCGGAAGATTTGGACACATGCGACGCATATTAATTTAGAGAGCTCTTGCCTTAGCTGTCATTAATTTTCAGGGAAATTATAAGATTGGGTTGACAATTTTAGCAAGGGATTGGTGGATTATAGCGTGAATTCCCTAATCTTAATGAATTATACCAACCTTAATTTTAAAAATGAAAAAAATGCTGGGCATTATAGAATAGAACTATCATATTATTTTCGCTGTTAATATGCTCCTTGCACCCAAGTATATTAAATCTCGAGCTTGCGGTAAATGTCTGGTTTGTTCTAAAAGAAATATTTTCGCATGCGCTTCGCACTCAAGGAGGAGAATAAATAAATTATACCAAGATCGTGAAGTTTACGAAATTTTCTTTCGTCCATTTCAGCTAGTTCTGGCCTCTATTTTGCTTCCTTCGAGCGCTAAGTTTCAGTTGTAACGTTCCTGCACATTTTCGGTAGTGACTAGAACTTGATGCTATATTTGCATATATTCTATTGTCTCGTAGATATAGATTCTATAATTATATAATTTTCTCATAGATTCTATATTCACCAGGTGTCTCAACCTAAATCGCAGGACTCACTGAAAGGGACCAACAAATACGAAGGCAAATCGCCTGTCTTGAGGACGGAGATGGGACACTCACTCATTGGCTCCCTACAACACACGATAAGGCATGGATGCCCGGCATAAATCAGACACACTCCTCTCCCCCTCCCCTTTGCCGAAGATCATCCGGGTCATCTCGGTTACTTTCTCACGATTCTTGTATCTTTGAGGCGAACTTTCATTTGTTTTCCAATATTTTAACGCTGGGGGTAGTGTTACCCTCTCCTCATGACGTAAGTCCGAGCAGCGCCGCCGAAGGAAAGAGCAAAAATGCCGAGCCACCAACTTCACCATTCCATCACTGGTTATCTCAGTTTGCTCTACGTCAGGGAACAAATGCAGGGATCATCTGTCAAGCATTTGTTGCAAAACTTGATGATATAAATAATTTAAAAATTAAATATTTTTAATTAAAAATAATGAAGGCATATGGGAAATTCAGAGACGTAACCAGAGACCAAATCATTATAACCAGACTGTTTGAAGTATCAGTAGTATTTGGGGGAGGCGACCGACAGCTAAGATCATTTGCGCCATTAGACAGGCAAGGATGAAAGCGTCGGCATTAGCTTGCTTGCTCTTAACGAAAGCTGCCAAGGGGTCCTCAGCTTAACGTCCCATCCGACGGACGGCGTACTCACTCAAAGTACCCTCCACAAAGCACCTCAAGTAGGGATCGAGGTACAACTGAAAAATATTCAACGCCGCCGGTTTTCGAACCCGGGGAAGTAAGTACGATATCCACCGCGCCATCTGGATCCCCAACTGCTTCAAGATGGTGCCTATTTTTTTAATGGGGACGCAAATCATGTTGCAAAGCGTCTGGTCGTGCAGGAGAAAAAAAGAGTCATTATACCGCGCACCCCTCTTTGGAGGGGGGATTCCTCTCACTCTACGCCTCCTCCCTATCTCTCGTATGTGATCCTCTCACAAGGATTTAGCTATCATTGTTGCCAGCTCTCGCTGCATGATCTCAATTTCTTCTCTCCCGGCTTTACTTGCTTGACTTTTTGCATTTATTTCGGATATGGTTTTTCTAGGTTTTGCCTAATTGACTTGCAGTTGTTTTGGGTATACTTGGAGTTTTGTCATTTGTTTCGATTTTACTTTTTCACTTTTACAGTCGTTTAGAATAGTATCTAGGGTTTGATTGATTGGTTTTCGTTGATATGTTCGGCAAACTACGATATTTGCATTTACTATCGTGTCATAAATTATTCTTAATTTCGTCATAATATTTTTTATGGCCAGTGCGTCAGCACCTTTGTCTGTTGTAGGCACGGTACTGAGAAGTAAAATCAAGGAAGTGTTAAGTAGAGTAAGTCGAGATGCGTACAAGTTTGTTAAAATTTGACAGGGAGAATAGATTTTATTTGAAACAGTTTTTGTCACTTTAATATTATCATTTTTAACCATTCTAATTTCACAAAATGCAGGGGTTTCTGTACATTCAAGACAGTTTAAGGTGTATTGACTAACACTACGTTTCAACTTCCACGCTGCCGTAATGAACTATATGTTTCCAGATTATAACGTTTAAGATTGAACTAATAAAACTTTCGGAAACATCATCATATAAAACAGGTGACACCATGTATTATCGGGCGACTTTGTCAACGTTCCAAAGAATGTTCAATGATCTTTTGACGTAGATGAAAACAGAAATTCGTCGATGGTTTTATTTTTAACCTCTTTATACTCAGTTTACGCAAATTATCATTTTTGCCGTTATCATACAATAATTTAGTCATTTCTACAATGTAGAAATAAGGGCCACGGAAGGTCTCCGTAGGCGCAGAATTGTCCCTAAATTTTTAAATAATCATGCGTATGAGTGCACTGTAGTCTAGATTTTGCTTTCAAAATCTGACACGAATCCTTTTTCCTTTATTTTTAATAGAAATACTTTTATTTTTGCCTTTTTCTCACCCATTATGTCATCTCTGTTGATAAATAACAACTACTGCTTCAAAATATGTAATCAGTCGCTTCAAAAGGACCTGTCAATTATCTTATTATTCTTAAGAGTTTTTAAAGGTTGTTTCGCTTCCCGTGTTTTGGTTTTCCGTTTATTACCGTGATTTCCTATCTCATTTGGATTTGTATTTTAAGGAGAACGCGTGCAGTGGCCCGAAAATCATTTTTGGTAATGATCGTGAGAACGAGGTTGGAATTCCATGTTCAACATAGAAAAGGTGTTTACAATGTTGGTAGGCTCTGGTTAAAAAAAAATAAATTTCAAGCGAAAGTTACAGATGCCTGTTAGACGTTCAGAACAGAAAAGACAGTCCTGAAAGGACGTTTCCAGGAGTTAGGAATCGGAAGAAAGGAATGTGGGATTGAGCCAATGGACGCCCAATTGCATTCAATCTAAAGTAAACTGGGTTGACTTTAAAACCTTAGGGATCTTATATGTGTTGTAGTTTGAACACCTTCAGTGCTTTTAGAACCTATCAATATGCCGCCTTTCAGGGTGCATCTGCGAATTGAATTATTTAAGGGGTGGCAAAGAGTCGAATTCGACAATTATTTGTGTTTTTTTATTTTTGTCTTTAGCTCGGCCCTTCCAGGTTGTGTATATGACTTTGACGGAATAGATCATGCACACCACAATTTGAAGGTGTTTACTTTAATTAATCGGTTACCATAATTAGCTCAGATTAACGAAATGCCGTTAATACATTATTGGCAGGTTATCTGTCCCGTGAAAGAGAAGAATGTCTTCCTTGTCATGACTAACATAATTGGTATTTTTTACAGGAAACCGTTCACGTTATAGTTAATTCGAGCAGTTATCAAATACATATAGTGTGATAGAATATACATTTCTCTCTATGGACTGTTAAAGTATAATTATTAATTATAATATGTGATAACTTTTGTAAAAAAAACTCTTGCCCTTCAGTTAAATGATGGTCAGCATGACAAAGTCGTAGTTTTCTTTCTGCTGCGTGTTCCCGAGAGCTTTGGTCTTGAACAGAATTCGATAATTTTCATATTGTAATTTACATTTTTTTGTCTAATGGATAGCTAGCTATAGCATGATGCAACACTTAATTCAGTGCTTTTGTGAAGCATTAATATATATTTTTAAACAGCATATTTGTTGACGCTGCCAACACTTCTTTAAGAGCGTCTTCTTTGCCTAAGATTAGTCGATTGCCTTGTAGGTCGTAACGAAGAGGTGAACTAATTGAACGGTGTCCTTATTGATTTTTAGAATAAAGCGGTGAGGAAATATCCGATGAGTTAAGGTGAATTTATTTTGCCACTGCTCGCGGAATTGTTTTATGTTGTTGAGAAAACATTGGACACAGATCAACGGGCTGTTTGCAACATGTAATTTGCTGAAGACATTTGCTCTCTCTTGAAATGTTGCCTGTACTAAGTGCATTAACATAGCATATATGAGATCACATATTTTGCTGCCCTCCTTCTCTTAGATGTCCAAAGCGGATATGGACGCATATTACGCGTGCCTTATCATCGTGGCCAATGAAAGAGAAAAATTGACCAATGACGGCCTTAGTGGGTATTTATTTTTCTCTTCGACTCTTCACGGGTCACAGAAGGATCACACAGAAATCAAAGTTCCCAGACAGATCTTCTGTCATTTTTAAATCATTTTGTGCAAGTCAAGACCTAAAGAGGCATCAATGGCGGAATGAGCAGTCTCGTGGATTGGACAAATTCTTGGGTAGATATATACGATTACGTGATGACTCAATTTTTTCATTCGTAAACAATCCCTGTTAAATTTTTGCTTTCTCACTTAACTGTCCTTTGAAACTTCATCGAAGTCGACCAGCCATGGAATTGAATTCTCTTTGTTGTTAGCTCAATTATCCTGGCGGCCGACCTCGGCATTTCGTCATGTCTTCCCATTCGGGGCATTTAAATATTTTTTCTATGATTTTATTTAATTATGGAACACGCTCATAGGAGAGGAGACTTCCTTCATGTACGGGATCTTGAAACATTTTTCCAATTTTAAACAATTGTTGAATGGTGTGAGTAGATCATTCGTGTGGGTAGCCGACACGGCTTCTGCTTTTTGTCTACTTTGAATTCAGTGAAGTCGTAATACATGCTCTAGAGTAGCAGATTCTACTTTAGAATGGAAAAGATAATGCACATATAGTTAACGTAGCTTAGTAATGTGCGTCATGGTATCAAGTGATCATCACGAGTGAAAATACCCGATTTTATTCCTCCTCTTATCTCCTTGTGTAAACATGCATGCATTTTTCCTTGTGCATTGAAGTTACTTTCAGCTATTAGATAAGACTATTGTGTAATCCTTAGTCCGGAAACTGCTAGATATAGATAGATATTTTAGCGCCCCCTAAGCCATCGCTAGGAAGTGGAGCAGGGGTGAATATACACACCAGACTAAGTTTGACCCGAATATGACCCCTACTGCGGTTGGATAACGCTATTCTGATCCCTTATCGTTCGTGTAAAAAATTAAATCTTAAATCTATCTGCTCTTCACGTAATATGTCTAATTTTACTGACATGTAGTACGACGGAGCTAATAACATTTTCAACATCAATGCTAAAGAGACATCCTTCCAATTTATGCAAGAGCTTAAATCTGTAATTTAACCTTCGCTCCGTGAGTGATTCTTAGCCTAGCTGCTCTATTATTTTGGATACGCTACTAAGTTTATCATAACAACGTTTTACAAATCTAGCTCCTCTCCGCTGCACGCTATCCAATTCGGCAATCAATCCAACTTCGTGAGGATACTAGTAGCTTATTCTAAATGAGACCTAACCAGCGAAAGATAACATTTGTTTTTGGCCGCTTCATCGCATTTACCCAACACTCTTCTGATAAATCCTAATTTTTTGTAAGCTTGTCCACATAATTCCACGTAAGTGTTTGACCCAGAAGAGGCCGTGAGTGAGGGTAACGCCTAAGTATTTAATCGAGTCTGCACATTCCATTTCGGTCCTCCAATGCAGTAGGCGTTCCGGAGGGAATTGTTGTTTTTCCAAAAATTTATGAATACGCAGTTTTGTAGTTGAGTTATAATTGCCAAGTGTCGCCCCAGCATTGCATAGCATTAACGTCATCCAACAAAACTGCTGTGTCCTCAGGATCACGGATATGGCGGTAAACCACTGCATCGCCGGCAAATAAACGTATCTCACTGGTGACCACGGAGTCAATGTCGTTAACCTAAGGTAGCAATAAAAGAGTTTCGATAAAACTTCCCTGGGGAAACACCTGCTAGGTCCTTTTGTTTTATTATCGGTCGAGATTTGTGTCGTGTTATCGTATATAGATTTTAAACCGTAATTTACCTTGTATCAAAATCGCATAAATTTCATTTCCTTTGATTGTAAAAGGTTGACCGTTACTTAAATTGCTAAAGTTTTTATTGTCATATGTCGCAGAAGTAAATTCAATTCCATGTGCGAATACGATATACTGATGCCCGGTGTGCTAATGGGCGGGTACGGGAATTCGAAGGAACGTCGAGGTCCTAGAAATATCTTCGACGAACGTGCGCATTGTCGATAAATATTCTTTGCGATACTAGTGACTCGCGAAATGGATCATATTAGGAAAATCGCCCAGTACGATATGATGTGTTACGCTGTACACTTACACCATGGTCAAAAGAAATCGCCGATTGGCTTCGAGCGGTATGCGTAAAATTTCTCGTAGACCCTCCTGGTATTATCGATTTCGATGGTGCTAATATTGACGACATCAACTACATAATTGACTATATGCTCGTCAGACGATTCTGCGAATGTTAAATTATCGTTGTGTTGCCAGATATCTAATTTGCATGCTCATGGCATTATATTATGTCATCTCTGTCGAGGAAATCAAGGAAATAGCATATATACTGTACGCGGAACACCTTGAGGAAGAATGAACGGTCAAAGCTTTTCACTTTTGTCACCCCATTAACTTTATGATTCATCGTTAGTGACCTCTATTTTCCTCAAGGTGCAGTGACATAGCGTAGAATATCTTAAATTTCTAACTTGCACGTGTCTATAACTTCCATTATCATTGAGTAGTTCAAGTGTTTTAAATTCTGTTGGCAAGCGCGTGGTAGAAAATAATTGGTGGTACGTCATATAATACTAACCAGCGTATCAGGTGGAAACTAACTTTATTCTCCAGGCCATCCCACTCCCCCCTCTCCCGACTGGTTTCAACATTCTATACAGATAAGAGTGAGCTTACCATCACTTGATGATGTCGTCATGGAAATATGAACTGTAATTCAATTTTTTCCTAGTTGAAAATTGTACTTTTTTTTCCACTCTCCCAAACCACGTCAGAAACTTCTCAAATTCAATGCCTATGCCTCCAACGTCAAAAAGACGTCGAAACGAATCGGAAAAGAGCTAAGTGCAAGAGATGTTCGTGTGGGCGCTTTTACGATGTAGTTATTGTTGAAAACTCTACTAACTACCCTGAAAATAGTTGCACAATTGCATTCGCATCATTCAGGCAGCGAAAACGAAAGAATTCACTCATTTCAGCAGATCATATTTTATATTGAGCAGATTTAATTGTTGTAATTATTTATTGAACTACCTGGAATAGTCGAGACATTTTTATTCTCGTGTTAAAACTTTGTTTATTAGCTTTGTTTATTAGATTTTCATGTAGTTCCTCTTCGAAAAGTGTTCATCTAGTGTGGTTATCTTGATGGTATCAGGCTAAAATGTTCAAGTTATCCACCAACATACAGGTATACCTGTATGTAAAAATACTGGTTCTTCATTTTCCCTTTCAATATTTTGTCTCCAAAACTGTAATGCAGTAGATTGTTGCTGTGCGTTTTTGTAATTGATTCTGTGGAAATGGTGAACTTTTCCAATTATTTCATGTATTGTCTATATCGTGCGAGTGGCCTCAGTCATCATAAATACTATTTTTGGAAGTTGTGAAGAAGAATGTGTCGTTTCCGTGTGAAGAAATACGCATCCGTGGTTTAAAAAATCGCTTTAAATTGGAGACCTTCAAATTAAGCACTCCTGTGGCTTCGTGAAGAATTGGGAAGATTGTTGGGATTTTATTATTGTTGACGATAGCTGAATTTTTTCTTTTCCATGTCACCGTCAATTCTTTGTCTTCAACGCGCTATCTCGATACCATTCATCATCATCCGACCAATCCGAAGATTAGTTAACTCTAGCCATCCATTCTTCCCTATCAAATACTAATTATGTTTTGCCCTGGCAGCTCGTATGTCCCACATTCCTCGAAATTGCGCTGATGTGCTTATCAAACCACTTTCCTGGTGTAACCTTTTTATACATTTTCCCTTCTATTTTATTCTTTGCAAAGTGTAGTGTAGTAGGGTGTAGTAGTGCCTCAAGGTGTGTCCACCTGGTTCTTTTCTTCATTAAGACATTTCATATGCCCAAATGGTCTATTCATCTTCTATTTCTCTCCAGGCTTTTTCATTTGTTTCTTAATCTATCCATTTTTATCTTCAGCATTCGTTTCCAGCGCGAAGTTTCGAGGGTTCCTATTCACCTTTGGTCAACTTTTGCTGTAGTCCATGTCTCTGATCTTTATAAAAACACTCAACACAATTGTTTTCAAACTCTGCTTTCTGGTATGTAGTCGTATCTTCTTTAGGAATAGGAATTGCCTTTTGATACCTTTTCACGCCTTTCATTGCCTTTTAATGCTTTTTATGTCTTTTAAGGAATTGTATTCTTAGCTTGAGTCATTGTTTCTTTGACCCGTTTGGCACTTGCTATTAGTTGAGCTCCTTCCATCCCATGTCATGGTAATTAATCCCACTGGTGATTAATCTCTTGCCAGCGCACCTTTTGCTTTCTGCTTTTTATTTTCCGCAAATCGGGATTTTTATTTCGAATTTATTTCCATGTTATGTTCATGCAATGCGTGCATTATGTTAAAGGAGAGATAGGTTGTGTGTAAGAGATTTTATCCTTATCTAACCTATTTATGTAGCTGCTATTTTTTCTCCGTCTTTCATTTGTACTTTGGAGACTTGCTGCTTGTTGAATTAACTCATTATTTCTCTATCGTAAACCATTCCAAATGTTTCCTACTGCTGGAACATCTTATTCAAGAGATTCAACATTCTTGTTTCCGTGGACCATTTTAACAATCAGAATTCTAAGACTAAATATAGCTTCCCCTGTTCTTCCGGAAACCGAATTGGTTTTCTGAACGTTTGTCTAAAATATTTTTCTCCCTCCGTCGATTGCTTGTTCTTGTCAGTCTTTTGGATTAGTGCATTCGTGAAGAGGTGACGCCACCTACAGGCATTTCACGATAGGCCTAATATCCCTGGAGAGCCAATCGAGCGTCGGTATAAATGAAAGCTTCTTACACCTGGATACGCACAGACCGAAGTTGGACAGAAGTGAACTTTTTGTGCACGAAACTAAGATTAACCGCCACGCTGACGTTTGTCACAGCGTGCTCCACGGGGTAAATGGCCCATTGACTGAACGATTGCTCACATATTTGCTATTAATTTCGGATAGTCCATTATCTTGATCCTCAACTTTCATTAAAAATATGTGTGAATTGCGTGTCCCTTTTGTTTTCATGATTGATTCTGCGCCAACCGCCACGTAATGCCGTTGATCTTCAGTCACATAGTCGGTTCTGAATCGGATAATCAATACTTCGCGGAGGGCCGTAAGGCTCTTTAAGGGTCGACTAACCTCCCAGTCTCATGAGACGACGCCCGTCATCGTTTGTTTGTGGTCCTCCTATCGTGCGTAAAAACTTCCTTAATCTGAGTTAACGTAGTATGAAACGCTTTAAATCCGATCTCGGCTCTTGCTCCTTGGGTTTAAAGTGGGGTTAGCTCCTCGAAAGTCAGCCGGGAGGGTTTCATGGATTGCGGGAGTTTACGGTGGGGTGGGTGCTGGCGAGGGAGACCGGCAAGCGTTGCGAGGGAACATTCTCTTTGTCGTGGATCAATTTTTGAATTTTGTCATCGGCTCTTTTCTTATGCCATTGTCATTGTCCTTTGTCAATTACGGAATGTTCGATCTCTTTTCTGAGTGAACATTGTCATTTTAGATCTTGCCGACCACGGAAATGTTTCATTGTCAATTACGTAGCTTAGAAATGCATTCATTTCATTTGTCATTGTCCGTTGTCATTTAAGGAACTTAGCCACCTTGTCGTTTTGAATGGGTATTGTGATTTTTGGTTTTGTCAATGATGGAACTTTGTAATCTCTTTTCGTATGGTCATTTTCTTTGTACATCGATTACGGACCTTTCAATGTATTCATTTCGTGTGAGCTTTTTCATTGTCCATTGTTAAATTTCGAACAACATGTGACCGCAATGAAACACGATGAAACATCCTTATGAGGCAAACATTCCGTAATATGCATTGCCTTGGATTGGTTTGGGGCTCGAGGTCATAGATGGTACATTGAAAGGTCGCCTAGTGATTTTCAGCCCTCAGAGAAAGAGTTTCTGAGTGGTATGTGAATGATATAGATGTCTTTGGTGCATTAGCGATGGAAAATTACTATTAATGTGACTAATTATCGGTCGCAACCTGAGCACGATGATGTGAAAATTCCTGAAGCGATAAAATTCGGTTCATTCTCACTCGTTTGTATTCTATTAAATCATCTTTCCCCTTTACCTAGCGAAGCAATGCCTAGAGAGGACCTCTCCATAGCCCAATCGCATTTCTCTGAGAATTACTTAATAAAAAACCCGGAAATCATCGATAAAGTAATATTTTGACTAAAAAATGGGTGGAGAAAATAAACTTCTAGGTACGAAAACGACCCTCCTATTAATGCTGCGGTCCGCCAGATCTGGGCCATTCTCCCCTCACATATAAAGATATATAGATTCATATTATATTCATATATCATTCAGATCATATTCATATATAAGATTCATGTATTGGTCCCCTTTAAATAAAAATTAGCTCTTAGTAATCTTAGTGAAACTTGATATAGCTTTTTCTCTCCGTAAGTATATTTGTCGAATTTTTGAAGTTTTAAATTTGTTTTTAATTTTATCTTTTTAGTTTTTAATTAAATATTTAAAAATTTGTGAAATATTTAAGCTTTGTGTTCATAGTCAATTTACCCAAATTCGGTTGGATCCTTGATACTGCCATCAATTTAAGTGTCAACTCTCTGAATAAATTAAATTTGTATTTTTTTCACTTTCATTTTCAAGTATTTATTACGAGACTACCAGTTTCGACGCGTAGGCGACATCATCAGGTGGTGTCGCCTATGCATCGAAACTGGTATTAGTGTAATAATTTTTTTTTGTAAAAAAATGCAAAGTTTACTTATTCCGTGATCATGAATTTTCACCAAGTAGAGCCTGAAAACATTGAATTCACGAAGTGTCTACTTTGAAGACATGAACTTCCCTTAACGCATACCTGACAACCGTTTAATGAAACAAATTTTATCTGAGGTGATGCGACATGTGCTTTTGATACTTGCCCAACTTTTGAAATGTTTAGCGGCATGAGGGACTCGACTACTTGACGTGCTCCGAGATGCTTATGCCGGTTTCATTCCATTGAAGTGCAGTGCGTCATCATCCACGCTCTATGGGAGCCCTCGTGAATAGTAATAATTTGTTGCCTGGGATCTAGCCTTCCACGAAATGACTGCCGGAAGCGTGTGCCCTCGCAGAATCTGGCGCGTGCGGCGCGGGGTCGACGTCGTGGGTGGTGGCGAGGGCGACGATCAGTCACCCAGCTAGGAGGGGGGACGGTGTAAAGTGGGGGCGGGCGAAGGATAGGCGGGGGCCGTCAGAAACGTCACGGGCTCGAAAGTATTTTAAAAAATAACATAATTTCCCTCCTTGAGATCAGTCTCTCACCGCTCTAACAAAATCCCCCCCCCTTTCCTTCTCATCTTAACGTCCGCCCCCCCCCCCTATTGCAGCAAATGTTGACGCGAATATAATGCATCAACGCAGATTTGGAAAACATTCCGAAAAACGTTCAAAAGCGACATCAACTGCGAGCGCATTCCAGCACGACGACACTGCAAATCCCATGCGCATGAATATTGAGACTTCCTACAGTTATCTTCTTACGTTTTCTGGGATCTTTATCCGTGTCTCCATCACCAAGGGACTACTATTGATGCGCATACAAATGCACCCCGGTTCCGACGCCAATGTGCGGATTTTCGGACGCACATCTAAATGTCAATCAGCCAGACGGATGATTTCTCGCGGAAGAAACAGTCGCAGCTTCTCTACACGGGGCGACAAATAAGTTCGAGAAGCCGGGAAGCTCTCCCCTCCTTAAGTTTCTTCGGTGGACGCGTGGATTTTGAATTTCCAACTGGGACAATATTTTAAGCTCAATATTTGAACTTCAGTGATGAAGCCGTCCATTCGTTGCGAGTTTGCAAAAATGTTTTCGTGATTGACTAACTTTCATGAATAAAATTGATGGGATGCTCACTGACGGAATCGCACAGCATAAGGCGCGACAAGCACTTTGTAATACGTATTGCACAGTATTTAATAAAAGAACCTGACGTCGTCAAAAGTTTACTTTTCGATGATGCGCTAGCATCAAAACCGGTCAGATTCTTTTATTGAATAGTGTAGAATATTATTGTGCTTTTCATTAGACACGAACCGTCAAAACATAGGAAATTAGTATATAATGTATGGCAAATAGTGGGGAAGGGTACGGGTTTTTGCCATTATCACTTTAAGATTGGTTTTGACTTAAATTGCCGGCTTTATCTGGTCATTAGGGTTTGTATTCTAATGGCGTTCAGGGAAATAAAATACTGTGAATTCATGGAATGTTCGTGTTTTCTCCGCATGAGTTAAATTTTAGAGGGACATTCGTTGAATCTCCGTTGAGGATTAGTATGCTCGCACGTAGTAAATAGTTTTTTTGGGCATTTATAGTGTATTCAGTTTATACGGTCGTTTTTAAGACCTTAAATGCTTAAATGGTAAAAATGTAAATGTCCGCGTAATTTTTTAATGACATATTTAATCTCATCTTTACTCCCTCTTCGTTTAATTACTGAGGATACGCTTTCAAGGCCTTGATGAGCAGGATCATCCCCCGCCTTAAAACTGTGCGTCAACCCCACCTTACACTTTGTCGTCGTCGGTTACAATGCCTTGCTCCTCGCCTCACTCGGAGAAACGTCAAACCACGCCTCCCTCTGAATGCTTAATGTCTCTCCTCCGAATTCATGTGCATACATTAGCAAGGCCGAATTTCCATGGCGGCTCGTGAACCTGGTTCATATTTTAGCATGTAAACTGCTCACGATGACGCATTTGCGTGCGTTATTTCGCGTCGAAACTTTCTATTCAATAAGGGCGTTTCGCACGATGCGTCTTTAAGGCTCGCAAAAGACTTGTCCATTTGTCATGTTTTCATTAAATGCACCCTGTATATTATAACATTCGTGTACGACAGCAGTGATAATTGGATGCACATGAATATTGAGATTGTTACGACAGTTATTGAGACTGTTTCGTACTATTTCCGGAATCTTGAGCCATATTTCTACCACCAAATGACTATGATTGATGCACATTCAAATGTGCCAGCATGCGTACGAGGGTGGTTTGAAAATTTTGCGTAAGTATCCATTGTTACCGGGATTTTTCAAACAAATAATGAATTTTTTTTCCTTAATTTCTCGGGATGAACCATTTTTATTTCTCAGTGTAGCCATCTTTTGGGATCATAACTTTCACTCAACTCTTCTCCAGTTCGTTGACCCATTTCAAATAAGGCGATTGTTCCCACTCGGCAAAATGAGGCATTTGTTTCCGCCGTCACCTCCTTGTTTGAATAAAATCTCATACCCGCCTGTCATTTCAGTCAAAACAGTTTGTACACAGGGAGCCAAATCTGGAGAAAAAGAAAGATCGCTGGCTCACTGTTTAATCAATTTTGTGGCCGCAACTGCATAAGAATGAGCTGATGCGTCGCCACAAAGGAATTTCTATGAACCAATGTAGGAATTATTTCTTGAATCTCGGCTTTAAAGTGGTCTAATAAGGATGCACAGTGTACAAATCTTATATTTTAATCCTTTTCAAAATAATCAATTAAGATTATTCCTTTCGAATCCCAAAATACAATCCCCATAATATTTCATCACTTTCTTCGATGCTCCGTACTGGCAACCAATTGCTTGGACTGTTCCTTTTCCTTAATACGTAAAGTGGTGTATCTATGTTTCGTCTATGGTGACGGAACGATGGTCAGAATTTTGCGGATTTTGTTGGAACTGCTGCATTTAGAGTGTTACACCATTTCGTTTTTAATCAATCAGGAGCAATCTCGGCACACATCTTGCGGATAGCTTTTTAAGTACAAGCATTAAGCAAGCTCCTAGATCTTTACTCTTCTATCATCCGACTCCATATAATGATTCAAATAAAGGATTTCTGGAGCAGTGGCCTCGACGAGGTGTTCAGAACGTTCAGCGCCACGTGTTCTCATATGGTCACTCCAAAAACATTAATCCCACGAACAAACAATTCTAATCGTAAGTGCAGGCTCACCTTATTGTAGATCAGATCTCTCTTTAGTCTCCTGAAGCGATTTGTCTTTCATAAAAGTATTTGATCAACACGAGAAACATCTTTTTTATCCTTGATTTTTGCATTCACTCGACTCACTCAATTCAAACAAACACTAAAATACAGTCTAATATTCCGATCCTGTTGAAACTTTTTTTATGTTCTTTCATGAGATGCCATTAACCTAAAATAACCTTGATGCACACCATTGATGCCATATTTGTGAATGTTCACAGAATTTTCTAGCTTCCTTCATATAACGTCTTTAATCCTGATCAAAAGCTTCGGCATAACTACGTGTTTTGAAAACTATTATGCTGTCCCTTTTGATTGAAGGGAATCTGATCCGCTCAAGGAGTTGGTTACAGGGAAGGCTTTGGGGTGGATGTGAAGAGTCGTAAAACCGAACCAACCTCTATATCGCAGAAATCAGTGTTGGCAGAAATCATGAGGCATTTAGGTGAGGCAGCACAGGAAGTAATTTTGCACCGCTGATCCCTCGTCGGGAAAATATTATATCATATACGGTTGTTGCCCCTCGGAAATCCCAGACACAACTGGACTGAGTAATTTAAGGGGGTTAAAATCTTTCTGGTTGAACACGGGGAACAACTCGCCTTGTGTCCAGAATCTTTCGAATTTTTCAAGCAGTATGCATTTAATACGAGATGTATGTCGTGGATTGTTATTCTAACTTTTAAAATGGACCATACGGCGACGACTACAAGCTTTTCTATGTTGTCGTGTGGCAGTTTGAGACGTATGTTTTCATGAGACGTATGTATCAATGGGAGCGTCCGTGCATGAGTTTTTTGCTTGTCGCACGCGAGGCAGAAGCGCACGTGGGCGTTTTTTCATCCGATTCTCTTTCTTTTACATTTTATGGCACCGATACCTTCAGTTGCTGTACCATCCACACTGATTTAACGAACACTCGATTGCGATCAACCCTAGAAGTTGGGTTACTGACACATTTTTATTTCTTGATGGAATTTTTTTCTCTTACTCATTATATAAGGGGCGTGGTTGTGGGTGTAGCTCTCGGCTTCTGAACACCTTTGGAGCACCTTCAGTTCCACCCAATCTGTGTGATTTTTCGGGTACCAGATATTCCTGGGAAACCACAGGCGGCACTGAAAATCGACTGACCACCCCCTTCCGTGATGTGTGAATTCCTTACGCCGTCGGACTTAGTACTGGGTGAACCCTACCATTACCTACCAAACCAACTTTAGGGTTGATTACTGTGGTGCACTGTTGTGGTTCATTCTAAAATATAATTCTGTGCATAATAATTAAGCTGTTCCCTTAGGCGAAGTACGAAAACATAAAATTTCTATGAAAATTTACTTCATAAGTCGAGCTATTATAATTCGCTGTATAGGGAGTGTGGGACTCAAGTAACTCACAAATTACCACCAACTAAATTAACACTCAGATGCGGCTTTGGCTTTTCAGCCTTGGCATGATTCGGCGCTGTGATCGTCTGTTTGTTCCATAGTTGGAGAGTTAAATCCCAGGAGGAATCCCAGACTTCTCATAGTTAGGTTGATACTCAAATAGAGCTGACCGAGTAGTGTGGCCATTGAATCTTTTCGGCGGAATTTCTCGATTCGAGAATAATTAATGAGTGGGGTTTGTGTGGTATTGTTTTAAAATCCGATTTTAACATCCGTCGGATTACGTGGTTGAAATAGTCTAATGCGGTATCATGGCCTGCCGACTTATGCCACGACTGATTCGACTTATATATCTGAAATCATCGGTTGTCGAATTTATTTGCATTCGACGCATGTCTACCCCCATTTTGCATTAAATAATAAGCAAAAAAACGCCTGCATTAGCATCATTATCTTTTATGTGAGTTCCCATTCATTAGGCATGGTGATGTGGATATCTTCCATAAAAGAAGACGGAGTTGAAGTTCCGTTTTTATATATTTTTTCTGTTTCAATGCATAGACACAATCCCCACTTCCTAAGCTCACATCTGCTCTTCAACGCTGCCAGACCTTTCCCAAATTATAGAATAAATGACCGGATGTGTTGAAATTGAGGTTGTTTTAAAATTTGAAGTACTATGCACATAAACGTGCAAAAATTTGAGTAAGTCGTTTTAATTTATTTTTTTCCATATCTCCATGGAATGATGCGCTCAGCGATCAGCACATTGCATTTGTATCGATTAACAGCATCTCGTAACGCTTCAATTTCTAATGCTGACATTTTACGCCCACTGGTGATGCAATGAAAACACTTGTAGGTTAATGTCGGAGTTGACTACGTCCTCCGGAATATCGCTTTTAAACTGCTGGCTCCAAGCCTGGAAGGATACTCACCTGGCGGAGGTTCCGAATGAAAAAACTTTGGTAATCTTGAGAGCGCTTCGCGCTCCTCCATCTCTATGCAGACATTCGAAGGAAGCACCCAACTGTAGATTGCCGGCGGGAATAGTGCCATGGGAGAGGAACGATGAGTCAGAAAAGGACGGACGGAGGTGGATTTGGGGATGTTGAACCTAAGAATATTAGTGAAAAGAACCTTTTGAATCATCGTATTTAAATATATCAGGCTTTCCCCTGTGGAAATAAGAAGTGGTTACCTGTGTTCACCCCGAAAGAAAGTCGTGTTGGTACATAGCTGTAATGCTTGATAAAAAAAGCATTTTTAAAAGCGGAGTGTTTAAATGGATAATCTATGACTCCGCAGAGTTCCGGTGAATAACGGTTAGAAGTGAGATCCCATGTTATGGTTTTTGAAATTCATTTCCCAAGTCGACTGATTGACCACTTGATGAAAATCGAAAGAAGTAACTGATTTCTCCATAATTGGCATCGAAATTAATGACGGTCTTTAAGTTTTATACACCCTCCCGACTTGATTTTTATATTCTTTTGGAGGAAATTAATGGCTAGGTTGCTCACAGTCTATGGGTTGAAACTAAGCGTCTCACCAGTAGTCTCCAGAATTTTTATGGACCTCCCTTGATCAAAAACCATTAAGAAATTGCTCTAAAAGAGCTTTATTTAAAAGTGATATTTTATTATCCCTGCTGTAAAAATAATTGCCGTCGGAGAGCGAGTCAAAGAATGATAGTTAAATTTCCCTCTTCAAAATTGCGTTAGATACAATGCAGGAATGAAACCATATATTTTTCTAGGAATGTCAAAATGGGAAAATATGCGTAAACAACTGAAGAAAAGTCAGGTAAATAATTAACTTAACCAGAAAAGATTTGAAAGACATGGAAACAATAAATAGTAAAAAAAATTAGGCCAGCATGCTTAGACTTAGGAAGGGAACATGACGTAGATGAGAATAGCTTAGTTCTAGACGTACTTGATGGCGCAATTGAAAGGGCATGAAATTAATAAGGTGGTAGGGATAAATACCAGTTGTACGGAACTAATTAATGATTTAGGAAAACGTGTGAGGGAATGTTTGTAATTTAATTCGTAGAATTATGAGAGAGGAATTCGGTCGGAAGATTTCGTCTGATCATTGTTAGTTCCAATTCCAAAAGAAGGGAAAGGGAGACGATAGGTTGGATATAGAATGCAACTAAAGTGGTACTCAGGGTCATCAACGAGAGGATGGAAAGCAGAGCAAATGATTACTTAGGGGATGATCAGTTTAGGCTCAGAAAGGGGAGAGACACGCGTGATACCATATCAGTAATGAGGCCACTTGTAGAAGGGAACATAATAAGGATGTATTTATTCCTTGCATAGATTTAGAGAAAGTGTTCGATAAATTGGGTCGAGTTAATGTATTACAGAAAATAATAGATTCGAGGGATAGGAGATTTGTCCACAACTAGTACTGCTGCAACTACAGACTGATGAAGTGCTAGTGGCGGCTGGGAAGTCGGGATGGGCATTTTTTTAATAAAGAGGGGAATGGCAGGGGTTTCCATAATCACTTGTTCTTTTCAACGTAATATGATTAAAGAGACATGGGAAGAACTGTAGATATGAATGAAAGTCGGTGGATTATTCATAAAATCAGTAAGGTTTGCAGATGGTAAAGCTTTAGTTTACCAGTCAGCCAAGGGGTTGCAAGCATCACTAGGCGCATTAGAAACTCAGTCCGATAGGCTTGGGATGAGAACGAGTATTCGAGAAAGAGAAAAGCTAATTGAAATGTTAAGTTGCAGCAATTTCAGAGCGTAAAAATCATTCGCTATGACCGGGATTCGAACCCGGATCCTTCGATGTCCGGCCGAGTGCTTTAGCCAGTTAAGCTATCGCGGCGTCCTCTTAAACTCAGAAATTTTATTTTGGGTTTTTTTAAAGGAACAAGATGTTGTGACGAAATACCGTACATACAATGTCACTGGCATTCGTAATCAATCGTGCGCGACGCGCCAGTCCACGAGTTGAAAGCCAATTTGAAACTCTTAGGCTCTTTATACCTTAGACAAATTTCAAGAAACTGCGGGAGATGCCGCAACAGTAACTTTTAACGGAGTTATCCGCTAATATACATTTCGTTGCAACAATTTCAGAGCGTAAAAATCATTCGCCATGAGCGGGATTCGAACCCGGATCCCTCGATGCCCGGCCAAGATGCTAAGAAAGAAGTTCAATGAACTAGAGCAGGCGGGACAATTTGCATATCTCGTAAGTATTGTGGACCAAATTGGTCGCCAACTCGCGGGGTCTTATGAAGAGGAATTGGGTTAGGCAAAGAAGTTTTCATGATATAGGAATTGATGGCGGAGACATAGACTAAGGGAGCGAAGAAAAGGTTCGTTAAAACTTTGGTATGGAGCTTAGTTTTGAACGGTGCAGTAACATGGTCAGGAAGATGATTGACGTGTATTGGAGGCTATACATTGATGTATTCATACACGCACACACTTGTTTAAGGACCATGATTCACCTGAATCTGAAAGAATAAATCTTAATTGGTCAACGAAACGGCTCGAGGCTGGATTCGTAGCAAACAGGTAACCGAGAAGCTCGCTACCCGCGGATCTAATGATGTCGACTATGCTGATGTCGAATTTCAGTTGATCATATTGAAAATACTGCTCCGGTTCTGCGGAAATCACTCGCGGTAGCATGATCGCGCGTGTCGGAAAAGGATAAATAAGGCTCGGAGAGAAGGTCAATTGTGGCGTCTCGAATGGCATCATTTGTACTCCCTTTCAGCATCCCTCGCATTCAATCCCATCATGCGACAGGACCAGACCTCACCGCAGGGCGTTCTGCGTCTCCACGCGCTCGTGCCAAGGGCGGGGCACGAGGCAGGGATAGTCCATTCGGTCGAAACCGATCCGGAGAGCCCTCGCTGCGTGCGGAATTGCGAAAATCCGCGCAGGGGCTGGGCGCTTTTTTTTGTGGTGTGTAGCCGGGTGGAGGCTTGTCGGACAAACGCCGCGTGCTATCTCAGCCGGTGGCGGGGGCGACGCATCCCTCCCCCCTTTGCTTGCCCTTGGCTGCTGTCGCCGCCAGCTCATTTTGTCCCTGCTTAATGATGTGAACGGAAGAGGGTGGTGGATCGATCATACATTTCACCCGGTCTGAGCCACTCACGCGTGCACCGTTGGCCGACCATAACGAAGTTCCCTGGTCGAGAGGGGGGCGGGAGGCGGAGAGATAATATTCTGCCCGTACTACATTTCATACGTCACTGTTGCGTGTTTGCCGTGGAGGAGGATTTGAAAAAGGTGTACTTAGTACGGCCACGGTCGGAGGCGACGGTCCTTCATGGAACTTTAATCGGCTTTTATTCTCTCGCATAGAATTGTTTTTTTTTCACGCGTCTGCGATTCCGTTGCCATTTACCCTGTTAAATTCCAGCGTCGTGGTAATAATCCAAATCCCATGCTGCCTAAGTGCTTTAAATCACGTGTAATTCGACATAATAACTATCCAATAAATGAATAGAGATATGGAATTTTTTTCTTCATATAAATCTCAAAATCAGCTCGAGAATTAATTTTTGGAAAAGGTCAGCATGGTTTTCAACTAGATAATTTAAAAAACGGACGATATCAAAGAAATCGTCGGTTAATTGCATGTTAATTTTATTTTAACTTAAGTCAAATGGTGGAAAAGTGAGTAGGTACATTTTGTTTTACTTCAATGTAATTATAACCCATTTCCGCCAAATTGAAAAAAGAAATTCTCGGAAGATATTTTGAAACTAATATAGTATTTACTTCGTTATCATTATTTTTTTCATGCGTTGATTCAGTGAACGCACGCTCTTTAAACACTCCAACGTATATCCAAATCGTGTCTCGAAGAGTCTGCGGGGCTCATGAGATAGGACGGGGAGAACGCCAAAGCCAAACAACGCACGTGTTTAGAAAACAATTTCGATGAGGCTTGGTGTGGGTAGTTTGTGTTCTTCACGACCACCTCGTTTACGCCCATGCACACGCCATCGTCTGTTACGTCTAATGTCTGGACACCCCTATCCGCAAATACCTCTAGCCGACTCCTAATCTAGCACGACTTCGGAATAGACGCTTTAAGCTCTCTCTTAAACATGGCACGCGCTCTTTCGTTTAGCATAAAAATTACAAACAATTATTATCCTTGTTTTATCTCTCCGTAGTTCATGTCATTAGTTCCTTCCGTGTAAATGTGTTCCGTCTAAAGTTTTACGTCCATAATTCCAAGCTCAGTGTGATTGTTCCTTTTTGTAGAGCTATTTGTTTATTTTGGTAATGTATCGAATTTTGTTTTATAATAAAATATAACAAAATTGCGGTTTCGACAAGGTCAAAGTCGAAAGATGTCAGTCGAGTCGCAAAATACTGAGTAAAATCAAGCTGACTGATCAAAAAGGGGGTGTCGCTTTTAATCGGCGACTTCGCGAAACACGGAGGCTTTGGAGTGGGGTCTAAAGACGTGTTTCTTGTCAACAAGATAATGCGCATGCTCACACCCGCCTTAGCACTCCTTATCTTCGACGTAAATAGCGGCGTTGTCGAGCGCGCATCCCCGGAAGTGTAGACGCCCCTCTGCCCCCCCTCTCTCCACACCCTCAGAATGCGTAGCTGCCCTCCTGGGAGGAGCGCCAACCCCACGGCTGGGTCAGGCGAGAGTAAAACAGAATTGGGTTCGCCCTTGGTTTGATCATGCATGGCGTTTCTCCCCTGAAAATATCATCCTTGATCTTTCATCACTGTTTGCATAGAAAGAGCACGTGAATAAATCCCTGAAAGTTAAACATAAGATTCCGGAGAAAACATGAGCATCCCGAAGATGACTGTGTTAGGTTAGGTTAGATATAGGAAGAAAGATACTTTAGGGAGAAAATGGTATGGGGGGAGGATTCGTTTGCTGAATGAAATGTCATGGTGTTGGGAAAAAACGAAACCCTTCCCCTCGATGGGCGGTATTCTAAACTTGAACTCGCCTGGACCAAAATCAGTCACATCGCATGACCTATGGCTTAAGCGCACCCATTTAACTCCCACCACTGGGAGTACTGCCCGTCTCGCGTATCGTTTTGGGTCAGGGCTTCGCGAACGTCACTCTAATCGGCGTAAGTTGAGTGACGTCGCACTCGAGATCTTAGGGTCCCCACACCCCCTCCCACTCCATTTCGTTTTTTTGTGTTTTTGAGATTTGGAATAAAAATAAACGTGAGATATTGGTGCTCATTTTCCGAGCGTTGTAAATTTTAATATTCTCAACTATGAAGGCTTTAAAAAGTCCCAAGGTTGGCAAGTGTATTGGTTCACGTATACTTCATTTTTACTCTTCGAGATTATCGTCATTCGAATTATCTTCTTCTGTCCACGTGGAATGATATGCAGTAAAGCGGGAAATTTAAACTCATTAGCGCAGACTACCATTTCGTATACTTCGGACAGACAGGGAGACATTTGGAATAAGGACAAAATAATACCAATTCGCCAGAAAGGACACTAAATCTCAATTTTCCAAGCATCTATTGGGCAGTAAATTCATCCGACAAATGTTGTACGCAAAAAAGAAAGAATCCAAGTTGAATGTTTTGAAGTAGTTAGAAATCTAGTAAGCTCTTCAACCAAACATATGTGAAGACACCAACGAAGTGTTATACCTTTTCCGTTCCCCCTCCTAACTTTTTAAATGACTCGTCCAACCTTTCTCACCTACCCTTACTCCACCTTACCAGCAGGTAGCGGAGAAAAACATCCCATCACGGTTTCACAAATCACAAAACAAGCGCATCCCCCGACCCTAATAGGTGGGTGTATAAGTACTCTTTTCCTATCTCACCCCTCCTCTTCTTTCCCTCTTTCCTTGCCCATCCTCCTCTCTCTGAGCCTACATGTATAGGAAACTTCTTTTTTATGTTGTCACCTGATGATGCGCAGCACGAAAAACATACACGTAGTCGAGAAAAATAAATTACTTTTCTGTAATAGCAGCGGCTGTGTACCCTTATCAATACACTGGACGGTATGCATTTGTGCAATACGAACAAATAGCAAGTTAAGGCCAAGGGAAGTATTAATCGCCGTCTTAAGCTAAAGTTCCCTGCATAGTTTCTTACAATTCAGCTGACAACACCAGATGGAAAATTCAGCCAACGCCGAAGGATCAGACCTTGAATACCGACGAAAGAGGATATCATTATTTTACATCTTGGTGATTCAATAGAAAAGATGGACCCAAATCGTGACTCGATTCACCGCACAGCCGTAATTTTCAAATTAATTGCAGAACCGAAACGAAACGTATGCACATATATTAAATTCGAGATGGATTTATTTTTCGTGTTTAATTAAGGAGGCTATCGATCTTAGATGCTTGGTGCAAAGCGATGATTTCTCCTCTCGAGGTGATTCGATTGATTTGTCCAAACTGCCCCGAATGGACGATGAAGTGGAAAGCCAGTAAAATGCAACTATTTCACAGTGTAAAAATAACTCGTCTTGACCGTGATCCGTGATATGGTGAATAATTCTTACAAATTTTGAATTTGTAGAAATTTAATGCACATTAGTAGGTGACTACGTATAAATTACTGTCCCGGCATCTCCCACATTTCTTTGACATTTTTAAGTCGATGCTAAGAATCGATGTGAAACTGAGTCAAGTTGAAATAAACGATTGGAAAAAAACAGGTGATCGTAGCAAAATGATTGAGTCGACTGTAAAGGGTTGTCCATGTCTACTTGCCAAGTCCATCTCAGTGGCAATAATAGTGCGCGGAAATGTCGTATTTTGAAAGAATTAATAATGCCTTAATTCGATTATGTTCAAGAAATCGATTTTATGTTTACAATAAATCGACCGTGATACATGAGTAGGTTCGGGATGATGCGGTGACTAACGTACAAGCTTCCCACCGAGAGGGCCCAGGTTCAAATCATGGAGACAACAAATATTTTTCAGTGGTGCCCCGATCCCCACTTGAGGTGCTTTGTGAAGAGTACTTTGAGCGAGTACGGCGTTCTGATGGGACGTTAAACTGCAGACCCCTTGGCGCCTTTCGACAAGAGTAGGCTAATGCCGACGCCGGATCTCTCTCCACTCTTCCCTTCCTATCCATCCCTAATGGCGCAAATGACCTTAGCTGTAGATCGCCTCCCATAAAAAAACTGTATACGACGACTCGTATGAGGGGAAGATGGAGGTGACGGGAAATACCCAAATAGCATGAATTTCCGTATTTTCATAGCCTTGTTTTCAGTGGCATAATTTATGGGAATGTCCCATGTATATTTTTAACGAATTATTTACCTTATCGTCATAATAATCAAAACCATGCATTTCACGTAGTTGAGGTTACTTTCAGTGGATTAGACGCATTTTGTAGGTTTAATCATCATGAAGGAGAGTCAGTAGCGAAATCGTGAATAATGTCATCATTTAGGAAAACGTTCGATTTCTGCTTACCTACGCGTATATAACAGTATCTTTAATCATCGATCGTGGCGAGAGAGGATTCGTTTTGTAAATGTTGTGGATGCATCGATCAGAAAAAAAGTCAGATTAATGTAATGTAGTGCCTTAACCGATACAGACTACGTCGCTTTCTCCCTGACAGAAGCGACTAATAGACGAAGTGAGTAGCAGAAGCGTAATTATGTATGTTGTTATGGAAGTAAGGGGATGTTTAGCTTCAGCCGACCTCTCTCGAGGACACGGTCTCTTATTCAACTTACCCCAGTCCTCTCCTCATTTCCAAAGCCAAGGGATCAACGTATTGGATCTCCCTGACATGGGGTGCAGCATAATCTTTGTTTACCTCTCCACTTGCTCTGTCGCATTTAATATAGTGAAAATTAATGGATGCTTTTTCAAATGATTACAGTATCCAAATAAGCCCAATTAACAGGGATGTTGAGTAAGGCTACTATTTTTTACTATTCTTTAAGAAAAGACTATTAAAAACTTTGTATGTGGAGCGTTGAAACTTGGTCGTCAATCCAAGATGGTGGGCGTAGATAGGAAGCTTTTGAGACATGGGTTTGGTGATGGATGTAAAAGGTTGAATGGCCTGAAAGGAAAGCAAAGGGAGAATTCCCTTTAGTGTTGGAGGGGGAGAGGGATGAAATGCTGAAGACTGAGATATATACATAAGAAGAAAGAAATCCTTGCTAGGTCGGTCCAAAGCTTTCAATAATTATCGAGCGCCCTTCTCTCATCAGTTGGCTTAGCTGAATTTCTTGGGTCATTGTTTGGAGGGGAAGGTTGATACGGCGGCACGTTTAAAGGCCGACTGAATGTCTGTCACCTTTCATTGGCCGTGAGGGATACAATTTCCAGACATGTAGTAGTTCTTATTAGAGGAGGAATGACTGAGAGCTGAGGTCATTTGCGCTATTAGAGAGAGAGGGAGAGTGAGCAATTTGGTAGAGGCGCGATGTCCAGGGAATGGAAATACGGTATAGGGAAACCCGGCGACAGCATTAACCTACTCTAAACGAAAGAGGTCAAGGCGTCAGAAAATTCTCATCTGACGAACGGTATAATCCAAGTGAAGTGCTCTCTACTTGGTACTCGAGAAAGAATCGGTATACCATTGAAAAAGTGTCTTTAAAATATGACGCATGTATGCATTAACATAATGCACATATTTTTAGGTAATTAGAATAATTTAGGCGCATTCCTTAGCCATTCAATTATTTCTACCTCCTCTATGGGATCTACTTAGCGATTTTTGTCACGTTAATAAATTTAACTTGTTAATTGATATGTTTATGATATAAAAAAACCTTGCCAATTTGGCTAGTTTCGTACGGGAATCTGCTCAAAAAACGCCTGTGGCCGCATGCAGGTCTCCGTCCTATATAAGAATTTGCACTAATGAGAACTTGAAAAGTTTTTGGTGATTAGGATTAACCGGAAAATTGATGAAAAGGACGAAATACCAACCTGATATGCCCTGGCCACGAGCTCATATTTATGTTAATATCTCTTTTTCACAAAGTGATGTTAAATTTTCATCTACTTCTCCAGGGTACCCTAGCACAGACCACTAGGGTATGTGGCAGCGGGTGATTCAATGCCAGGCATGCAACATCAAGAATGAAGTATTTCTTAATTGTTGGTTATCAATAAATGTGTAAAGTCACTTAAATAATATATATAACTACAGGTACGTGCTTTACGATATCCATGTGTGAAATACTCTTCTACGCATTGCGAGAAGTGCGGCTAGTAACAAGAAGGTCAATAAACAAAGGTTTGATGAAATAATGACCAAATATTAATCTACCTAGAATGACAAAAAATTTGTTTTCCGTAATGCGGTCACTTATGCAGATTTAGAATCGTTCGAGGGAAAATTGGCATCTTAAATCAGTAGGTTTTAGTACGCTGATCGATTTATTTATACTGTCATGATCTCTTTCTAGCATATTATGATGGGTTTAGTGATCCATATCTTTGCGAAATAAAGTCTGTTTCCTGGGAAATTTGATACTCCTTAATTGTCTCCCAAACACTTCGGGGAATTTCCCTCGGTTGGCTCATATTTGTCTATCCGATCGTCGGAAAGGAAACAGAGTGCGATGTTGACTCAGATAGGCTGTCGCACTAGCGTAAATTTGCGCTTAAATTCTTCGGAAAGATCGACTCTCAACCCCGCCTACACCAATTCCGTTTCATTCGCTTGGTGTTGTGGAAATGTCAAGAGGAAAGCGCCTTTTTTCGTCAGTCGTGAACTTCGGCATTAAAAATAATAAATGTTCGGTTCCTTGGAACACCCATGAAACAAATAACTTTGCACGCCTAGATTTGTTGACGATCCGATTCACCGTCTAGCCGCCTGCTGAATATACATGTAATTCCCTGGAAATCGCGAATTCGCGATCTATTTCTCAGACGGTGGATTTCGACGCTCGTAAGTTCCGCCCGAGGGATGTGGAGGCATCTTTGAGTCTCATTAAAGGAATAGGACGGGAGGGTGGATGTGCCGGAGGCATTCAATTAATCGAGCGGCAAATAGACTTTGTCCTTGAAGACTGCAGCGCTGCAGTCCCGGAAAAACAACCCACAGAAACGTGTAGCCACGAAATGCTCCTCAAACATAAAAATAATATCACGAGAGCTTACTCAGCATGGGTGTCTGTTGGAAGAGTACCGGGTCAATTGACTGTTGCCGCGGTCCCTCTAGCTGAGGAGCCGGGTTCCATCACTGGAACTTGAAGACATTGCAATATGTGACATTCCGAACTCTGCCTTGGTTTCGTGTCAGGTGCACTTTAAGCTCACCTCATTCACTGTCGGGCGAGAGAGACGTTAACCTGTTGACCGTGTGATACCTTTCATTGAAAGTAGGCTAAAACCGGCTACTCAAACCCCTCTCCTCCACCTCTCACCTAGCCCTAATATCCCACTTCCTTAAAAATCTATCTCGCCCCAACGAATCAGCCGTACTCACGGCGTAGAACAGTTCAGAAATTGCGTACAGCTCTTAATATGTGACTGTTATTACGTGGAGAACTTAGACGGAAAATACGATTGCCGAGAGCTTAGAAACTCGTGTTTCCTTGGTCAAAGTTACGATCAACTAAAAATTAGCTTTGAGATTTATCTTTAGTCTTCTATCCAAATACAACCAGAACAGCGACTTCGCTGGGTGTAGACGCGGTGCAAGAACTTATTTCGTAGAAACTGGCCCAAAAACTTCATATGCGTAGAATCCCTTAGATTTCCCCCATTAATTATGTGAGAAATAAACTGAATCCTCCATCGTAAAAGAGAATAACTGTAGTATATATTTTATTATATACTACTACATATACTACTATACTATACTATATCAATATATTTTGTTTATTTTCGCATACACGTGCTTATGTAATTTCAGAGTATAAAATAATTGACTCCTACGCGTGGGAAATCAAAGGCGGAAGGGAAAGAAACTAGTCCCCCGACACTGAATTGTGTGCATTTCACGCCTCATGACTTAGTAGTAATACGGTATGAAATCTATTCCTGCTTGTGAAGACGACTTGTGGGTTGATGACTATTGTAATTACGTATCGTGTGGTGTGGACTTCGTGGGTAGAGAATCGTAGTCGATATCCAACTGTAGAATAATGCTTGTTGCGCATAATGGTATACACGCAAGTTGTAAGCTATGTCTCTCGTACTCTTTGAAACTTCCAAAGTTTTATGGAAAGGGCTCAAACAACCCTCCAGGAAGCTGGTTCCATTCAACAATACTTCTGTTTAAAATTAAATATTTTTTTCTTATTTTTTCCGTTTTACTATGTTTATTTTAAAACTGTGGTCGTTTTTTCCCTTAAAACTTGGTCTTTCTATCTCTTCCCATAAATCTTCCCACGCTTCGTCATTTTCATCTATTCTGTTAATCGCTCCTAACCTACTCATTTTTCTTCTATTTTTCAAACTCTCCCATTTCAGAATACCTAATATTTCCGTTATGCTATCTGACCTTTTGTACCCTTCAAGTACATGTCTCGCTGCCTTTCGTTGCACTTTTTCTATCTTTAATGCACATATAATTGTTATTGCCATCAAAATTGTTTTTCCATGAATGCCTTATAGTTATCATCTAAATTAAAAATCCAATCATTCAAGATTGAATTCGTTCGTAAGGATGCAAAAATTTCATTGAAAACAATGGGGCATCATTTGCTGAAGTCTTGATATTTTTGCATCGAGATTTTGGATCATCTTTACCGCTTTAAAAATCGATTTATCCATTATGGTATATACATGGACTGTGTCAGTTATGCTTAAATCAACCTGGAGGTTAAGATGAAATGGTGGGGGGGTTGTTGTATCTCACCCGAAGCCATGACTGGCTTGTGATTGCCCGTGCATGCAGGTCAGTGGGGGGATTTCTTTCCCCTGCGTCACCTCAGGTTTTTCCAAGAAGTTGCGTCAAGAAAAGAATCGAACCGCTTGGACGGTGTCGTCCAGAGAGGTCTCTCGGCATTCAGACCTTGTAACCTCTGGGTAATGGCTGAACGTTCAAACAACTACGCCCTTCAGTCGGCATAGGAAATGCGAAATTTGAGAGTAATCACCTCGTCATCACCCGGAAATGACAATAACAGTAAATGTTTAACTAATTTAAATTTGGGTATTTAGCCGAGTTGATTTTAGTAATCTATTTCTCAGTTGAATGTGAAAGTCGTATACTGTCCGCTAGCGAAATTTCTTTAATCCGCGTAAATTTGGCACGAGTCACTTTTTTGTGAATCTTTGTATTTCTTTTTCTGTTTATTTTATATTTACCAATTTTTAAATCGCCTGTTTAACTGAATTAAGTTGAAGCAAATCAAAATCCGTAATGAATTGTTGAAATGAGATCCTACCATCAGTGGAATGCCTTTGGATGGAAACCTAAAACTCTATTATGAATCCATTTTCATCGTAATTATTGCTCTAATATCTACGCGGAGTAGTCAATTATTATATCATAATCAATCCATGCCTTGCCAATCCCCGTGGTTTTTATCATGTCAAACCGTCCAAATTGTTTCGTTTGTCAATATTTTCGTCCGGCCGTCACGTTATTAAGACTTCCAATACCCTCTCCGGGATCGAGGACGGGAGACGGGTAACCAAGGGTGGATTTCAACGTCCGGACTTCCGCTGAGCAAGGGGCATCTTTTAGGGAGGGCAGGGTCCCTGCCCTTCCTGAAAGACTTGCCCCCCCCTCTTTCCTCGAGTTTAATATTTTACATTGAATGTAGGACTTATGCCATATTATTAGCGAGCAAGTTCATGTAAATTACGAAAAGAAGTAAAAAGCTATTCTTGGAAACTGGAAATTCATAGTTAATACTTTATTAAAGACTCTGAGGAATAGTAAGGTGTCGCCTTTGACTGTGTATTACCAACGGACGATATATAGACGCAATGTCGATATTTATTTTCATATTGACCAGGTCGGCATGGATAATTATGAGTAAGTGATATATCGGAAGCCGAAAATTATTGTCGAGGTGAGATTCGTCGATATTTAGAATATGGACGGTTTTGTCGAGAAGACGATGTAATGGTTATGGCGATATGTACCAAAAGTCGATATATAGTTAAACACAGTAAAGTCAATTGATGAATATCTACGTCCAATATGACCGAAATTACTAGTTATACCAGATATTGCCGATGATATTCTATGTTAATTTGGTCGATATTCTTTAATATACCTGAATATTATCTCCATAACAATGTACTGTCGCCGCCTCATTTTTCACTTCATATCGACTATTGATAATGAAAAATGAATATACCGGGGCCCTATATATGCCAAGCAATTTAACAATAAGGTCTTCCTTAGAAACCCCCCCCCCCAAGGAAAAACTGAAATTACGACTATTATCCACATCATTACTCGGGGGTGCCGTCCACCCCGGTCGCTGGATCGTTCGGAAAACAAGAGCACGCCGGCTCAAGCGTTCGCCGTGGGACACCTACCCACACACCCATCCACTCAGTCGCCCACCCACTCGCCCACGAGCTCACCCGCCCACGCCCTCCCTCCGTCTCCCCCGCGTCTCTCGTGCCCGTCCGGCAGCGATTCGATCGATCGCCCCCTGTGAACGACCGCACCTGCACGTGAGGCTCCCAGTCGCCGGCGTGACGTCTCCCTTCCTTGAGATATACCCTCCCCGTCCCAGGCGTGCAGACCCACAACCCCCTCCCTCCTTTGGACGCTAATGTGGAACAAGGAGTCAGTCGACCGCCCTAGCCCCCCCCCCCCACCCTCCACCCACTCACCTCCCCCATTCCTCCGTAATCACTGCCCATTCAAAGTTCCTTCGCGAGCAAACCCGCCGCCCATCCCACCCCCTGACCCCCCTCTCCATCCACCGTATTCGCACCCCTCTGTGGAGTAGGGAGTTTTTATTGAGTTATCCGCGGTTCGCTCTCCATTTTCCGAAAACTTTGGGAGCTCACAATTGATGAATTGTATGAATGGATTTTAAGGTCAGGCAAGGACTCCTGTTGTCTTGATCACATCCAGTCCTTTGATTATTGATGAATCTGTCATTAATGTCGTGATGAGTTTGTTATGGAATATGAATGACAATGCAAAATACGTCATGAATTTCCGGAAAGGATTTTTTTTATTTCCCGACGAGACTGAAGGCGGCATTATTCGTATTACGAAGAGGAATGAGTTTTTTATTTTAGCGTATGCGATATTTACAGCGAGAGAACCTTCTCTTTTGGTGGATATTTAGCAATTAGATGTGCTGGCTGTATGTGTGAAGTGGCTGTTTCGTGTTTTCCGAAAAGATTTATATTACGTGACCAACAAACGAATGATATGACAAAGCTGTATCACGCAAAGTGTTTAATCAGAGATCAATGCACGTTAATCGTAAATACTCCGCCAATAATTTAACAGTCATCTCCTTTCTCGCTAAGCGTCTTCGTGTTACTAGAAGTACTAAGTATGAAGAATAAGGTGATCAAGTGAAATCGGAATTTGTCAAATGATCAGATAACCGCAAGATTCAACTGTAAATTAATTTTGTACGACCTAGATTTCGGTGGTAGTACATCTTCATCAATTTTGTTGCCTGTATTTCCACATTGAGGGTGAACTAATTGTGATGACTCGTGCATCATATTGTGGAGTGGGAACGTTAAAGAAACAAATAAATTTCCACTTGAAATTAATTTAATATGGCCTTTGCATCTGCATCAGCATCAGGCGATTCCTAGAAAGTGTTTTTCAATTACTATGGTCGACCTAACCGGTAAGATCCTAAGACCCGAGAAATAGATAACTAGAGATGAAAATCAAGATCTAGAAACTAGATATAACGCTTGTAACGCCAACAGTGCTGCCTCTCGCCTCTTCCTGTACGTTCAATGGTAACTACACCGCGTCAGAACTCCGTTGAGAGGCGAACCACTTCGTCAAGGGATGTCCGTGAATGTTAAAAAAAACTGAAAACAGAAGACTTGGGAATCTTCATTTTATCGAATTCCAGTTCCCTCGGCACTTTGACCCGAGTTAATTCGTCTAAAGTGAATGATTTCTTCACTCAAGACAATTTCCTTCTGCCGATGTTAAGTCATCATTAAATTTAACTTTTTTTTGTTTTCATTTGTGCACTGACTAAATAATTAATATGTTCTTATCTCTCTTTTTGATTTTTATTTCCTACAGTTAGTGACTTTTCCTTAAACGTCACTTTAGGATGGAGAATCGATGTTTTTAAAGTGTTAAGTGAGGCGTCATTCAGCAGTGTTTCGGAAGCTCTATATTAGTTCGTCTTATTACGTGGCGCGGCGAGGATTCTCCTCTTGCGTCAGTCCTGGCCGGCATTTCCACTCAGTTCGATTAAACTTCATTTGGCAGCGATTTTACCATACGTCTAATGTCTTTGCGTAAGTCGACAGCCGTCTAGCTAAAACATATTGGTTTCGCATCAATGAGGGCACAACTTGTTACTTTAGCTGAGTTCTTTCAGAGTTATCGAGAGAACTGCATAGTTTTTGAGTTGATGCGGCAGAAGGTGGATAATGATCGAGGCCAGTTATTTGATGATAAGTATAGGGCGAATAACGTTATTCTTTTGTGTTTCAGAAGGATTTTCTACGAGGAGAAATTTGATGGCAGGGGTCATAAGTAAAGATTTAAAGAAATGACTAGTGAAAATTTTAATATGGAACGTAGTCTTTTACGCCTCGAAAACTTGGTTGTTGAGTAGCATTAGTTGTTAGGGAAAAGGGTAAAACTGAGAACACTTGTCATCATTAACTTTAGGGGGTTATTTGTTAAAGGTGTGGTATTCAGGGAAAACTAGGTGAAGGGTAGAGATAAACCCAGTGTTGGCATTAGCGTATTCTTTATCGAAAGCCGCCAAAGGGTCAACTGTTTAACGTCCCAACCAACGGACGGCGTATTCATGTTAAAGTACTCCCCGCCTCGCAATCCAAATTAGGGGTGGGTACATCAATGAAAAATTACGATACCGCCAGGGTTAGAACTAGGTTGGAGAATAGGTGAACCAGCCGCCGCACCTGTTCCCCTTGGAAGTTGAGGCAAGAGGATAAGCAAGATTTGAGATGTTTGAGATACGGGTGTAAGAGAGGATGGAATAAGTTAAATGGACGGAAAGGTAAACAAACGGAGAAGCTCTAGACATGCAAGAGGAAGAGAGAAAATGTCGTTGAGAGTTATTCAAAGAAGGCAGGAACAGTGGACAGAGGGTATATTGAGTGGCGATGGAATGCTGAAGAGTATGATAGAGGATACAATGTTGGGTGAATTAGGTGTGGTCAGGAAAAGAATAGGCATATGGAACGAAATGAAGGCAGGCTGAAAGTATGTGGAGTTGAATCCGTCAAAAACCTGCCTTAATCGGATTGTGTTCTTTATTATTAGTGTCTAGCATTCTCAAAAATAATGTCGCATACTCTCGCGAGCACCTGCTATTAAAAGTGATATTTTATAAATGGATTCCGAAGGGTGATGGATTCCGTTAAAGTGCTGGCGTTATCCTGGATACATGTTTTCTGAAGCAAAATAGCTTTGGTTAATCTAGGTGTATAGTTTCGCGTTTGAACAACGCTGGAAAATTGGTGAAAAATATTAATATCACCCTAAAAATTATTTTTTTAAGAATTTATTTCTTGGGAAATACTTGAAAAAGTTCGATATTATGATGAAAATTTCATAGGAAAAATATTTTAAATGTTTGATATTTGCATTCTCTGCACTTTCTTATCGAGTTTTCAGTATACCTTTCTTTCAGGATAGGCTGACTTTTTTGTTGACGAATGTTATCAGGTGCCATTGCTTATTTCTCATCCCTGCGGCTATAATTCTGTATATTGTACCAATAATTTTGACTAGTACATGTTGCTTCGATAACAGCAGATTTCTTTCAGGATTCCACTATAGGGATGCGATTAGCAGATACCGAAGTAAAACATGGTCATTTATTCGAAATTTTCCAATCTCGCCCATTAAGTGGTCACCACCGTTTTTACCTCCTTTTCTGAATAAAAAGAGACGTTTCAGGCGTGATATGGTGGAATATCATGATTAATTAAAATTGGCAATTTTCAACAAAATACATTTTTTTAATAATACGACCGGTTTCGATGTAACTACATCATCTTCTAGTGTCCTTAGTAGACTGGTGTCCACCAGAAGATGATGTAGTTACATCGAAACCGGTCGTATTAAGAAAAAAAATTATTTTGTGGAAAATTGCCAATTTTAATTAACCCTTGTCTGAAGAACTTGAAGACCTTGCTAAACACAATTCCAAGCTGAATCTATTGATCGTTTAATTTTTCTTAACATGGTCGAACCAAAGAAAATTACTGGTTTCCTTTTAGTCATGCACTATCTAAGATGTGTAAGTTTTTTTGATGTCCTTAAATCTTTTACCTATTAGAATAGCGGTATGCTTGTTCTACTATTCCTACTTTGTATACGATAACGTGGGTTATTTGTTCAAAATTAGAATTCCGATATTTCTATTTCAGTTCTTCCAGGGTCAGAGAAAAAGCACGATTATTTTTTGTCCCTGGAAAAACTTGTTTGAAAATTTTTTTGTGAGGATCGCCGAAGAACAAGTGCTAAATCTCAAAGGATGAATATCCTTTAAATTGAGCCTTGAGTACTGCCATTTAATTAATTCCATAGAATATTTGGGAGGAAGCAAAATCAAGTTGTAATTTTGTGTAAAACAGTGTGTCCTTCAACTTTTTACTTCATTGATCTGGATACACCATTTCTCTTTCCGAAACTTTTTTGAGATGATGCGAAGATTGTCTGACTTGCCATGGTGTTCACTTGAATGGATTACAAAACTGCTTGAAATGTCTGTGTGGAGCATAGCTCCCTCGTCGTTTATATTTCACTCAAATCGATGGGGTGTTTCGTTCATTTACTACCGGGGGTAATATCATCGCTTCAATGATAGGAGCACCTCATGGTTAGCTGGTTTTTCCCTTGCATCTAAGATTTCTTCGACCTTAAAATGTCTCTTGCAATCGGTCATCTCTAAGTATTTAAATATTTTACTGAAATCGAATTTTGTTAATACAAAGTAACAAACACATTCATCAATGTTCAGTGTTGCATTTCTCAATAAAATCATCCATTCAACGCACACTGCTCGGTCATATGTTGTCCTATTGCTCATCTACAGCATAAACTTTTTTTACGTATTCCTTTCTTTCTTCCGTTCGTTCCATATGACGTTTTCCATCTTCTATTTTATGTCTTTTTCAAATACGGATAGGTTATATTATTCTAGTGCAAATCCGTTCACTTCTGTCTGGTTTTATTTCCATCTGAGTTGAAGAAACTCGGCGAAGAGAACAATCGTATCACAGTTCTTAAAAAAATCAAGATTTTTATTTATACATGGCACTCAAATTATAGCGAAATAGGGATGTTAATGTGTATCGTAAGTTCGAATCAGTTGCTTTTCGTGTCTGCCTTGTTTTAATCCTACTCTATTGAAAAATGTTCAGTTGCAAATACTTTCCAAATTTTTTAATCACGTTTATGAAATGTTTTGTGTTTAAACTCGGAAACCTTACACACTTTCAAAAAACTACATGTTTGTCGGCACATCTGGCAAACTGGATACGAAGGACTATTTTATTGACAATATTGACATTTGGGCCTGGCTGAAGATATGACGTACATGTGTGTGACCTTTGCATCCCAGGGTTGGTAAAAGTATTAATTTTTACTATTGGCCACTGCCATTCAATAAAAATTAAATATTATTTTTATGTTTTAAAAGTATAAAAGCTTAACAGTAACTAAGACTAAGAGTATCTAAGTTTAACACTAACTAGCAAATCGTAATGAGGCAGGCCAAGCCACCTAATTAATAGTACCAGAAAATTAATTAATGACTTTGGAAATTCCAAGACACTGCTGGAGATGCCGTAACAGGAACTTTTAACGGGGTCATCCGTTAATATGCATTTCAATGCAACAAGTAAAAATCATTCGCCGTGACCGGGATCTCGGTTGAGGTGAATGATTTTTGAACTCTGAAATTGTTGCATTGACTTTGGGAATGATGAAATAACGAAGTTGATCAAATTTAAATAACTGAACTCCATCCGGTATATTTTGGAAGAAAAAATAATGTATGACACTTAAATATGCACATAGTATTATGATTCATTTATTTTTATACACACGTCGATATTATGACTAATTTTTCAAACTGGTTATCAGATAAGTTAACCGACTCTTAAATTAAAGAAACCATATTATGGCCATTCACTAACTGTTAAGTACGAAACTATGGGATAAAACATGTTTAGCTGACGGTATTCAGCATTGAACAAATTGATTTCCCATGCTTGCATCTCATACCTCCGAATTTTTTTGATTTTTGTCGATTTTATAAACGTTTGAATAATATAAAAGATCAAAAAATTGTAATGTGAGCCTACGCATTTAAAAAACATATTCCTCTTTAAAAAAACATTAAATTAACACAAATAAATAGACGATTATTTTTCTTTAAATAATTAATAAAAAATGTAGATTTGTCCAGTAATATTATGGTAGGATATTTTTTAAAATGCGTCTGAAATTCATCATCAGTTTCCGCCTTTTTCAGCCATCATCACTTTCAGCCACATTTAAGCTTACATTAGTATCATAACATAATATGGTAGAAATGACATCATATGAATACTTTTATCATAATTTGTAGCAATAGCATAACATGTTTTTATTCTGGCTTGAGAGGGGAATTAATTTTTTATCACTAGTATTCATTTACTTAAATTAATTGGTCATTTATTAAACCTTGGCTGTTGAATTTTCATATCCATCAAAATATGATTTAAAAATGACTGGATGCTCTCTATTAATGATATATATCACTGGAAAGAGTGACATACGAATGACCTTACCATGATATATGGCCTAACCAAGGCATGTGAATGACCTTAATTTGGTTTAGATTCTACCAAACTTGTCACCATAATTTTACTGCAAATGTACAATCAAAAAAACTTTCACTTAAATCATGAGAATTCTACACTACACAGTTTTGAATAAATATTAAACTAGCCGGTGACAAAACTCACAGTAGACGTCACAGTAGCCATGTAATCTGCTGAAAAGAGATGTCTACAAATTTTCGAATCTTCTGAATGTGCATTCAAAGTAATCCGACAACAGCAGAGGGACATATAGTTTTCCGCATGAGTGAATATGAAAAGTTCGGCTGTCGCTCGTCTCGTTAATTCGTCGGCCTAATTAATGAGAATTATCGCTGCTATCGTGAACTGCTGACGTTCAAAGTTTTAAAGGCAGAAAGAGAAATGTTAGAATCATTAAATGTCAATTTCATCAGCGACGTGAACTTGTCGTATTTTATCGTCGTATGGAGCACAGCCATATTGCCGCGATAACTTTCACATAAGTCCTTATTCGGAGGCTTCATCCTAAATCTGTATATGCTGGGCGTTGAGCAGTATCTAATATGCTAACAGAGAATCATTATACTAGGTGTAAGGGTACCTAATGTTTTGGGTTCAAAAAGTGAGATAATTGTAAAAATATTGAATTTTTGTTGCGTACGCAGGTAAATTATGAGTTAATTTAGAATTCCTCATTTATCCCACTAAAGGAATCAATATATTATGAAAATTATTTTTGAATGCTTATGCCAAAATTCAAGGTGTCATGCCAAAATTCCGCGTCCCTAAACTCATAAAAAACCGTGTGTCAGCACCTGATATACCAATTTTGTCTTCAAAAGCTGAGTTTGTAAGTAAGAAATTGTCGTAAGCATGGGAAGACGGGATTATCAATATTTAATTTTCTACCTGAATAAAATTAACTTGATGTTATTTTGGTGAAGATTTTTTGAAAAATAATAGTTTTTAAGGTAGCAGATTCATTTATGAAGGTTTTATAAATATTTATATATAAATTATTATTTTATTATTAAATTATTTATTATTATATTAAATTATATGATATTATTTATATATAATTTATATTGAAGGTTAAAAAGCCCCCAAGGTACATCGATCATCGAGTAAATCTTTCACACTTTAATTTACTCGCGAGGCCATCGGACAAAAACGGAAAACGTAATTCGACCACATTCGATTTCCCATGAGAAAGTTGGTCGGATTATATAGACTATGTGATGAAAAGTTGGGAATAACTTTTCTTAGTATTTTGTTTGACGACGAGAAGAGTTATTGTAGGAGTTTTCGCTCGGATGTGATCGGAGTCAATGTGTAGTTATGTGTTCAACTCTTTACCTGTCTCCATGTGTGGCCCAATTGAAAGATATGGCCTGGATTAAACATGCGATAGGTGAGATTAAATATTTCCATTAAAGCCTTTTTTGTGTTGATTTTTTCTAGACGGTGGTTTTATTTGGTCAGGACGAGACTATCTTGGAGAATTACCAGTAGAATTAATCGCAGGTGGAAGCAATCATTTTCTTTCGGAACTTAACCTACCCTACTATACGTGAGACACTTTATCTTCCCTTATAAAAACCGTTTCACGTTGAATGTGAAAACCTAAGGTGCACGGATACAAGAAACGCATCTTAATGTGTTGAGCATATGCATGGGGACATGTCCGTTCACATTATACCTCAAGAACATAACGCCCATCAAATTATTTCAGGTAACGATTTATCTCCTCCTAACAACATGGCAGCCCATCCCAGCAGCAAGAGTTGAAACAAACAATAGCAATGAGGAAGAGCCCTGCCGTATGGAAGCTTCCTTTTCGAGGCGAAATATGACCCATGATTATCTTTTAAGTGAAAATCATTTTCTTCCAGCTATGGGCGAGGACATTCACAAGTTTTCCGATGAAGTGCATAAACCATGCATACGTGTCGAGAGAAGTATTCAATTATTCGAAATCCATTTCAAGGAAAAAGACTGTAATACTCGTTTCACATTGAGGCAGTAAGTTCAAAGCCAAACTTCAAATATCACCCGAAATGTTTTTCAGTTATTTAGTACCCTGCTTGCCGCTTCCGCTACGGTGTGTGGCAGGGGGTGAATACATAACGTACTAATTATGACGCGGATATGAACTCTATCGCGGTCTAACGATGCTTTTCTGATCCCATATCGTTCGTGGGAAAAATTAAATCTTAAATCTATCTGTTCTACCCTTAATCTCTCTAATTTTACAGACATATTATGACAATATTCCCCGTATGTTTGTCCTAGGAGAGGTCGTCATTGAGGGCAATACCTAAGTATTTAATCGAGTCTACACATTCCCGTATTGGTCGACAAGGGAGCTTGAAAATGCTTTTATTTTTTAAAATTCATACATCCTGCAATCCACCGCTAGGGTGTGTGGCGGGGTGAATACAATTCAGAATAATTTAATCCAAACATGACCCCTCCGCGGTCGAACAATGTTATTGTAATCCCCTAACTTTTGAGGAAAAAATGACATCCAAATGTATATGTTCTACCTTACTATTTTTTATTTCATTGAAATGTTCTCTCCTACCGTAGTACGATGGGGGTATCAATACATTTTCAACATCACTGCTTAAGAGACATCCTTCCAATATATGCAAGAGCTTCAGTCTGTAGTTTAACCTTCGTTCCGTGAGTTATTCCCAGCCTGCTCCTCTCATATTTAGGATACGCTACTAAGTTTATCATAACAACGTTTTACAAATCTAGCTCATCTACGCTGCACGCTATCCAATCCAGCAATCAATCCAAATTCGTGTGGATCCCGTATGCTTGCAGCATATTCTAAATGAGGCCTAACCAGCGACATATAACATTTCTCTTTGACATTTTCATCAAATTTACGTTGTACTCTTCTAATAAAATTATAATTTTTTGTTAGCTTGTACAAATATACCCCGCATGTGTCTCACCCAGAAGAGATCGTGAGCGAGGGTAACACCTAGGTTGAGTCCACACATTCCGTTAGGGTGTTCCCAATGCTGTAGGCGTTCTGATTGGCCGCACGTGAATGATTTGTGCCATTATCAGCGATGCGAGAATTTGAGCTTACATCAAGTCTAATTACAAGTTGAGTTCTTAAGATTTTACATTCAAAGAACCGTTCTGAATTGTCCCCCCGCCACGGCATCTTCTCCATTCCCTCTGATACGTCCCGTTTCCATAGAGGGGCCACGAGCTTTCGAAAAAGCAGTAGGCCTACGAGCTCCCGGCGGCTTGGGAGGGAGATTGCCCTGTCAGCGACTGGGAGATTGGCGGGGGGTGATACGTTCTAGACGCGAGGAAGGCGTCGGCGCCGGATCCCCACCCGCCCCTCGTCCGCTTCCTGCCACGCGAAGCACGCACCGCCTGATTAAAGGGGGCCTCCGGGGGGTCAATCTTCTGTGAGTTGACCCAATCTCGTTGCTCCTTTGTCCATAATGGTGAATTCGTGTTATGATTTTGAAAATGATGACGGTCTGAAATCTTGTCTCATCGGAGTAGGCGTAATGTTATGATTATCGTTCCCCAAATGAATTTTAATCATTATAAATTATTAAAGGCACATGCACATTTAATTTTTTATTCATTAAATTCAACTCATTACTATGCAAATACGTCATGCGTTACTGAGTAATCATTTATTTGGGTGCTTCTATTTTATCTTTATTTTGTTTAAAGCTACGCTTACCTTTTGGTTTAATACGGTGCCATTTGAAGGCTCCTCACTGGCTCTATTTATTTTATAAATTTTTGCCCTAGACGCTGAGTTCTTCGGAGAATGGGGAAATCATCTTCACCAGGAAGTCAAGCATTAGTTCCTGGTGAAGATGTATTTTTCCATGTTATATTCTTGTTACGTACGCAGACAAGAGGAAGGTCTCCACCAAATGGATAATGGTGCCACACACTCTAACAGTTAAACATCAGTAGACGTAAAATCTCGCGCCAAGAAAACCATTTACATTTCCATTAGCAGCTCGGTAAAGGTTCACTGGAAATGCCATCAACTGGGAAAGTCCTTCGGGTGTATATGGTTTTTCCCGGAATGAAATAGCTTTGCAAATATCATTTTGTTTAATTTATTTATGTACACTGCAAGCCACCGTTAGGGTGTGTGGCAGGGGGTGAATACACACCAGAACAATTTTACCTGAACATGATCCTACCACGGTCGAACAATGTTATTATGATCATAGGGGATTCGTGGAAAAAATGACTTCTTAAATATATCTATTCTACATGTAATCTCTCTAATTTTATTAACATGATCTCTCCTGCCGTAGTACGATGGGGTTAATAATACATTTTCCTTCCAATGTATGCAAAAGCTTCAATAAGTAAATTAATATTCGCTCCGTGAGTGATTCCCAGCCTTGCTCATCTAATATTTTGGATACGCTACTAAGTTTATCTTAACGTTTTACAAATCCAGCTCCTCTATGCTACGCGCAATCCAATTCGGCAATAATTCCAACATCATGAGGATCCCATATAAATGGGATCCTCATGATGTTGGAATGGGCAGAATATTCTAAATGAGACCTCACCAGTCACAGATAACATTTCTCTTTGACCCTTTTCATCAAATTTACGTAGTACTCTTCTAATAAATCCTAATTTTTTGTTAGCTTATCCACATATACCCTGTATGTTTCACTCAGGAGAAATCGTGAGTGAGGATAACGCCTAGGTGTTTGAGTCTACACATTCCATTTCGGTGCTCCAATGCAATATAGTATAGGCGTTCGGGTAGGCATTGCTCTTGGGAATAATTTGTTTAAAGTTAAATTCTAATTGCCAAGTGTCACATCAGCGTTGTATAGCATTAAGGTCATCTGATAAAGCGGCTCTGTCCTCAGCATCACGGATATCACGGTAACTTCTCGGTAACTGTATCATCGGCCAATGAACGTATCTTGCTAGTGACTACGGGGTCAATGTTGTTAACGTAAAGTAATGTTAAATTAGGTCCAATGACACATCCCTGGGGAACACCTGAAGTAACTTCTTCTGCATTTGAGCTAACTCCGTCTATCACTTGAACCCTCCATTCAAAAATTCTTTAATCTAACCCCAGAAATTTTTATCTATGCCATGTGCGAATAGTTTACTATGAGGTACTTAAGCTTTCGTAAAATCAAGAAAAATCGCGTCCGCTTGAACACTGCTCTCTCCCGGAGTAAGAATATCATGAAAAAAAGTGCAAGTTATGTCTCGCAGAATCTACCTTTCCGGAAACCGGGCTTATTTTTCACTAATAACTCCTGATTTTCCAGGTGTCTCACGATGGAACTGGCCACTATGTTCCATAACCTTGCACGAAAAGGATGTGAGAGAAATGTGAGAGTAATTTCTCGGTTGCTCCTTGTATTCGTTTTTAAATATTATTGTTACATGAGCCGTTTTCCAATCTCTGGGAGCCTTGTGATCTAACGACGACTTTTTAAATATTATTTCCGGATACGGCGCAATTTCTGAAGCTAGATCCTTAAATATACGACCAGTTATTTCATCGGGCCCGGAGGATTTTTTAGGCTTAATATTTTTCAGCAAGCGCTCTATTTCATTATATGAGATTTCAATTTTGGGCATCGGTTGACCAGCACGATTTGGTAAGATATCGGAGGCCTTCGGTGAAATGTTGGTGAACACGCTTTGAAAGATGGAATTTAGTAAGTCAGCCTTTTCCAAACTGCTGGTTACTCTTTCAGCTTTATCATTTGTGAGTGAATTAACAGTTGACTTATATCCCTGAACTTCTCTGACGCATGACCAAAATACTTTCGGATTCTCTTTCGAATTTTCGGCTAACCTTTTCCATTTTAATTCGCTTAACGCTTTCCGACCTTCCCTCTAGGCATTCGCCCTAAATACCTTATAATTATGAGTGATCTCATTCCTTTTTTCGCTAGAGATACCATCCCTAATATTTTTCATATTGGCGTAATACAGGCTTTGACGTCGCAATGATTTTTTTAAATATCCGCGTTGCACCATCTAGGTTTCGTGTTATCTTTTATAAGTTTACTGGGAATGAACTTATTGACTGCTGAGCGCGTGATCTAAAGGATGCGGTCCCACATATCCTCAGTATTTCGGTGATTACTGTCATTCTTAAAACTTGCAAATTGGTTCTGTAGCCCGCGCTTTAGGCCATTGTAGTCCCCTTCCTTAAACAAGTAAATTTTCCTGTTTGGATTCTTATTTCTGACCATATGTAGTGAAGACTTAGCATTTACTGCCATGTTGTGAGTAATTGCTTTTATAGCTTCTATATTTAAACTTTTTCGGGAACATTCGTTGCTAATAAGTCAAGAATATTATCGCCCCTACTTGGGGAAGTGACAAGTTGATGTAATGAGTTCAACGTAAAAGAATTCAAAAGCGATTCGCAGATATATTTTTATTTATCACCCGTTTTGAAACTAAACACATATGTGCTCCAGTCAGTAGATGAGACATTGAAATCTCCATCGATTATAGCGTCGCAATCATTGTGTTGGAATAAGAAACCTTTTATTTGCTGATCTAATTCTAGTATTAAATTGTCTTTGTCGACTGTCGGTCTGTAAAACGCGAATACACAAATTCTTTTGGATTGAGGACTTTTAATTGAGTACAAAACGCTTTCCAAACCATAAGCCGGAATTACCGCAGCCCTTCTGACGCAAGAACTTTCAACTGCAATAAAGACACCGCCCCCGATTCTATTTGTTCTGTTATTTATGTAAAGGGAGAAAGATTTTGGGAAAATTTCACCGTCGACAATATCAGTGGCTAACCAGGTTTCTGTCCCAATAATTATATCTACGTCTGTGCTTTGAATTAGGTGATGATATTCTGCGGCTTTGTTTTTTAGACTTCGGCAATTAACTACCAATACAGATAATTTTTCCTTGATATCACGGTTTTTAAAAATTTTTAACGAGTGTCACATTATTAATATTGAATCCCTTATAAAATATTCCGTCCGATGCTATCTGATTCGTGTTAAAGTAACTATTGCTAGCACTGAACCTCACTTCATTTAAAGCGACATAATTTGGAGAAGAAGACTTGAGAAACACACTATTTGACCTACCCGCTGACCCATACTTTAATCTAAAAAAAGTCCTGTAGGGCTGGAATATCCCACCCGCTACACACCTGGCGGCCTCAGACGTGTAGTGAACACCAGAAGAGTTAAGGGGTTTCCTACACGATTGGATGAAGGTCGACGAAGGACGCCCCGATATCGCTGCAGAAAACACACAACCTCTGATTGATAAGGCATCAAGGTCCACGATCATTCCTCGGGACAAGGCTGCTGATCGAGAGCGTCACATCAACCCCCTCGACACCACCCACCCGCTTTACTTCCGAGTTCAATTCCCTGAAGGAACTCAGAATCTCTTCAGATACACGGTCGACAGAATCGTTGACGCCAACATGAGTCACGACTCGCAGCCTGGAACACTTCGTGCCCGCAGCCGCCGCTCCAACCGCCTTCGTCACCTCAGGAACGCCGCCACTAGGAATGCACCATGCCGCCTGGCGCTGACTCACACCCAGGTCGGCCCTCTCCCGCAATGGGACCATCACACGTCTGACGTTGCTGCTGCCTATCACTAGAATACCTCTTCCTTAAATTTAGGCAAATAGAATATCGCTTGCAGATAAGTAGGAAAATAGTAGGAAAACATCGATTCGTATATCACTTTTTTTATGTCTCAGGCGTAACTTCATGAAATTCACCCAACATATTGAAATGAAAGAAGTAACCTTGAAATTCCACACGCACTTTATTCAAAACGCGACCTAGGTTTCGGCGTAGGGCGTCATCATTCCCTATCCTTTCCTTCCTATCTACATCCTATCTTCTTTTTATCTCTCCACCCTCCCCGACCCACTCTGACCAACGTACCCCCCTCCTCCGCTGTGAATGTGCGATACAAAGTTGTCTTCTGTAGGAACTACATTATTAATACGTCCAGCGTCGAAACCTAGGTCGTCTTTTAAATAATGTTTGTGTAGAATTACAAAGTTACTTCTTTCATTTCAATCGTGTGCTACTTTGAAGTTCTTGAGCGACGAAGAAACTTGCCACTTTTCCTTTCTTCTTTGTATGAATACCGTTTTGAATTTGACCGTTTTCAAATTCTCCACCTCAAAGAAAATCCTCTCTTCATTAAATGTTGGTACGTGCAGTCAAACTTTCGGAATGTATCCCATTATCGGCACTAGAAACCTCGCAGCTAGAGATAGATAAGACACGAATCCCTAGGGTTGATGTGTGAATGCTTCGCCTCTGTTTCTTTAGAACGAAGTATTTCAATCATTCATAGTTTCTCAGCCTTGTCCTAAATAGAGCGTCAATCCGTCAAGTTCTTTAGAAGATAACACACCAATGATTTCGATTGCTGACCTAGCGTGAGACGTATTATCACGCACAGTAGCTCTTGAGCTTGACTCTAATGTGAGAGAAGTATTTAATTGTTATTTTGTCCAATGAGAGTGTGAAGACGTGATTTGATATTCTGTTTGTTGAACCGACTGTTAAAAACCATGTGATCTGAGCGTCTTTCGTTCTGTGACAGTATAGCGACAATTTTTGTTGAAAGAACCTATGATTGTGAAAAGACAGGTTTGAACAGTGAACTAAAGCGTTATAGGTTTATCGCATTAGTGCGATATTGCTCCTAAGAAAGTTTTAAAAGATAATGGGAAAAGTTCGGTGTACGGTCGCAAAATTTCCTCGGTATTCGTAGAAGTTGCTCTGGAAGAGACATGCCGCTCAAGCGTAGTTTTCGAGACCGTAATTGCTACAGTTTTCCCCTTGTAATTCAATCCTTCTGCTGGGCTGAGCGAAGAGATGGCACTATCAGTAGATACAAATTGCACAACCCGGTTTAAGACCGAAAAATTCTGCGAATACACTGACTACGCTGAGAGATACTCGAAGGTCACACGCGCGGTTTCCTCAGATTGTGGGTCATGTGTGCAAATTTTTTAAGCCACTCTAAAATAAAGAGAGACCTTTGAAATTTCACGTATTTAAAAAAAATGCGTTCTGAATAATGTTTAAATATTTTATATGATCTGGGAAACCCCTGGGGGGTGGGGGGCCAGAGTTATAAAGGAAATCCTATGATGAACATAGAGCGGCAGATAAAAAATGGTCGGCGCAAGAAGCTATGAGGGAAGCTATGAGAGCTCGGCTGATTGGAACAGGAATGCAGATTGGAGAGCTGTTAAAAATTAATACTCGAATTGATAACCAGTGTTGACGGTGAACAGCTTTACCGGTTTCGCTTAGTTTTGAAAACCTCAAATTTTAGGTATACATTCTATGAAACGGAAAACTGGTTCTCTTGTTTATTCTGCCAAGTGGTATTGGTAAAAATTCTTTAAAACACTCAACTAGTTGTCCACGAAGAATACATTGCCTTGTCTCTCCTGCAAGATTATGGTGATTTGGAGCTTTTTGTAGTTTTTATAGGTTTGGGATGGGCACAGAATGATAATTGATACACTTCCCAGCTCCGTCCAAAAAGAAACAGCTTGACACCCCTTACTACATTAAACTTCTTCAATTCCGAATACTTTCTATCTCCCATCATACTGTCCAATATACCTATCCATTTTCTCTCCTTGCCTTATCAATTGCCTTATCCTTCTTCCTCGTTTGCATAACGTTCTCCCTCATATCAGTGTTCAGTTATCCATCTCTGTTAATAACGCTCTACGTACACTTATTCCTGTCTCCTTAATATTTCTGCCAACTATCCCCTCTCCTCTTCCACCATACCTGATGCTTCTCCGTTTATTTTCTTTTCTCTCCATTTTTATCTTTTCCGTCCTACAGACCCACATTTAAAATCCTCCAACAAATGCAAGTAAAACGAGGGTTATGCGGTTTTAAAGGAAAGGAAAAGCTATGCTAAGCATTAAAATAGGGGGGGGAACTAGATCAGGTGGAACAGTTTTGGACCAGAATCGTCAAAGTAGTAGGGACATAGGGAGGAGAATTGCGTTAGGCATGGAAGCTTTCTCGAGGAAGAGAGAATTAATGACAGGGATGTTGAGCCCTTATATCGCTTTGAAAGGGCATTCATTCTTTTGGATTCATCTTAGGGCTCGTCAAAACCTTGATATGTGGCGTGGTTTTGTGCGGCGCGGAAAATGACCATTGAAGCTGGATGTTGGGCTTAGTCAGGAGGCTTTTGAGTTGGAGGTCTGGAGAAGGATGGAAAAGGTGAAGTGTACTGAAAGGAAAACAAACGAGTAAATGCTAGATATGTTGGTGGAGGGGAGAGAATACTTAGGAGAAATCAGAAAGAGGTAGGCAAGAAGCGATTTGACAGGCAATGTTGAAGACTTTAGCGGGGAGAATGTTAAGCAGGAGAGGAAGGGGTAGGAGGGGAATAGGAATGTTGGACGGAATGAAGGGATGAAGATGTATACAGAATTTAAGAGGGGCTTATTGTAAGGTGGATGTCCGGTTGTGTTTTGTTACGAGAAACGAAGGAATTGTCGCTGTCGCGTTTTTTACCTTGGGCCCATCAAAAACCTACGTTACATGTACCTTACCAATAATAATAATGCGCCTATAATCTTGCTTCAACGGCCAGGTTTCCGCGTCGTGCAAATACAATGCTCTGCATCAAAGTTTTAATGAATATTTTCTTAACATCCTTACTCATCGTCTATGTCATCCCTTCTCCCGACCTTTTAAAAGTTTCTTTGCCTAACGTAATTCTTCTTCTGAAATCCCTACTACTTTAATCATTTTGCTCCAAAACGTTTCAAAGTTAGATAAGCTGTTTTAACAGCTCTAATTTTCCCCTCCTAATTTAGCGTTTCACTTAGCTTTTCTTTTTTCTCGAATACTCCCATAGCCTTTGTTTCGTTTGCATTGATCTTTATCTCATAACTATCGCCCTGACCATCTAATACGCTCAACAATGTTTGTAAAGCTTTGGCTGACTGTCTCACTAAAGCTTTATCATCCGCAAACCTGATTCTATGAAATTCCCACTGACTTATTTTAATCTCTTCGTTCTACCCATGTATCTTTATCACTTCCTTACACATACGTTGAAAAAACAGGTGAAAATTGACATCCGTGTCGTATCCATTTTCCGTCTCGTCTCATACGTGCACAGGATTTATCTGGATATGGACATTAGATATGAGCAGGAACAAAATTTTACTGAAAATTAAGGGTCTGGTTTCTTTTAATAAACTCAAGAGAGTATATTTGGCATGGGGAGAGGTTACAGGAAGCCGATCATAGAATGGAATCCCAGGAAACACTAGAAAAACACGGGGAAGACCGTTATAAAACTAGATGTATCAAGTGAATATTATAATAAATTGCTAGTGGTGGAATAAGAGAAACCGCGAAGGCAATCATGGACCGCGGATAAAGTGTACATTCTAATCGAAATGAGAAAAAAGGTTAAAAGATTCAAGTGCTGTGGTTAACGAACAGTGTTGCAGAGGAACTACAAATAAAATTAGCGGAAATGTAAGAAATTTTAATTGAATCATTGACAGAGAACCTGTCTTGGAAAAGTGCAACTTGACGTTACGTGAAGGAAATTGGATTTAGGTAATGGGTCGGAGAGAAACCAGTCCCACGGTCGCATAGCGAAAGGCTTTGGCGTACGAGATGGCAGGAGGGAAATTCTTATCGAAGTTGAAGATAGAGACAAAGGATGGTTTTAATACAATATATGGAATACATTTTGGGCGAAACGCAAATGCATGCAACATTACTCGAGAGTGGGATGTAGAATCATATGAGAGAGGATTCTCCACGCTCTGAATTTGACGCTGCACTGACGGGCTTGTGAATAGTCAAAAGAGCAGAAAATGTAGGCACCGTTGGAATAAATGAATAGTTCTGATAATAAAAGTCTTCAGCGTTTTGACGATAAATGTATCGAAGACTAAACCATAAACACAGTAATCAACCCGAAGGTCGGTTTGGTAGGTTTGGAGTTCACCCTGTACTAAGCCCGACGGCGTGTGAATATTCACACATCAGAGTAGGGGGGCCAGTTCCTTTCCCTGTGCCGGTTATGGTTTCCCATGAAGACCTGGTGCCCGAAAAATGTCATAACTTGGGTATCGAAGCCTTCGATAGGAAATAGCTCAAGTTGGATGTAGCGAAGGGGCTTATTATCAGTAGAAACAACAGCTTAAGGCTTATATTAATGATGTGGACTTTATGGAGAGGTTAATTATAGATTATGTATGGATTTCATTCATCTACAGCTATGAGATATAGGCGATAGTAGCATCAATATTCGTAGTGATGTAATGAAAAGTAGAAGAACAATGGCACTTAATTGAATAGGCAGAGTGGCTGATGTTATCCTTCGGAGACTAAGTAACGAGATGACTCCATTGAATGCACTGATAGGAACTAGTGTAAAATTAAATATGTAACTTTTAAATTTTTTAATCAAAATAACACATAACGTAGAGGAAGATAGCTTAGGTCCAGGCATACTCGACGACGAGATAGAATAGGCATTAAGGTGGATGAAACCAAATCCGTTGGGGCAGACAACATTCCTGCGGAACTCTTGAAAGGTTTAGGAAAATGTGGAAGGAAGACTCTATATGGACTTATTCGTAGTATTTATGAGGGAGTAATCTGGCCAGAAGACTTTGTGAGATCATTGTTAGTTCCTATTCCGAAAAATGTATAGGTTACGTCATGTGAGGACAACAGAACAATAAGTTTGATATCCCACGCAGCTGAAGTAGTTCTCAGGATCATCAACAAAGGATAGAGAGTAAGGCAAATGATTACTTAGGGGATGATCAGTTTGGGTTTAGGAAGGGGAGAGGTTTGCGTGATGTCATTGCAGTAATGAGATCACTAATCGAGAGGAATATAGAATACAATCAGGACGTATTTGCCTGTTTCGTAGATTTCGAAAAAGCGTTTGACAGAGTGAATTGGGAAAAATTAATGCGTGTATTGCAGAAAATACGAATGGATTGGACGGACAGGAGACTGATCCGCAACCTGTATATGTCTCAGGCTGCTCAGGTGCGAGTGGGGTACGGAGAGTCCGGATGGGCAGTGTTAGGAAGAGGTGTAAGGCAGGGTTGCCCATTGTCACCGGTGCTGTTCAACGTATATGTGGAGGAAATGATTAAGGAGGCATCGGAAGAGCTGGAGATGGGTTGATAGTCGGAGGGGAGTTCGTAAAATCGGTTAGGTTTGCTGATGACCAGGCTTTGGTCTGTCAGTCGGCCAAGGGGTTACAAGCATTGATGAGTGAATTGGAAATTCAGTGCGATAGATATCGGATGAGAATCAGTTTTAATAAAACAAAGGTTATGCGATTTTCTAGAAAGAAAAAGCCTAAGGTAAACATTACAATAGGAGGGGAAAAAGAAGAGCAGGTAGAAGTCTATGAATCTCGGAAGTGTTTTGGACCAACGCGGTCAAAGTAGTAGGGACTTAAGAAGAAGAATTGCGCTAGGCAAAGAGGCTTTCACAAGGAGGAGGGAGTTGATGACGGGAACGTTGAGTAAGGAGTTTAAGAAAAGACTCGTAAAAACTATGATATGAAGCGTAGTACGTGTACTATGTACGGCGCGGTAACGTGGTCGCTGAAGCAGGAGGATAGACGTAGATTGGATGCTTTTGACATATGGGTGTGGAGAGGAATGAAGAAGGTAAAATGGACCGAAAGGAAAACAAATGAAGTACTAGGGATGGTGGGCGAGGAGAGGGGTGTGCTGGGAGAAATCCTATTGAGGCAGGAAAAATGGATGAAAGGCGTATTGAGCGGCAGTGGGATGTTGAAGACGGTAATAGAGGGTAGAATGTTAGGTAAACGAGGAAAGGGCAGGAACATGATATGGATAAAAAGAGAAGTTTCAGGCGTGATATGGTGGAATAACATGATTAATTAAAATTGACAATTTTCCACAAAATAATTTTTTTTAATACGACCCGTTTCGATAAAACTACATCATCTTCAGGTAACAGTCATCAATGAAGTCCAATTTTTATCTTCACCCTCCCCCCTCCTCTCCATCACCTTCCCACGACGTACATGTGACCAGTGATCCCTTGTCCGTAACCATTTGGAATTTCCCCCCTCCCCCTGTGCATCTGGTGACCACGTTTTCCCAAAGAAGGCGGGAAGCCCTGTGTCCCCACCCTCTTTCTTCACGGACGATGAAGGAAGTTTCACCGCCGCGGGACAATACCCCACCCCCCACCCTCTCTTTGACATTTGCAAGTGAAATCCGTACTTCACCCTTCCCTAAACCCTCGCTAGGGCTTTCCCCCCGTCCCCCATGGAACCATAATAGACCATGATCCCAAATCTGTACCCCTTTTCACACACTTCTTTGTGCATTGATCCTTGCGCCCAGTCAACGACCGGAATTCCCCGATCTCATCCGCTTTCTCCACGGCCCTAGGAGCATGGCGCCACACCGTGGGATACTCCCTAAACGAGACACCCCCTCTCCATCCGGCCACGAGGTTTTCTCCGGTCTGTTTTGTCTTCCCCACCCCTTTTTCCTCCCCCCACCCCTTTCTCCTCCCCCCACCCCTTTCTCCTACCCCACTCACATAGTCCACCACGCAGCTTTCCACCTCCCCTCCCTCCCCCCCCCATTTTCCACTACCCTCCCCTTACTTGCTTTTCAGCGTGTATACTAGGCACTGAGTTATGACTGTTACCTTAAGATGATGTAGTTACATCGAATCCGGTCGTATTAAAAAAAATTATGTTGAGGATAGGGATGTTTGACGGGATGAAGAGAGGAAGTACTCAGAGATGAAGAGGGACCTGATGCAGAGTATGTTGCTCGATTGTGTTTTGTTTGGAGTCGCAAGATATTTATTTGATAGTTGTGTCCATCCAAATACCTAACTTAACCGGTAGATTACCTTATAAATAAATCAAAATAATATTGATAATGAGATCAATCGAACTAATACTTACATGTAGCAATGTTAAACAACCTACCCAACCAAGCATCGAAGCATGGAAAAGTAATAAATTCCTGTAATATAATTATCATGGAATTTTTGTTCAGCTATTTTGGTAGGCCTCTTTATTGCAGTGGTGCCTCTTACCTTCTTAGTCGACAAAATTCTAGAATCCTTAATCAACTAAATAATCATTGACTTCATAAGATAACGCTCTGATACAACATTCATATTTCATTGCTTGCGGTAAGCTATGAGCAAGCGTCCTTGAGGTTAATTTGGTGTATGGACAATCCGTCATCCTAAACCGTCGCTTCTGTTTATATCCCACATTATTGATTTCGCACTGCGTCGAAGTAGATGGGGATTTTAATATTTGGGTTTGGAGAGGGATGGAGAAAATGCGACCGACGGAAACTTAAGTATCGTTAACTTAGGTATCGTTGGTATTGTTAGTAGAATGTTTTCTTTTGGTTGGCTCTGAGGGAGGCATGGTTGACGGCAGGTTGATTCACTCGCAGTAATGACCAGAACGTGCTCTTTATCGTACATATCGTGCGTTCACACAGTATACGTACTGTTTTACTTTTGTCTTACTGCACCTGTCATACTTATGCAGGATTGCATTTAAAATATTCACTTTAAGAAGCAACAGGACGGAAGGAACGAAGTATTCCATCATTCAATTATCATGGAAAATTGTCAACATTTTTCAGAATTCTCATTCCGTATAGGATTCGTGTGAAATCTTGGGTTTCTAGAATTTTCAATTGGTAACCTACTGAGCGGCCACGCGCCTGAAAAACCTGGAAATGTCCTAGATTTTAAGTGTCTGTAAAGTGAAAAAAGCCTCTGGAATTGTTTTGTGACTATGCTGAAAGAAACTTTTTTGTTTACCTATCAGTAAATTAGCTGTGATTGCAGTGCTATCGCGGAGCGCGCTGCCGTCCCATACGCTCCCATTCCATGCCTATAAATAACCCGCCGGTAGTTTGAAACCTTAACACTTACCTTGTCTCTCTCATCAAACAAATATTTCCCATATAAAAAACTTCCACCATTGAAATGAAATGAGTATTCTGTCGTTACACGAAAAAAGTACACTACACTTTATTTCGTACAAGTTCCCGTTTTCAGTGTTGTTTCATGAGCTCATGTCTCATGAGCTTGTTTCATGAGCTTGCTGAAAAACCAGAAGAAGAAGATTTATAAGTTTGGTCTGCAAATCGTGAAATTTTCTTGTAATTTTGTCTTTATATTTCCGTTTCCACTGTGCCTTGTACTTATAGCCATTTTTGTGGTTCAATGACGTTTCAGTGTCTACCAAATCCAAATAAATTATTCAAATTTCGCATTATGCCCCATTACGTCACTGGAGAAGATTAAATATCATAGTAACATTTTTTTCCGTCGTAGTCCTCTATGGTAGAAAGCAATTTTTTAGCAGATATACATGTAAATGGCAATACAGAGAGAAGTATGGGATGAGCATGGTTCGGTGGCTAATGTGCTGGATACCCTCCCCGAGGACCCGGGTTTGAATCCTATTGGTGGGAGGATTTTTTAGTCGTAGACCGATCTCTACTTTGGGGTTCTATGTGGTACAAGGCATAGGTATTTTGAGTACGCAGTCCGTCGGATGGTACGTACAATTGTGCGCCCTCTTGGCACCTTCTTTTATTAAGAATAGGCTAATGCCGACGCTGGGTTTCTCTCCACCCTGCCTTAATTCCCAGAAAATCCTATCCCTACCATATTAACCACCCAGTCAGGATGACGAAAATGACCAGTCGCCACCCCCAATAAATACTACTGCAGAAGGAATTATTCCTCGTTCAGTAGAATCGGATAAAACGTAGTTATTTTTAATGTATTCGATGAAATCCTAAGTTGTCTTGAAATCTTTCTTCATGTTTATATATACTCCTAAAGTACTTACTAAGACAAAATTTTCTGCAGCATGTTACCATGGAGAACGTTGGACAGTTTTATGATAGCTGTACCACATTGTCCACTCTCGTTAAAATGTGATGTCGTTCGGCAGTCTTTCATTTTTTTACTTTTGAAATGCTCATTTTCAATTACTAGGGCGATCCCAACATTGATTTATGATATGGTATTTAGGTATTTAGATGAAAAAATTATCAATGAAACTAAATAATATCTCACCGTAAAATAATGAATATCAATTATGATGTTTTAGCAAAAAGCTGGTCAATCTGAAAAATGGGACGACATATTGAAATGAAATCATTGAGTTTGTAATTCCACAAACTTTATTTAAAAACACGACCCAGGTTTCGATATTGAACGTCATCATCAGGTGGTCCTCATAGAAGAACACTTGGTATATACACCTTCTGATTGAGGGAAGGGGGTTGGTCAGAGAGGGAGGGTAGAGGGGTAAAAAGGTTAAAATGTAGCTGGAAGTAAAAGAGAATTACATCTTTCGGCGTCAATCGTTGACTTGGAAGAGTGGTAGGTCTACGAGTGGGGAGTGGGAGGGATACAAAGTTTCGTGGGCAAGTTTATCCTTGCAACGGACTCATTTCAAAATGTTCAAATGCTCCAAAGCATCGAGTCGTTGCACTTAATTTTCCAAATGAAGAACTTTAGTCACAAAGTCACTTTTGTGGTCACTTTCGATGAGGTGCTTCTCAAATAGGGATGTAATGTTCTTATTTTTTACACAAGTTTAGTTTTCTTTTATCCTTTCTTTAAATTTTAGTCCTGTTTGCCCAATATACGTTGTGTTACATTCCGAGCACTTTAATTCATACACTCCACTCCTCTCGTTTCTGGGGACATTTTATTTAGTGTGAGAGATCAGGTTCTTAAGGCATGAACCACTGTAAAAGGCACTTTTAAATTTTATTTTGGTAAAACTTTGATTGCTTTTCAGAAAAATTCCCTAGATAGAGTATTCGCTGCCATTTGGCAGTGGAATCTTTTAAATGTTCGGGGTTGTAAATGTGGCTTAAGGCTATTTTCGTAAGTTTATTCCGGTAAAGTTTATTGATTAGATCTTCTGAATAGCCATTCTTTACTGCTAACGTTTTATTTGCACTAAGTTCTTTATCTATACATTTGTATTTTATTTCAATATAAATAAGGAACGTAATTTTATATTAACAGCATATTCTAAATGAGATCTAACCAGCGAAAGATAACAATTCTCTTTGACCTTTTCATCACATTTACCTAGTACTCTTCTTATACACTTATATTCCTGTAAATCCTATTTTTTTGTTTGCTTTTCCACATATTCCCCATATCTGTTTCGCTCAGCTGAAAAAGAGGAAACGATTGATTTAACAAGATGCGCAGGTTGCAATATAGCTCACATTTATTACATGCACCACACGCTCAAATCCACTTCTTAAAATTGCTCTCTAATATTTATTCGCATGCGCATAAGGATATTTCACCGTCGTATCACAGATGTAGCATACTGTCGCTGGTTTAAATTTGTGAAATCATTCAATTATTGGAAGAGGAATGAGTACACTGCGTATAAGTTCCAGTGATGTTATAGGACCCGAGTTTCGACTCCTTGAGTCAAAGAAGTGCCCAAGGACTCGTACTCAAGAACTCAAGAAATCGCAATCGAGATCGTATTCTATTTAATTAGTGGAAATTACAAGTATTTTTTCGAATTCTTTTCCAAAGTTATAGATGTCGCAAAGTTCTTACATGAATGCAATTTATAGTTTTTATTGTATGTAATCCATTGAGTAGTGTTCCTCATACATAACCATTGTTTTAGTTTTGCTCTCCGACCTTAGCGTGTTGCGCGCTGCCCTTTTAAAGAAATCAATTTCGGAAAAGTAGGACGAGTTGCGTTAAATATTTCAGTGTTCACAATTGTAAGCACGGAAAATATGCCTGCGTATTTCCATTAATGAGAACAATTGAGTGATTTTCTCAATTCAATATTAAGAGGGAGTAGTCGGTGTATACGTATCCAACAATAATTTTTGAAAAAATAAAATCGCGTCTAGAAATTTTTCATAGAGCATCAGTTAAAAATGAATCAATCCGTTCGTGAATAAATTTAAGGAATGAGAGCAGCATAAACGTTTGGCGAACCTTTGACCACCTTGTGTTCACAGAGTTTTAGTTTCCTAGAATGATCTGTTAGACATTTAGGATTGCCAACTCACCGTGATATATTTGCTAAAGTGGACTAAATAATAATCATCACGAATCTTGGAGCGTTGTCTCTCCATTTCCAATGGATTTTTATTTTGCCATGTTATCCAATTTTTCATATGAACTCAAGTTGCTTGGAGTAGAGTTAGGTTTTCTAATGCATATAACTCTGTGTAGCTCTTTTCCACACGGTTTCTTATGCACGTCTTTTAACGCCCGTACTTATGACAACGATTGATTATCTAGCGGACCCTGCCTCGGTTCAAATGCGGGTCATTCGTCGAGTTAAGCATAGAGGGTCGAACTCGGAGGCATTGCAGGTCTCTCTACCACATTTCCTACGTAGTCCAGCTACACATTTTTCTGTCAGTCATATTTTGTTATACTTAATTAGTGATTATGCCCATCAATGAACAGCAGCTTCTTCACTAGGAAGGAATTCAGTCAAAGCTAAACGGCACTTGGAGTAGCGAAACTGGAGTGATGTTTGGAACTGGAGTGACACGTTTATTATATTATATATTTTCATATTTTTATATTTTAGTGCCCTAAAAACCATCGCTATGGTGTGTGGCAGGGGGTGAATACACATGTTCGTATTAAAGGTATTGACATGCACTTGAATTAATGCTAGAGATTGATAAAAGGAACAGAAAAGGATTTGAATTTGAAATAATAAAATAGCTCACGATATGGTCGAAGTCGAAAAATTATTTTCAGACTCCTTAAGGTTATTTAGGCATTATTGTCATTTTCATTAGGTGCTGTTATTGTGGTTTTTTAAATACCTCGTCAAAATTCCACTGGCACCACGTCATTGTCGCATTATTCAAATATCTTTTTTTATGAATTCTTGGATCAAGAACGCAAAATCGTTTTTACTTTCAGGATAAGACAGGACGTTATTACCGGTGTTTTTAAGGTGTACGTAGGCGGATAGTGGATTATCTAATTTATGGATTTTTGGGCTGTTGATAACTAGTCATCCAAGGTATTGTATAATAGTTTTGTACATGACAGAATCAGTGTGAAAGGTATGGGATCAGGGATAAGAAAACAAATATATAAGATCCCCATGAAATATGTAAGTTTTGGTAAATATGGAATTAGGAGGACGTAAATTAGAGCAGATCATATGTCTCTGCACTGCCTCATTTGGGAAGCTTTTGACAGGAAAAGTCCAAGGCGTTGAGAACGTTAAAAGGATTTCACTATGTCATTAAGCATTAATAAATAGATGATTGATGACAGGAATCTTAAGCTAAATCGTAAAGATTGGTGAAAACTATATTATTTAGTGTTGTAATGCATGGATTCAAAGTACCCCCTATTGACACTTGGACATTTCCTAACCTCAAACTTCGTTCTAGAGGAAAGAGCAAAAGAGTAGATCAGCCTCTCTCTCTTTCTGATAAAACACATGCTCAAGCTTTAAATACGAGCCTGAAAAAGCGAAATCACAGATTAAAATGTGTATCATAAGATGCTGTAATGCGTTGATACTTCGATTGCGGTTGTTTCGAAATTTCGAGCGTGACTAATCGTCCCGAATTATATTTTAAAGTGTTGCCTCCAACTTTTAATCAAATGCTGTACTGTTCATTGCTAGAATTTTCCAAGAGTTAACGGAGAATCAAGAATTTTTTTCAAAGTTATTTAAACCCAACTTTCACAAGAAAAATATCATATGTTTCCAAAATCTTAATTTCTCGAACCTCTGCAATATAGCCAATCTGTCGAGAAAGTTGTGTCTGTGGACATAGGATGCAGCACTCGCCTGTGGTAGAAGTAATGCTTGTCAAAAATACAGATCTGTAGTCTTAATTTGAAATTCAACAAAGTATATGATTTAAATTATTTTTAAGCTAGAAAAGAAATTCGTCTGAAGTTCATAGGATGTATTGATTATATACTTGCATATTCCTACGCACTCACCCTGTGGCGGTCACTCAAATAAGGCATTGGAAAAAAAATGTTTTCTATATAAGGTGGCATTCTAGGCAACTAATCTCCGCTATTTAGCTCTCACGCAAAAATCCGACTAGTTCGCCCAGTGGCAGTAGTAATTAAAAGGAAAGTTATAGGATTTCATGATCAATTTTATTTGTAGAGCACCTCGTAAAACGACTCGTTATATTGAACGGAATACGGAGAGGTAGGGAGTATGCGGAGTTCAGGAACAGTTTAATGTCGTTTGGGGTGTCCGGGTCTCTTTGACTGAGTTGAGGAATGTAGCGTTCTTCTGTCCCTGCATACCTTAAAACGGGAGACTACCTACTTATAATCCAGTACAAGGGTTGAAATTAGTAAGAAGAATGTTAGTTTGGGTAGCTATCTATGTCCTGGTAAGCTAACAAGCAGATGATAGACGAATATTAGCTGTGTTCGTATATTATTATTATTATTGTAAGGTAATCCACCTAGTAAGGTAGGTTTTGGATGCACACAACTTCCCAATAAATAATTTGTGACTCCTAACAAAACACAATTCAGCAACCTACTCTACATAAAATCCCTCTTCATCTCTGTGTACCTCTTCCTCCCTTCATCCCGTCCAATATCCCTATCCTGTTCCTGCCCTCTCCTCATTTTCCCCACATTCTCCCCTTTATTACAGTGGGGGATCGGGATGGTGTGGAGGCTAACGTACAGGCTTCCCACCGCGAAGGCCCGGGTTCAAATCAAATAGAGACTACAAATATTTTTCAGTGGTATCTCGATCCCTACTTGCGGTGCTTTGTGGAGAGCACTTCGAGTGAGTACGACGTCCGTAGGATGGGACGTTAAACTGCGGACCCCTTGGCCGCCTTTCGACAAGAGTAGGCTAATGCCGACGCCGGGTTTCTTTCCCTCCCATCCCTAATGGAGCGAATGACCTTAGCTGTCGGTCGCCTCCCCAACAAAACTAACTAAACTCTATTAACCTTCAACAGCCCCCTGCCGCTCAATACGCCTTTCATCCATTTTTCCTGCCTCCATAGGATTTCTCCCAACAAACCCCTCTCCTCACCCACCATCCCTAGCACTTCCTCATTTGTTTTCCTTTTGGTCCATTTCACTTTCTCCATTCTTCTCCATACCCACATTTCAAAAGCCTCCAATCTACGTCTATCCTTCTGCTTCAGTGACCACGTTTCCGCGCCTTACATAACTACGCTCTATATCAAAGTTTTGACGCGTCTTTTCTTAACATCCTTACTCAATGTCCCTGTCATCAACTCCCTTCTCCTTGTGAAAGCCTCTTTGCCTAGCGCAATTTTTCTCCTTACGTCCCTGCTACTTTGACCATGTTGGTCCAAAATAATTTTCGTTTATGATGAATATGTATTTTTCGGAGTGAACATCATTAGTAATTACTTTATCTGAAAATATTTATGCATTTTATTAAAAATTACTCTAATTGGAAAATCGTCAGACTAAGGAGAGGAAATACAACAATTTCAAAGTGGAAATGAATCATTAGCCTCGTCTGGAATTCGAATCCTGATCCCTCGGTATCCGGCCGAGCGCTTTAGTAAATTAAGCTACCGAGACGGCCTGTCACACTTAGAAGTTTTAGAGGCTATAATGGAATAAGATGTTACAAAATACAGTATTTAAAATGCCTCAAGTATTCGTAGTCGGGCGGACTCCACCACCGTCCACGGGATCAAAAACCAACGTTTAAACACAGAGGTATTAACCGTAGACAACTACAAATAACTGCGGGATATACCACGAGAGTAACTTTAATGGAGTCATCCGCTCATGTGCATGAAAATGCAATAATTCCACACCTTGTTCCTTTAAACCGCCTAAACTTTCAGAGTGTAAGAGGACACCATGGTAACTGAAGCACTCAGCTAGATATCGAAGGATCCGGGTTCGAATTCCGGTCAAGGGGAATGATTCTCTTTGAAATTTTTAAATTTTAATGTACATTAATAGCAGGTATCCATTGAATGTCTCCGTGAGAGATAGTGTCACGGTATCTCTCGCAGTTCTTTGACTAAGGAAATGAAGAAGATCATGCGCGTGGATGAGAGGGCATTATGACCCTTAAGCCTTTCGTGTCGACTACTAACGTGAGGGGATTCTATCCAATGAGCAAGAACATGAAACCCTTGATCCCCTCGGTTGTGGCTGCTCATCGGTGTAGCCTATGGATGCGTTTAAGTAAACACAGACAACCCAGAATTTAAACAATAGACAATAAGCATTGTGTCCCCTTCGTCCCATGTGCCTCCTGTAGTCGACTCAAAATCGTATTGCCCAGCGTGCAGACGTCTTTTCTTGGGGCGACGAAGAAGAGATACACAGCTTGTAATTTCAATTTTACCCCGCGATGTCATTTAAAAACAGTTTTGGAACCCCAAAAGGACTATCTACCAGCACCGATAATGGAAAACAAAGAAGACTGGTTTATGCGTATTGGAAAACAGGATCAGAGGATCGACAGAAATGTGTCCACTGCTGTGCAGAACATTTTAACCCGTGTCGTTAGACCATACATGTTTCATTAGGTTAGTTGAAATCGATGGATAAACGGAGTACCTTTTATTTGTATGCATATCGATATCGTTCGATATCTATTTAACTTTAAGATTATTGGATAAGTTCCATAAGGCGAGAAGACATCTTTGCTTCTCCATTATTAATATCGACTGCGTGTATTTATGTTGTGTAACACATCAAAATAATTCACTCTAATTTACTTAACTGTAGGAAACTTTCCGATTATATATGGTTTGCACTATGAATTTTAATTCATTTTTTTAATCTATTCGATGTGCCTTTCGAGCATTAAATTTTTATAAAATGATTTCGAATCATCCCCAGCGCTCCCATAACAGGTTTTATCGCTTCACTTCACCTCTTTTGGAGAAAAACCTTCTCTCCAATATTACGGGATTTCCCGGGTTCACCCGGATTCACTCATGACGCTTGCTTTCTGAAATTTGCCCGTTATAGATGTTTGGATCGAGGTAGTTTCGGCAGTGTATATGTTCCTCATTGCAAGGTGGAAAGATTTTATTGTACTGGTGTACGCGTCGCCGTCACAAATTGTTGCTTAAATTAACTGGGAAAATGGGGCATTTAAAATCCTTGGCCCTTCACTTTTTCCTTAGTTTAGGCATTTTTTATCCATTTTAATGACAAAGTGTTATCCAATGATTAATCATACTCATTGATGAAGTATAAGAGTGGCGGTTAATTGATGAACAAGTTCGCATGTAGAAAATAGATGTACCTCTATGGTATCCGTTCAGTAATAAGCATCCTGTTCATTCAGACAGGACCACTTCTTTACGCAATGGGCCAGTTTTCCGGGTATTTTGGTCGTTTAATTTTACGATTGCTGTCCACCTTGAATTGGAAAATTACTAGCACCGGAAACAAAGCTCTCTTCGTAATTATTCTTCAAGAGTCTCAGATTTCATAATAGTGATGGCTCTGTGGTTAACGCAATAAGGAACTCATCTTGGAAAATACACTCACCGTCACATCTGATTACGTTTTCTCACTGTATACAATTACGAGTTTACATTTTATATAAGCAAAGATGCGTTCGGTCGGTTATCAGTCTTCAAAATTAAAAGGATGACTAACGGCTGTGGCTGATGGCGTGTGCTCGCAATCTGGTGGTGCAGGATGCTGTTGGGTTTTTAATACTTTGTTTTGTGAAGGAGAAGCGAAGGGCACTGAAAAACGAAAGTGTTATATAACGGGTGTTTACTCGGGGTAGGGGCCACCGTGATAGGCTGCGGAGGAAACATTCGCAGGTGTCATGTGGTCATGCGCGCCTGACCAAGGTAAGTGCCGCCTCACGGCTACAATTACTATTAACGGTCACGGAGAGGAGCATGGCTTAATCCTGTGAGATTGCACCATTCCATTTGCCCGGGGGTCGGTTTGTGGTCATCCGTTCGCGTAAGCGTGCTTTCGCATTGCCTGCTGCGGGCGTGCACCCTGGAGCGTGCGCCCTATTGCAATATGGCCCACTCAACCGTGAAACCGTGAATTTGAGTGAGATAAAATCGGAAAAACCGTGTATTAGCGGCGAATTTCTTTTACAAGCTTGTAGTTCGACCATTCTGTGACCCATTAATGCATCAAATTTTGTGGTGGCCAGTGCTATTTCGTCCGAGGACCGCAACATCGAAGGCATCTGAGAGTGGTGTTGCTTAAGACGTTAATTTTATAGTTTTGAGCTTCCTATCAAATTTAAAAATTCATTGCGGGCCAATTATCTTCACAGGATATGAGTGGCGCTGGTGGTCAGCGTTGTTGTAGTAGTAGCATTTAGGGGAGGTGACCGATAACTAAGGTCATATGTGCCATTAGGGATGGGCAGGAAGGGATGAAGGGTGGAGAGAAACCCGGCGTCGGCATGAGCCTATTCTTAACGAAAGGCGCCAACGGTTTCGCAGCTGTCCGACGGACGGCGTACTCACTCAAAGTACCCTCCACATAGCATCACCGCCGGGAATCGAATCCGGGCTCTCTCTCTCCGATGGAAGCCAATACGATAGCTACCGCACCATCTCGATGCCCTCAGCATTGTTTTCAGTATATCAAGTCGTTCTTCTGCTTTAATTTTTTTATATATCCGGCATCATTGTCGCAATTTTACTGAGTTTGAGGTCAATGATTCATAACTTTTGATGCCCAGAAAAACACGAACATTCTCATTAATAATGATAATAAAGCGTCGTTTTTGGATTCAGATTTAGGATAAATGGTCACATTTCCCATATAACTTTGCCAATGTTACACACCTTGGATATCATTATTACTGTGATTAAAAACCATGAACACAGTTTTTAGTAGGTGATGGTAGAGCTCACCCATTTACCAAGCCCGACGGCGTGTGAATATTCACACATCAGGGTAGGGGGGCCAGTTCCTTTCCCTGTGCCGGTTATGGTTTCCCAGGAAGATCTGGTACCCGATAAATCAACTAGCTTGGGTGGAGCTGCAGGTGCCCAAAGTGCCTTGCCCGGGAATCGAACCCGGGACCCTCCGGTCAGTAGTCCAACGCTCTACCCACTAGACCACCGCGACCCGTACTGTGATTAGTGAACTAATATTTTCTTCACATCGGTAAAATAATTCGCATTCCTAGGAATTGTTAATTTCGTAAGTCAGCCATTTATCGGAATTGCGATGGCTTATTGAGGCGTGAATGACTCACTTACTTGCTGATTGTTATCATTAAATTACGAGTCTTCATGCCAGACAAAAAAATATAATTTCGAACGACTCAACACACAACTTTTAAAAAATCTTGAAAACATCGATTTTCTACGTTGAAAAATCGTGAGTTTGAAGTCACTGTCAGCGTAACCACTGTGATTTCATACTCACGGAATACTCAAATATGTCCATTACTTCTGACCGACAGATCTTAATCACTGAATGGAGGGAGGATGAGGTCGCTCGTCTTTTACGCGCCAGGCACAACAGATACCAGTAGGATAATCTGCTTGGACACTACAGGACGTGGAAAGACAGATGGTCAACCACTCGGTTGATTTTATCGACCCAGAACAGAACACTGCACCGAAGCAAAGGGAAGGTCACGAGGAAATGTTAAGGAGTGAGGTCGAAAACGTGCGACGGTTTGACATGGGAGGAAGGGGGTTAGGAAAAAAGTCACTCAGAAAAGGATTGGCGTCAAGTGTGAATGGCGCTCCACGTTTGGCACGGTCTTATATTGGAGTTTCACTTGTCCACATAACACGTAACACGTGCAAGTGTTGCACCCCAAGTTTTGAATGGTGAGGTTCATAGCTAAAAAGTGGCAAGGAAAAATTGATTCCCACCCTCATATTTTGGGAAACGGAAGTGAATAAGAACAGCCTTCGGAGACTCATTTTAGAGCAGTTGGGGTAAATGATGTACGTGATAATAAATGAGTTGTAGCTGTACGTTCATTAAAAAAAATTTCCATGACAATAACAATGGACAAAGTATAAATGTACGCGTATATAAATTTGAATAAAACTTATAGTATCTAGGAGGACTGTTATTATTAAAATTTATGCGATATATATTTCGTTGGTGCATAGTCTTTGTAGACGGCTCTATAATCGTGAATGCCACGTATGTCACCCGCGTGGAACGGTGACATTCCAAAATAGTGCGAAAGTGTCTAGCCTCAAGTTTTGTTTGATAATGCCCAGAGTTAAGGATCAATAAGGGTATATTGAAAGAATCATAGCTCGGACGTCTTAAACAAAACGATTACGTCAATAGACACGATTAAAATATGAATTTTGTAATATATGTCGTATGCAAAGGGAGCTAATGCTACTAAGCATATACGCAGTATTGGCGCACGTGATCTCAGAGACTCCACGACAATGTGACTTCACGAAGACAGAGTGTCTTCGTGCAGTCACATTGGAATCCTGGGGGTTCGTTGGAATGGAATTGACAGTGACGTAGGTCACTTTTGGTGTACGCTCTTTGTCGTCGAATTATTTGAACCTCCCTCTGCCCCTCTCTCGTGGCACCGCCAAGGCAAGTACGCAATGCTCTTCTCCATTCCTCCCTTATTCAAGGAAAGCGAATACCCAAGTTGTCACGTCAGAAGAATTCTGTGCGTCACTCTTACGTTATCAAATTACGGCGCATGGACCTTGAATTAATTTCTACAAAGGCATGCAACTCTATCCGGATGAATTTTGCTTACTACCGGCGATTTTCTTTCTATTGAAGTTAATCACATCCAGGGAAAACAAGGTTAATATCGTTTATTCAAAAATATATCAAAATTACTCAGAAATTCAGTATGAGGAAGAGCACTCATTAATTACCTTGGCCGTTTCTGGCAAAATTAAGAATAATACACTCGTGTCCGTTTTCTACAGCCTTCCTACGTATCACATTGTTAACACCTATTAATAAACCTTATGCGATCTTAATTATGCTGTTTAAAATTGTCATTGTGAATCCCGAATTCAGTATGCTCCTATGTGTTGTTACATTAATCAAACTTTCAAAATACGATTGAAGCTCACTGTGCAGTTCCAAATACTTGCGTATGCGCGAAAACGAAAAACAATGCTTTGCCTACAGTTATACGAACAACTTCGTTTGAAAGAAAGTGTAACACAAACAAAATATATATCTGTTTATGCTTTTAAGTTTTTTCCCAAGATGTACATTATTCAGTACAAAAGTCATCTAATTATTTTCTCTCTCTCACACACAAACAATTTACACTTAATCTTGCTGAGAAGAGCGGTTTAATCAACTCGCAATCACGCGAATCAAATACATAAAAAGAAAAGAATTATTCCGCATCTCTCCATTATTTTCAAATTTTGTGGCCGTGTCTTTAAGGCAGAATTATGTTCACTTTTTTCTGTATGCATTCACGTTTTGCATTGTATAAAAACTCCATTAAATTATTCTCACGACTGCTAAAAACACTTCGCTTCCTGTTATTATTAGCTTGTCTCTGGTCGGTGGGAGACGCGGATTCAGCGCACTTTCTCTGCCGACGCCAATATTGTTTTCACTCTCTCTCTCTTTCGAAGTTCATAATGTTTCATTTGGTTCATTTAGTTTTGATGTGCCAAAATAAGTGTCCACACGAACTTTGTGGGCTGTCTTGCCGTTTAAAAATGGCAAATCCCGTCGATTCGACATGATCAAGTAGAGATACTCGCATGCGAGTTAATTCCGCACGAAATGGTGTCATAATTATGCAAAACATTTTCCATCATCATCTCAATAAATTTTAAAAGGTCACTGAACAATTCAATTGTTTCAGTTTCAAAAAATTTAGGATTAGGGGGACGGAATACAATTTAATTCCCTCGGAAATGATTTGTAATGACAATGAAATCAAAATACTGTAGTAGGGTTTATTCAGGCGCGAAGCTTGCTCGACTGTTCACAAAAATGCCCTTGGTTTGAGTGACTACATGAGGAGAATGACTGCTGTTTACATCAGTTATGTGACGCATCCAGGAAAGCCTGGTGATGATCCAAGTGCAGACTCACGAGAACGCATGAAGCCGAAACATTATGAGAAAAAGTTGACACGTCAAATAAAGTTTCATTAACGAGGTAGAAATCATTGCATAGATATACGTGGGTGGTCTGAATAGTTTCCGACCACAGAAAATTTCATAAAAAATATCTTGTATCTTTGTTATGTCGGAAACTTTTCAGACCACCCTTATTTGTTCGTGTTTAATTTTCCCCACAAATGCGAGAGTGAAATGTTTAAATATTCATTCGCTATCACCTTGCGACTGTTGAAAGATAAGGCTCAGAATCCCGAGAAGTAATGTTTATTTAGAGAGAGTTCGTCAAACATTTTTGTTTCCCCTTTCTGAGACGTGTTCGCAGTTCCACACTCTCTCCTTTTCTTTCTTTAGAGATAACCTTAATCAAGGCCAAAAATATAGACTCGGGCACTGTTTCAGATTTCTCCATTTTAAATTAGCACGTAGGGGAAACTTTCGTAAAACCCAATTATAATAATCGATTCCATCATCCTTTATTGTTTGCTCTTTATTATTTCCTGAAATTCATAAATAATAACTCCTTTGTCGTAATTTGTTTCTTGGATTTTGTGCTTATAAGAACTCTTGGCTTATTTAAACTTATGATTCATTATTTTTTAAATAAAACAGTTTCTGGCGTAGCTTGATGGAAAATCTTCATATTAACGTTTTTATAAATTTAAAGGTTTCGTTATAGTTATAGCATAACATCATCAGGTGAGAGACCTGATGATTTTATGCTATAACGAAACATGGGTCGTGAGAATAAAAAGTTTATGTGGAAAGGCAAAGTGGTTTGATTTATAAAAACGTCATTGTTTTTTACTATTCGTTAAAAAAACAGATAAAGCTTGACAATTTGTTGATTTATTCTCTTCTGCAGTCTTAATTTTATAGCACAAACATGTACTGTCATCGCTGGAAATGAAAAAAATCAGAATTATTTGAAATGAATATTAATATTCCTAAGGTCATATCTGTAATTTAAACATTAGTTTGTCAGTCAGCCAAAGGGGTTGCAGCATTACTGAGTGAATTGGAAATGAAGTGCAATAGATATGGGATGAGAATCAATATCAATCAAACATAGGTTATGTGATTTCCTAGAAAGAAAAAGGCTAAGCTAAACGTTAAAATAGAAGGGGAAAAAATAGAGCAGGTAGAACAGTTTACGTATCTCGAAAGTGTTTTGGACCAACACGATCAAAGAAGGAGGGACGTAAGGAGAAGAATTGCGCTAGGCAAAGAGGCTTTCACAAGGAGGGAGTTGATGACGGGGACGTTGAGTAGGGAGGTTAAGAAAAGACTCGTAAAAACTTGGTTATGGAGCGTAGCGTAGCTCCATAACCAAGTTTTTACGAGTACGGTACGGCGCAGAAACGTGGTCACTGAAGCAGAAGGATAGACGTAGATTGGTGGCTTTTGAAATGTGGGTGTGGAGAAGAATGGAAAAGGTGAAATGGACCGAAAGGAAACAAATAAGGAAATACTAGGGATGGTGGGTGAGGAGAGGGGTTTGTTGGGAGAAATCCTATGGAGGCAGGAAAAATGGATGAAAGGCGTATTGAGTGGCAGTGGGATGTTGAAGACGGTAATAGAGGGTAGAATGTTAGGCAAACGAGGAAAGGGCAGGAACAGGATAGGGATAATAAGGGGGGGGGGACTCCAATGGCCGTAATAAAATTAATGAATTTATTACGGCCATTGGAGTCCCCCCCCCCTTATTATTTTAACCTGAAGCCGTAGAGCTCTTGATTTCTTTCCAGGATAGGAATGCTGGACGGGATGAAGGGAGGAAGTACACAGAGATGAAGAGGGGCCTGATGTAGAGTAGATTGCTGGGTATTTTTTTGTTCGGAGTCACAAAATATTTATTTGATAGTTGTTTCCATCCAAAAACCTACCGTAACCGGTATATTACCTTATAATAATGTGTAATTTTCCATTTTTATCCGAAGCGTAATGCTTCAATTCACGCTACATGGTTGGCTCACTTGAGGCCGAAGGATTCAGTAACAGTACACCTTTTAAAATAGTATGTAGAGATTCTTTAAGGAATTCTATTTAGTCATTTCAACTACTAATTTACCAGAAAGTTGTGTCATTCAACATAACCTTGCATCCGGTTGCGACCGTTGAAAGATAAGGCTGGGATCCTGAGAGTGTAATGTTAGTAAAGAGCGGGATCGATAAAATTGTTTGTTTCCCATTTCTGACACGTGTTCGCAGTTCTGCCCACTCTTTCTTTCGAGATAACCTTGCCATAAACATAGATTTGTACACTGTTTCTTATTTCTCCATATAAATAAACACTAAAGGAAAACGTTCACAGAATTTAAATTATATCAACATTATTATCATCCTACATTGTTTGCTCTTCATCATTTCCTGAAATTCATAAATAATAACTCCTATATCTTGTGTCGAAATTTTTCTCTTGGAACTTGTGTTCATAAGAACTCTGTTTATGTTACTTATAACACTAGTGAGAAATTGATTTTTTACTGTGCGTAAAAATTCATAATAAGTGGCCAAATGTGGCAAATAGTTTATTTGTTATGTTGTGCAACCTTAATTTTACAATACAATAATATTTCAAACATCTTAACCTTTCTAAACAGTATGGAGAGGTACGTTAAGGAATAGTTTGTTATTATTTCAAGTTCCGGAGTACCAGAAAGTCATTTAAATTCAACATTACTTTGCGTCCGGATGGGTCGCGGTGGTCTAGCGGGTAGAGCGTTGGACTGCTGACCGGAGGGTCCGGGGTTCGATTCCCGGGCAAGGCACTTGCACCCGGGCACCTGCAGCTCCACCCAAGCTAGTTGATTTTTCGGGTACCAGATCTTCCTGGGAAACCATAACCGGCACAGGGAAAGGAACTGGCCCCCCTACTAAACCGACCTTCAGGTTGATTACTGTGTTTATGGTTTTGCGTCCGGTTGAGACTGTTGAAAAATAAGGCCAGGATCTCGAGAAATAATGTCGGTAAAGAGCGGGTTCGTAAAATTGTTTGTTTCCCCTTTCTGACACGCGCTCGTGGTGTCCTTAATTCCTCCCCCTTTCCCTTTCACTTCCCGGGAAGAACTTCGGCGACGGCTATGCCCTCCGCCTTGCAACGCTGGCGCGTTCCCCTTTCGATTCCTGGAGGCGGCCGATTGTGGCGTTTTTCCGGTCATCTGCCCACACATTCGCGTGGGTTGGGCGGGAATAACCCTCTCTGAGGGTGAGGGCAGCTCTGAATGCCTTCTTCCCACCAAATTCCCCCTCTCCCTGATCGCAAGGGTACGATCAATCGTTGCGGTTTAGCAGTTTTTCTAATACTACGATGTACAACCTTTGTCCACTTTTTCGGATATTTTTCTAGGTTGGGGGCGGGGTATAAGAAAAATTGCAATTAATATAGAAATACTTATTGAATTTTTATTATTTTTTTGCATCAATGGGTACTTAATTACACACTTTTTAATTAAATCCTAGCAAAAGTAATTTAATTATTATTTCAATACAAGCATTGAAGTTATAATTTGAACTTTCAAATTGCTTTAAGTTAATTAAAAAAATCAACACAGACTCCCTCGGGTTGTGCATCACTGCGTATGATACAAAATTGAGATGAAATTGAATGAGCCATGTTTGACTACATGAAATGTCTATCCATAATTGAAAATGAGAGGTCAGCAAGTTCATTCCTGGTAAATTTATAAAAGATAACGCGGAACCTAGATGGTACAACGCGGATATTAAAAAAAATAATCGCGACGTCAGAGCCTATAGTACGGCAATATGACAAATATTAGGCATGGTATCTCTAGCGAAAAAAGGAATGAGACCACTTATAATTATAAGGTATTTAGGGCGAATGCCTAGAAGGAATTTCGAAAAGCGCGAAGCGAATTCAAAAGCAGATTATCAGAAAATTTGAAGTGGAACCCAAAAGCATTTTGTTCGTGCGTCAGAGAGGCTTTGGGATGTAAGTCTATAGTTAATTCTATGCCGAATGTCTCCGATAGCTTAACAATTAGTTCCCGCCAACCGATGCCCAAAATTGAATTCTCATGTCATGGAATAGAACGCTTGCTAAAAAATATTAATCCTAAAAAATCCTCTGAGCCCGATGAAATACCCGCTCGTATATATGAGGAACTAGCATCGGAAATTGCACCGTATCTAAAAATCGCATTTAAGAAATCGCTGGTGGATCACAGGGTTCCCAGTGTTTGGAAAACGGCTAATGTAACACCAATATTTAAAAATGGAGACGAGGAGCAAACGAGCCATTGCAGACCTCTTTCCCTCATATCCATTTAATGCTAGGTTATGGAACATAGAGTTGCTAGCTCAATCGAGAAAAACCTCGATAATCAGGAATTATTGATGAAAAATCAGCACAGTTTCCGAAGGGGTAGATCCTGCGGGACACAGCTTGCACCTTTCGTTCATGATATTCTTATTTTGGGAAAAGTCAATGTTCCAGTGGACGCGGCTTTTCTAGATTTTAAGAAAGCTTTCGACTAAGTACCTCATGGTGAACTGCTCATTAAGGTAGGAGCACATGGCATAGATAAAAATAACCTGGGTTGGATTGATGACTTTTTAAATGGCCGGCTACTAGGAGTAGTCATTGATGCAGTTAGCTCAAATGTAATTGAAGTCACTTCAGGTGTTCCCCAGGAAAGTGACAGTCATCGGACCTCTTTCAGTCCCTCTTCTCGTTAATGACATTGATTCCGTAGTCACTAGTAAAATACGTTTATTTTCCAACGATGCAGTGATTTACAGTGGTATCCGTAATCCTGAGGACACAGTAGCTTTATCAGATAACCCTAATGCTATACAACGCTGCTGCGACTCTTGTTAATTAGGATTAAACTTAAAATAAGTACGTAGGGAGGAGTGTTTTCAAAAAGGGCAATTCCCTCCCGAACGCCTGCTACATCAGGAACGCCGAAATGGAATGTGTAGGCTCGATTAAATACTCAAGCGTTACCCTCACGCACGACCTTCCTTGGGTGAAACATTTTAATGTTTGTGCGTGTTTCAATCTGTAGTCGCTCCCGCTTCCTGCTAAAAAGTATTCAAAAACTGTCCTAGGTGTTGCTAGAAGGCAGCCAAACTTTGTCTCTCTGTGTACTGTGTACTGCTACTTTCTATATATTAGATCGAATGCTATCTTTGATGCTGTTTGCACGAAGAGGACTGTAAAGAAGTTCACTTGTGGTATCCAGCAAAGTTACCTTGTTTCAATAGTTTTGTACGAAATCACTCTTTAGCTTAGTCAGAACATATACTTTCTTTCAAGCTAAATTTTCTTTCGTACTCCTGGCTCCCAAACAAAGTCTATATTTGGTGCTGATACGTAAAAAATAAAACTCGTTACAATTCCCGTCTCGATCCTTCCGATATTATTACAATGAAGATAAAACTCCGTTCAGTATTCTGTCGGACTCCTCGCTTATTATTCCGTCAAGGATGATTTTGGAAGTTTGTAAATGTTTCCACACTGACTGCAAAATCTAAATGTTGATTTTCATCTAGTTTCGGTGTTGTAACGCTTAAAAAGTAGGGGGAAATTGCTCCATAAGACGAACCAGTTGTAACACCCTAAATTCGCATAGGCAGTTGCAAGCGGATCTTCTGATATGCTTTAAGCTTACCTCACACATGCATCACGTGATAGAAAAATGACAGAATAAGATAGATTATCGGAAATTGAAATCCAACCAGGAGACCAGCATGGTAGGCCAACCAGGCGGATCGTTCGTTAAGGGGTGGCAGAGATCCTAATTTGGACATACAAATATCATGAAAATATAATAGGACAATTAAAGCTGTAACGATCACGAAATTCGGCTTGTAGCACTTTTATTTGTCAAACAATTCGTCTTTCCATCCAGGAGGTACATATAATGAAAGAACGATATCTCCCTATTTGTTCGCTGTCCCAATAAGTTCCCCTTTTTGTTTGATTCGTTAAATTCCAAGTTTGTTATAAAACCAATCCAAATCGTACTCTTTCGGGTTCAAAGCCGCTAGAGCCGTAATATTCTGTATCAATATACGTCTGAGCGCACACTCATCGCACAAAAGCGTGTGTCATGTTTCTGTATCATTGAACAAATCCTTTTGTGGCATTATTTGTCGGGCTTTTTCGAGATCATTGTTTTGAATGGAGCCGATGCAGACTGGCTGGAACAATTGAGTGACTTAACACAAAATGAAACATTTTCCAATGTCGGCCGTCGATATAGTAATAATATCGAGGTGCGCCAATACACTCGTATTCCCCAATCGCCTTTATTTTATAGGCGATTAGTTTCTGGGGCATTGATTGATTAGCTCTTTTGAGTCTTTTCAAGAAATTCTTTCATTTCCTCGCCTTATGAAGCCAGATGAAGAAGTAGCGAAATTAAAATAAGCATAATTATTTCTTATTTTATTCCATCGAACCATTTTGAAAATGTCCAAATTTGGAAGATAAGAAAAATATACAGAATTTCACGAAATGCTCTATTTTTCTTAATAAATATTAAGTTGGAAGAATTTCCTATTTATGTTGGAATATGGTACGTCCTTTTTGTCAGCGTACGTACGTCCTTTCAGCATGGCACAATTGAATGTGCCATTTAGTGCAGCCCAGCTGTACTACAGGTGATTAGTGTATTAAGAACAAAGTACATATTTTCGAATTTTGCTTTGAAAGTCACAAATCTTCACTTTGGGTATTTAGTAAATAAAAAAATCTCATATTTTCAGCGCCGCCTCAATAATATTTTTACGAAAACACTACACGGCACTAACTGGGCGTGTCGAGGCTGGGCGTTCGCTAAGCTTCTCTGGGATGTAAAATCATAGAACTGTGGAAAGTTCATTTATCTTCTTTTTGTCGCCTATCTCGCAATTAAGCTCTATTCTTTAAAAGTGTTGGCATTTTTACTATTTAATTTCGTCTGTATTGTGCAATTATTCCGTAATTCTGCAATGAACACAATCGTTGTTTTAGATTGTGTTCATTGCAAACTTTTACAATTGCCAAAATGGTTGCGGATAGAATAAATACATTTCTTTTTTCTACAAAATCAACATCCTATTGTATATGATGTCACGTTCCGAGTTTGCTTATTATAAATTGCTTTATTATAAATAAATTTATCTTTGCTTAATTATAAATTACTGTTCCTCTGCTTATTAGTTCAAATATTAAATCTAATGTGAACATTTTTCGCGAATAAATTATTCACGGGCAGTTAACTTGTGAAATATATAGTTTAGAAATTATAATTTTAGGAATCCACCTAAACTGTAGCTGAATTAGCAATTTAAAATTCTTTTCTAAGAAACTACATTAAATTGTACAGATTCTATGCTACATTGATAAATGATTTCAGCGATTTTCCCACGTATTTTCCTGAAGCGCAAGGCTTTGTTTAAAATTTACGGACACGTGCATGCGCTCTTGAACCGTCACTTCCATAGACTAATGCGTCGTCATTCGTTAAAGATGACCGTTCTTGGCTTGTATTATCCCCAAATCCCTCCCAAGGTCTTGTAGCGAGACAATATCTAAGCCCCGATAAACGCCCTAAAGGTTAGCGCTCGGAAGTTCCGAGAATGGAGCAAGAGGCGGCCGGACAGGGGCAAGGGAGCCTCAACACACCCCCGTTTCACCTTGGCCCGATTCCCTATCTTTCGTTATCTGCTGAGTGAGGGGGAGGGAGAGTCAAGTTTGAGGCGTAAAGTTGACTGGCCGCAAATTCATAACATCCATTTCCACTTGCTCATCCCATAAGCTCCCCGCGTTTTTCTCAGCACATTCCAAGAAATGCGCATTCCTCGTCCGCCCCCCCCCCGACTGGGAGATCCAGGAAGAACGTGTGCCCCCTCAGACTGTTACATTTGGTCCCTCCCACTGGCCGGTTTATTTGGGGGGGGGGACGGGGGCCGGGCGGGGATATCCGTTGGTTAGGGAGGCACGAGCGAGATGGGAGGGAGAGCGGAGTGGGGACCTCGATGCCAGAACGGGCCGCCCTTGATGACGCCGTCGAACGCGGCGCGGAGGAACGCGCATGGTCAGCGTCACCGCCGTGGCCAGCGTCGTCATATCGGTTATGGAGTGGGGACATCTACGGCACCATTCATCTTCGGTAAGGGTTAGTGCAAACTCATCGTTTCCGGGGAAACCGCCAGTATGACCACTTTCGGAGGGGGATATCGTTTGAGTCGCGGGGAAAAATCATCCGCGTGGACTGAAGTGGTTGTGTGGGAGTGAGGGGAGGGGTCGCGGCGAAGGTAGGGGAGGGTTGAGCGTGTTCGAAGCACGGGGTTGGGGTCCCCCATCCGTCAGGAGGGGAAGGGTCTGCGGAGTAGGAGAGCCTGTCTTCCTCGGTGTGAGGAGACCTCCCGTCATTTCATTCTTCTTCTGGTGCTCGCGGTGGACGGACGGTAAGGAATCAGCCTTCGAGGAACTGCGGGTGTGAGTTGGGGAGTTTGTGGAGTGTGGGATCGGGTCGTGATTTGTGTGAACTCTGCTGTTAGTTTGGCGAGACGAGAGGGTATCCTCCGGCCGGACTCCGTTCGACTTGCTGTGCTCTTGGGTGAGTACCGAATCCTCGGGTGTGTGAAGTGCGCTCCCCCCTCGATTCTACGGCGGCAGTTGACCCAGCTCCGCCTGGGGATTTTATCTGCCCGTTGGGCGGAAGACGAGTTCGCATCAGCGGTCGGGTTAACTTCAATTGTTTTCTCCGTTTGAATAATTTTGTGAAATTTTAGGCACAGGTGTGATAAAATATCTACTTATATTTTTGTCGTGAGCCGAGCAAAGGGAAAAACAGCTGTTGAGAACATTGCAACAATTCGACCGCAACAACGCCTTGACCGGGAATGTTCTTTACGCTCTGAAATTGTTGCAGTGAAATGCATGTCAGCGGATGACTCCGTTAAAAGTTATTGTTGCGGCATCTCTCGCAGTTTCTTGAAATTTAGTTGAAATCTTTTTTTCGGCCGTATTATCCCCCTTTTTTCGTTACCACTGTTCTACCTGTCGATGTGGTGAGGAACTTGGGTTATTTCGCCGACATCGTAGTTATTTTCGGAATATTCATGTTTTGCAGTAATTTCGATTTGGCCTTGGTCTTGGTGTTCGCATCCCGAGTAGCGTGGAATTTCTTAGAAATATTTGGTTTTGTGAAAGTTTTCTTGATTGTTAGATATAGATTTAAGACTCAAATAATGCCATAACGTAGCGCACGAAGTTTCTCTATTGAGCTTAATAAGACGAGTGGCTAGTCAAATTATTTCCTGGGGTTTTCTTTATTTTCTCACTTGGAGATAGGGTTTACCTGTCTCCAAATCCGGAGGCACTATTCGGTTGTAATCGACGTGATATTACGTTTTGGAGAACAGTTGTAAAATCATCGGTAAGCTTTTAGGAATCATTTTAGGATCCGCTGGGCCAAGATGTTTATTTATTTTAATTCCAACAATTTTTCGAATTATTCCTTTTGGCGCGCAGAAGTCATTCGTGTGTTGGGGAGATACTTTATTCCATGTAGGTACTTCAGAATCCTTCGAAAAAATGTTTTAAAAGTCCATTGTTTAAATTTATTAATCTTTGTGATTATAACGCAAGTGACTGTGATCGAATATCGGGTGTGAATGTATCGTAAACAGGTTCCTTCAGTGTTATTGCCGTTCATTCTGTAATTCTCTGCTGTAGAACGGACAGACCTTGTCTTCTTAGAAATTCACAAAACTTATTGTTTTTCTTGTAAATTTGTAAAATTGTTTTTATTATTTTTTGTATTAATTTTATTTGTTTTATCAATCTAAACGGCTTTTCTGGACCTTATGTACGTTTGCACTTTTAATGTAATTTTTTCTTGACCATCGCGGTTTCATTTTTGATAATTACCTGTATGCCCATCGGTTATGTCGCTTCATCATTTCTAGGATTGACTTTCACATGTCGGTAGTGTCTGCGTCAAGTGCCATCGTTTGAAAATATTGCGGATTGTTTTAATTTACTTTAACCTTACTCCTCAGGGTTTCCTTTGTCGAGAAAATCTTTATTTTATTCTTTCGTGACTTCTGTCATTGAGGCTCCTAATTCAGTGATAACGGCTATGCCATTTCTTTCGCTATGTATTCCCTAGGCGCGTGATCATTTCGGGCCGTGATAGAATTTCTACGGAGTTAAGTACATTTTTAACGGATTTGCGTACTCGTGCTCAGTATAAACACACTGCAGTAGTGCTTGAGAGGCAAGAGTAGTTGGTAGTAAACCTTAGCACGCTGGTAGCGTCCCCATCGCCTGTTGCTCTCCTGTGGGAAACGCGCGTCAGAAGATGCTCCGTAACCTGCAGTGGCGTGCGTGTGACGTCATCCTTTCCCGCCCATAATTTAAAAAGAGTGATTTTCAGTGGAAGATTCTATTTGCCGTCTTAACTTTTGTACTTGTACAAAGTTCTGCCCTCGCACACGTACAAAGTTTTGTATTTGACGGTCCAATGGTGCAAATGGAAAAGTTTGATTTTTCTCTGTAATTGTGTTTTCTTAATATTTAAGTATACCATGATTTGGCTATCGATTGAGCCACTGGTGAAGTTTAAACTTTTAAAGAGGTGAAGCCCCTTCCTGAAAATATTCGGCAACCCTAAACAAAATTCCGTTGTTTCATTACTGATGTTGTGCAGCTTCTACACGGAAAACGCCGTATAGCTTTTGTTTTTTTATCAATGGAAATACCTTTCCAGACTTAGTGTGACTTTACCTTTTTAAATTAATTTTCCTCTTTTTCTAGGGACTTTTTGTCGTCACCATCGCGATTTCGTTTTTGACTAGTATGCCTGTCGATTGTGTCGCCTCGTTATTTCTAGGGTTGACTTTCACGTGTCGGCAATGTCTGCGTTGAGTGCTATTGATTTTAAATATTGCGGAATTACGATGCTTCCTTCCGTCCATAGATAAATATCGATTTTCCGAAGTTTTGTTATTTTTAATAAATCGAAGAAACAATACCATGCGGAGTATTAAGTAAATGAAGTATAGACATTATTCGGGCGAAAGTTTTTTTTCCCTTATTTTCATGCCTTTGTACCGTGACTTGTCTTTTACGTTCAGATATTGTGATTCATTATTCACCCATTTGTTGAAGCTTTTGACTTGTTCTCGATTCGACTTGAAATTTCACTATCTTTCGTTATCCTGACGACAATATAATACTTTATCATAGTTTTTTTCTCCCACATCCATTTCTCCGCGCCGCGCTGCCCGTCCAAACTCACCTGGTTTTATTATATCGTCAGTCCCAGCAGCGTGGGGGGCATCGATGGAAAGGTCTTGTGGAGTGGAGTTCAAACGTTAATTGATTACTCCCTTCCCCGCTTCCACGCGAATTTTCACATTTTCAGAAAGTTTCGGCAATACAGGCGTTTGATTCTGGTGAGGGCGGAGGTTCGAATCTTCTGAAGGGAAGCTTACGTGCGGGGGTGGAACGTTGCAGTTCGTATTCCGTAAAGTTGCAAGAGTGCTTGGGCAAATATCGAGAACCGAGTGAGATTGAAATGGAGACAATCAAAATTAATAAATTGGAAATGCATTTTTGAACTAATTAATAATACAATTTTCTTTCAAGTTGGACTAAAAAGTATTATTATTTAATTTTATAACATTTTTTTAAAACAATATTTTTTTCTTCGATTACCAAAATATATTCGTTCACACATGGCTAAAAAGATAAGCTTGTGGATACTGTTTTAACTCGTTCCTTTGATTAGTAGTATCTTGACTTAACTCCTTCCGTCAGCTGTGCACCAATTAATTTTCACGTTTAATTCTCGTAGAGCATCATTGGATTACAATAGTCGCATTAGGTCTGAAATTAACCAGTTTTATTTTATTAAGTTGTAATGAGAAACGTATAACGCCTATGGTTTTTAGTTATTATCGGTGTGTTTGAAAACTTTTGGTACGATAAAAAAGGTTAATTTCATACTTTTGGTGAATCCTAGTTCCTGGTGACGTGATAATATAAAATTTTAAAAATTATATTATTATTTGAACGTGTTAATTTTTTGAAATGTGCGATGAAGTTGGCTACCACATCATCTAAGAGCAAGGTTACTCGGGTGTAGTAGGTTTGGGAGCAAGGCCTTTTTGATAGAAATAAAAAGATCTGGAGATTATATACTCTCTTAGCCTTGAGTGCTTTTCAGGTACTTCTCAATTGTCTTCATCGCTTCTCGGCAGATCAACTGGATGCCAGGACGGTGATTATTTTGAGTATATCACTTTGATGATATTATTTTCGTCCTCTCGTTTGAAGGCCGCTGTTTTCGTCAGATATTACTCCGTCCTTCGTCTGTGCGCCAATTAATTTTCGCATTTAATTCTCTCAGAACGTATAAAATGTTGAGCATGGGAACTAGCTGATCATTCGTTACATTTTGAAAGATCGAACCCGTTACTCGTTATTGACCGTTTTGTTCGTACCTTTGCGTAGTTTTTATGTAAGGAGCCAGATGGAAGATGCAATGTCCGAGATTAAAAATATCATGTTAATTTTTCTCAAATTCTCTTTAAGTTCTTCAAGGAACTCAATCTTTGTACCGTTTGGCATTACTTTCTCCAAAAGATTTAAAATCATAACTAAATGCCCAACAACTTTCCCATTTGTTTTCATAATTTTGTTGCGCTTTTCTGTTAATTAATTTTGTTCGCCCAATCAATTCTTAAAGCATATAAATAGAAATTTGTTTTAAACTTACAGGAATAAAAACTATGATAAAAGAGTGTATTGAAAATCGTATTAGTCTGAAGGAATCGTTAGAAGCATTTAATGTAATTAAATGCTTTGTGGTGAATAGTTATTAACCAAACTGCTATGCTTAGGCTTCTATTGTTTCTTTGTCTTTTGGCAATCATTGCCCAACATTCGATTACCACTATTTCATCAGTTACGTGAAATAGTATCTGAAGTTATTCGGTAATGGCGATTTTTGGATGCTATTTGAGTGTCGGGCTGCCGAGCCCGTGACAGTGGTATCGATGAAATATCATTGTCTTTTGTCAAAATCGTTAAGCAAAACAGTGTGAACATGAGAAATTAAGAGAATACAGGGGATTCTGGGAGTTAGTATGGCTGATTTTTATTTACTTGCTGCAGACTGTGAAAATATGAGTTTTAATAATTCGGGCTACGGGAACAATCAAACCATTTGTTAGCGCACGACGGCGATTGTGTACGTTGCTTTTGAATTCTCTACGAATATTGAAGACTGCGGTAGAGGGGAGAACTAGGAAAGGGAAAGAAAAGGATTGGGATGTTGGACGAAATTAAAGAAGTATGCGTTAGTGGTATTATTGTAGTGTCGGGTGTCAGGTTGACTTTGTAGAAGAGGCAAGAAAATGCATTACTGCACCGTTATCTACGCCGTCCATACAAAACCCCAACTTTACTCTTGGATTATTATCAACAATAACGTTCGTAATTCTGGAAATTATACGTGTATACCAATGTCGGCAATTTGAGGCCTACCTTAGATTTCACCGATCCGCAACTTCAAACTCGTAAATTTGCCTAATTAAGAAATTTCATGAGATTTGCCATATTGAAACGTCATCATTGCGTAAGATTATTTGACAAACCTTAATTGAACAAAATCAGTTTCTATTATTGGACGAAATATAGCTACATAAAATAATCATATGATATATTTAAATTAGAAATGAATTTTGAATTGATTTAGTGTTTAATAAATTAAATACAATGGCATTTTGTACTAAAGCTACTTTTGCTAGAACTATAATTTATGGCGGAGGATAGAGTACTTGCGTGTGATTGGACAGAAATTCCGCGCCAGAAAGCTAGCCGTTAACTTTTTGGGCGGTAGTAACATTAATTTTATTGTTCACTGATTGTGCTTATCATCTAGGCCTGGGAGTCGTCAGACAGTAAATACAGGTACATTTTGACACTATGTGCATGCTCCAGAAAGAACATATACGTTATAGTATGTAATAAAACACGATGTACTACAATTGCTTGCCATTTAAAAGTCCATTCCATGATTCCGTTTTTAAGTTTCAATTTGAAAGAAAATCTCTATACTTGACGTCTTTCTGAATTTGATTGTACTTCTTAATGTAATTCCGTATTCAAATCTTATTTATTTAATGACTTATGACATGAGTGATGTTTGCAGAGGCAAATGGATATGCACGGCCAGTACTTCACAAAATAGCACAAAATATTTCTTGTTTCACAATTCCATATCAGACTGCATTACCAACCAAAAGTTATCCATGATATCAAAATTATGATTATAAAATATGTGGTAAGTATGAGTTATATGTCTTTAAAAAGTGAACAGAACGGTAGGGCTATTCAGTGAATATAAGCATCCACGCCTGTTTTTTGTCAATTGCTGGGAACCTGAGAGCTATCATTTCAACCAATTGCATTGATTGAAAGAATATGCTTTTCTTTTTTCAACTTTCCATCAACTTGGATCAGCATTCTGAAGGTGGCATTCGGGAGTGACTCTTTCCTAATTTTTCCGTGGAATCAGAATAGCATCGGACGTAACCGACGCCATTTGCCGATGCTGTCGCCTAGGGCTTTTGCAGACTTACTTCCGATGCCGTTTGCAGAATAGTATAGGGCGGCATCGAGTTAGGGAATACGCCCCCAAATATTATGTGATTTTCCAGTTACGTAACTATTTAAAGGTTTGCGTACAAGACGAAAATTACTCTGTATATCACCATTAAATAATTGTCGGAATCGCCGCTAGTATTTCTGCGACAGTTATTTTTGTACAGGCCTAGTCTATCATCTACATGTTTTGTGTGCCTCTGTTCATTTTTTTCTCACATCGCAAATACTCTGCCCACTGGGCTGCCAACCATGTGGCCTCGATGTAACCTCACTCATAATGTAATGTCACTTAGCATTCCCCACCTTGTCTTAGGATTTTTTATTTATGAGTGTGAAAATTCAAATTTTCTCGCCCCTTTACTTTAAATAATAATAGTTTGGATTTATTTTAATCTGTTTTTAAATGAAAGCTGCCCTTGTTACGTTGATATGTGCCGGCCGTTGATATGTGAGCAGGTTCGAATCCTATTTTAGGCAAAGATGTATTTATCATAGGTATTTTGATTGGATGGTATGTCATAACCCTTAGCCATTTAATACTAAAAGCAACCATAATCTGTCAATTATTAGTTATAAATTTTCATTCAGTGCAGTATTTCATTATTATGGGGAACTATTTATTTCTTGAAAGGGTACCATGTTGGTGGTGAATGGTGACTATAAAATTTATATCAATAAAGTAAGTGGTTCAATTTCATGATTTTGAGGAACTCCTGATAAATTATGAGAACAGGTTCCACAACCACTTAAGAGAAGAATTAATTCCTTTTTTCTCATCAAATTTGAGATTATGCAGTACAAGAAGTTGCTCTATTGATAGTTTTTTGTTTTTTTTTTTCAGCTGGTTCTTTGATGTGCGCTTTGCTGGAAGGAACTTGTTATTCCACCTTGATTGATTAGAATAAAAATGTAAAAACTTATGAATATGCTTTTTAACATTAGTATCACTAAAGACAATACAAAATAATGTACAATCCCAATTATGTGGACTAGTTGTTGATAAGGGAAGCTGGTTTTGCATTGAGGAGAAGTCAGGAAGTATTACTGTGAAATATCCCATGCTTGGTAGGCACTTTTTCCATTGACAAACAGATATTCGCAGGCTTCCTGGTACAGGTGGAAAGGATTTTTGGCTGCAAGTCTTAAATATGGGAGGAATAGATGAATGTAAATACTGTTTCATCATGTTGTTAAGATTATTTAGACCCAGATCATTATGTTACTCATGTTGCAAGCAGGTAGCAGTAACAGATAACTGTGCCACTCACTGATATAGTCGAATTGTATGTATGTTTTACTCAAATCCTTTGAGTGGCCTTTTGATTGATTGAGATATGGAGATATTTTTTAGCTCTGGAGATTTTTCTCCATATTGTCGTCTAATTTTTACCATTACATTCTTTTATTAGACTGCTTTTCACATCCAGTGAATGGTTAGTGCCCTTTTTACACAAATTAATTGTCCGTGCAGGTATTTCTATTTAATTTTGCAGTTGCTGTAGTCAGAGTTATTGTTAAAATAGAGGTAGTAATTAGCCATCAGCTTAATGCAACATCTTTTTTTATTGTAATTTAATCCCATGCATTCATTTAAGCTCTTATCAAATCTTAGAATCTATTGAATATTTTAGTGTGTAATTTTCTCATTCTAAGTCATTTTGACTGTTAAACTACTTAGTTAGACTTACATGCTAATTTATTTGCTAATATCTTAATGCTAATGTAATCAATCGTCACATTACGTGCTGTTACCAATGATTTTGGAGGTACAAAATCTTCATCTTTCAGATAATTGGAGACCATTTCATCCTGAATAATTTATTTATGGTCTACTCTAAATATTTCCATCTTTTCATTGGAAAAATTATTACTTCTATGCCATGAGGTAGAAGTTAAAAAGGTTCTCAATTGGTTTACTTATATCCAGAATCTTTCTTTTCTAGGCAAGTAATACCGGTGGTGGTGAGACACCTGAACATACCTGTATTAAGGACTCTGAAGTAGGATTTTTTAAGGAAGCAAATTTGATAATATAAACAACCAAGATGAATGATAGCCATTCGCAGTAAGTCAAAACCTGACAATGAGTAATTTAACAGTTCTGTGGCTCTATTCCTTACATTGATTGGCCACTTTTGATTTTCATTAAACATTTCTCATTTTATTTTCTGAATGAGATGTTAATCAGTTACGTTCTGCATCATTTCAGACTTCCTGCTGAACATGCAAAGAGACCATACTCCAGGTGTTCTCGTAGACTACAAGGTAAAGTCCTGTATGATAATGATATTAATCATTAAACATAAGTGTTTTTGCTGCATTTTTTGTTAGTGCAGTGCCTTCATCTCAACTGTATTGCATCGTAATTTAATTATGATTAGTTAAATGAATAACACAATGTATTTTTCCACTGTTCTTTATTTTGGTACTAATAGTGTCAACACTTAGGCGTCATCATCAGGTACAAATTAGTCAAGTTGCGATCCAGTTATATACCATTTTTGTGGGAGAAGGATAGGGGGGGGGGGAAGAGGAGGGGTTGTGATCGGCATTGATGGGAAGGAGAGGGATGTTAAGTGTCAGGAAAGGCGATTAGTGGGGTTTACAGGGGGGAGGGTAATTAGGTCTCTGGAAGGAAAGGGATGCTTCCAGGATTGGAGAGAGGTGTTAAAACAATAATTCATTGACCAAATGACCCTTTTTCAAATTCTTTCTAATTTCCATTTATCTATTCTTTCTATCCTCCTTTCTTTGTCCATTTGATGTATCAGTTCCAGGTTGAAATTGCTCCCATGATGTTCTTCCTACAGATGCTTGGTGAAGTGAGATTGCGGGAGGTCACATTTCCTAAAACCACATTTATGTTCCTCTGCTCGAGTTTTTAATGATCTCCCCGTTTGGCCTATGTAAATAGCACCACAGTCCTTACAAGTTACCTTATAAATGTCACTTTTATTTTGTTTTTCCACTTTGTATTTCTTAGTATTCATGAATGCTTTTAGGTTGTTCACATTGTAAAAAGCTATCCAAAATTGTTCCCTAGGGAAGAGGTTGGCTATCTTTTGTGAAATCAATCCTAATTAGGGGGCCTACACCATTTGTCTTCTTTTACATCCATATTAACTGGTTAAAACAAAATATTGTTCCAAGAAAACATTTTATATGTAGTATTTTTTCTATGAAATCTTCTTTGTACCCATTTTTCACTGCAATATCTTTTATTGTCTTTAGTTCTTGAACAAAATTACTGTTAGAGAGAGGTATGTCTAGCTGTCTATTTAGCAGGAAAATGAAAATTGGGTAACTTTTGAGATATGTGATGGCAGGAGTTGAAGGGGATCATGTGGTGCAGCGTGCGTGTCACGTGCAGCCCCCCTCTCTCACCCACCTCTTCCCTCCATGAATGGTATATAAATTGACCGCAACTTGACTAATTTGTACCTGATGATGATGCTAAGCGTTCAAACTAGTAGTACCAAAATAAAGAACAGTGGAAAAATACATGGTGTTCTTTATTTAATGAACTTGAACTTCCAAAAAGTTCAGCCCGACACCATCGAATGATTAGTTACTTATTTATTTCTGGCTGTTCATGGAGTAATCAGGATTTTCATTAACTGGGATAATCGGGGTCAATATGATCATTCATTAGGTATACTGAAATGGATGAATGTTTAATTTGCAAAATGGCTTTTACTCCAGTATGTTTGAGTACATGTCTAATCTTGAGCATGAAATTTGGAAAAATCAACTCTGTAAAACTCCAATTCACAACTTAGTGATTTTATTTTAATATAAAATGTAATTATCTAAGATTTTTTCATAGCAAAATTTTTTCTTCAGACATTGTTCCAGCACGAGTTGTGCTGTACTTCCTGTCATTTTCGGGCTTCTTAGTCAGCTTTATGATGAGAACAGACATCAATTTGGCAATGGTGGCCATGGTACGAATGCCTCCTCAGAATCTAAACAAAGCTACAAACTTTGGTGCTAATGTATCATCGACTGAAGACACTAGTGTTTCCAGCATTCCTACATCTTCTGCATACTGTGCCAGTGACAACTACTATTCCACCATTTCAAACATCAATGAAACAAATGTGGAGGTAAGTTTTTGCTTGATATTCATGGGTAGTGAATAATGTAGCTGATAAACTGAATTACTTGTATGGGCTAGTGGCCTTCTGCAAGTAATTATCCAGAAAATTAGTTTCTTATTTACCTATTCTGTAATCTTCCTGGAAAAAGTTGGTTTTAATTTAAATAATTAAAGCATGATGAATGGCTTTCTTTAAATATTGAGAAACCTGCAGTACTTTTTTAGATAACTTTTTGTCGGGTTGGAGTTAGGAGAGTCATGGGAAGTATAACCTGGAGAAGGTATACTATATCTGAGGTGATGCGTCTTCAATAGTATGGGGTCCACCCTATGTGTAGGTAAAACTTCAATACACAACTCTCTTCAATAAGTGAGTACACCTCATTAATTTTTCCATGTGCTAGATATGGCCCAGACCATACTCCTGATATAACCTAGGAGATGGGTTATAATATTTTATGATACAATTATGTGTGATTACTCCTCATAATTAAGAAATGTCATTTTTCAAGAAAAATGAAAAGTACTTGAATATCCTAAAAGCAGAAAATTTACCGTAGAATTCACAAGTGATAAAATCAAGTGTTAGATGTTTCTCAAAGTTGAAAAATACATGGGATTTGTGCAGTGAGTTGGAGGTATCACTGTTTATTGTGAATATATTTATTTTAGTAGGCCTGAGTTGGAGGTATCCATGTTTATTATGAATATATTTATTTTAATAGGCCTGCTAAATCCTATTATATAATGTGTGTCACTTAATGAGAGATGGCTGTTCAAATTATCTTATTTGTATATCTGATTTAGCCGTAGTAGTAGTTTGATGGTATTAGTCTGTTAAACTGATTTATTATACAGAAGTCATATGGATATTACCCTGAATATATTTATATCCATAAAATTCCAATGGAAACATATCTTAGTATATGAATTCAGTGGTGTGGAAACATTAATGTTCAAATAGTTTCCATATCAAATTAGCCCAATTTAATATTAGTTCCCAGGAACCTGCAGATGGAATTTGAAAATAACTTATTGCTATGTGGTCACTTGTTGTGTAATTTTGTGTTGTAAGTGCTGTTCATATCTCCTTTTATTGCCCATGAGTGTGCTATTATTTTTAAAATTTCAGGATGGAGAGTTTGACTGGGATAGTACAACTCAATCTACCATTTTGGGATCCTTCTACTGGTGTTACATTCTATCACAAGTTGTGGGAGGAGTACTGACTCAGTATTTTGGAACCAAGGCTGTTTTTGGAGGATCTCAACTGGTCACTGCTATATGCTCACTGCTGATTCCATATGGTGCTGGGGTCCACTACTCCTTCCTCATCGTCCTACGCTCCATTCAAGGAATTGCCTCTGTAAGTTAGACATAATTATTGCTATAGATTTGCCATCTAACCCATAATTATCCTGTTTAATCATCCACTGGATATCTGTGCATAATGTTGATTTGATTTATTTGCACCAAGGGCATTACAGAATGTTGTTCTATTGATATGGAACTGATCAGATGAGTGTTTAGTAGTTTTATTGCATTTTCAAATTTGTGTATGATATTGTTCCATCAATTTGAATGATTTAAGCCTAATTTTGTTAACTTAATCAGATCCATATTATTGGCCACAATTCATCGGCATTTTGATGTATTTTTAATTTGCTAAAGTAATAAATTAAAAATGGTAATTTTTCATTTTTATATTTTACTATAATTTGGGAGCAGTGCTCATTAGAACATTCTATCATTTGGTTAATAATTAGTTTTATGGCAATAAGGGAGTAGAAAATAAGTATGCTCTTAATGATATGTAAATCATATATATTTCAATGAATTTCTAGGGGTTAACTTGGCCTGCCATGTATGCCATTGTGGGGCACTGGATTCCTACTGCTGAAAGGAGTAGATTCATGTCTTCTTTTCAGGGTAAGACTACTATTCGGTTATTCATGTAATCAGTAATCCAGTTTGATCATGCTCATTCTTTCACTTTTGCATATTTTAATTTACCTCTCACCAATGAAGTCATGAGGTGTAATTCCTAAATATAAAGAAAACCCTACTCTATGCCATCTGGAAGGAGTTGAGTTTGAAAATCACTGCTTATGCAGCAAAACGATGTGAATATTAGTATGTCCTTGGATATTAAAGAAAGGCCAAAGGAATATAATGCTAGCCTCATTTAGGTAATTAAATTACATTAGCTCAGGGCCCTAGTCATATAATGAATTAATTAATTATAGGAACTATTGAGTATTATTAAGAATTTCAGTTAGCACATCTCAAGCCTAATTCACTAATAATATACCATAGCTTAAAATCGTCTCAAAAGAGTTGAGGCTTAAAAAAAATTCTTAAATTGTGAACCATGAGGCATATTGAGCAAGCAAGCAAGTACAGTAAACTTTTGTGTCCACTCATGACAGAGTGGACATAAAAGTTTTTTATTATTAAAATAAATGTTCAAATTATGTATTTGTAATTGTTATGATTTTCTTACTTATTTCTGCTATTGATTTTTAGTTTTTTTTGTTTGATATTTCCTCTCTACAATCTTTTTAATCTATTTCCTTTTCCTTTTTCATCATGTTAGGCTTCAGCTTTGGAATTGGGTTAACCTACCCACTTGCTGGTTTTCTGATAGCCAACTTTGGCTGGAGAGTTGTGTTCTATGTTACTGGTTCCATTGGTGTTCTTTGGTGTGGAGTATGGTGGCTACTTGCATATGACAGTCCTGCAGTGCATCCTAGGATATCCCCAGCTGAACGTGCATATATTGAAAGCCATGTCGGAAATACAGTAGTAGGTGACAAGGTGAGTTATTCTCAATAGCTCATTCTTTTACTGTTTATTAAATGGTAACTTGTGTATTTGGATAGCTTTGTGCAATGTTTTACATGTTTGCTCTCACGGAAATGTATGCTCTTGCAAATGCCATATTTTTTACTGTAAAAATGTAGTTGGACCTTACTAATCAGGACTAAATGTGGGTAATCTTAATTAGGCAAATCTGGATAATGGAGGGGTTTAACACATTCATTCCACTTTTCTAATGTGTGATTCATTTCTGAAAATTCCAATCACACTGTATGTCCTCTTGAGTAAAGCAATGCCATTTAAATATGCAAAAAAGTAACTTAAATAAAATGTCTTTCTGCTATTCCCCAAATTTGTCTAATAGTTCTCAAGTGGCTTAGGACAAAAAGCTACCAATGCATTGCCTACCAATTTAAGTAATGGTGTGATTCCATTTATTATTGATTTTTATGCATTAAGGTAATTAATTGGTCTGGTTTTCATTTTAAGAAATGGGAATGTACCATCAGAAAACTGGTTCATTTTCTTTAGTAATTTTAGTTGTAATGACAGTGGCCAGTCACTGCTGTTCTATGAGAGATTGTTCTTTATTCTTCTTTATTATTCTGTTCTTATGAGAGAGGTAATGGTACCTCTTCTGTTCAAATGATATGCACATGCATAATATGTTGTTGTTTTTAAAATATTTATTATATTTCAGTTAGTGTTTGTAATGTACATATATGATTTGGCTGGTAGCACAGAAACCTCTCCATTCAACTTCTTAAGAGTCATCACTTTGTGTGATGCTCACAGTTATATGTTTGTTTTATTGCCTCTCTTTATTGGTAAATTATTTTATAATTTGTAGTAGCTTATATGCCATGAGGTCCTTAATTGTGCATATGGAGGGTCACAAAATTGCATGAAAAGAATTGCCCATCTTATGGCATATATATGTGTTGCATTTTGTAAATGTGTTGTATGTAGGTTTCACATAGTAATTCTTAATGAGTAATTAAATATATGTGAGTGTAATTACGATGCATTATTGAAATATTATCTTTATTTTGAACCACATATATGAAAACTTGCATGCAAAACATTTTTCAGCAGAATACAGCAGTGCTGCATCTCACCAGCACTTAGTAACCATCTGAATTACACTGATAGACTCTCTCTATATCATGCTCAATTTCAGATTAGTGCGGGGTTACTATATTTGTATAGTTTTTGTTCCCACATATGTTATGAATACAATATTCCAAAATTCTATGGTATTGACATACTTATATACACATGATACATGACATAGTATTATGATCTTCTAATGGAGCTTATTATGAATCCAATGAAATTTAAATATTTGTTTAAAGATATCAATTATTAATTCAAATGGTTAGTGGCACTATCCAGGTAATCTAGCTGTTTATTGACTAAAAAATAAGGTGATCACCCAATAAGTGTCATTAATGAAATTGAAATGGGATAAAATGCAAACAAAAAGAACAAAAACAGAGGCAAAAATATATTGCTGGAAAATAAAATAAAGAGTAGAAGCTCAAATTTCATATCTACCTAATGGAAAGCATTAAGCAATACTGTAATTGATAATAATTAAACTTCTTCAGAGAAACAAATAAAAGTTATGTGTATTGTATCTGAGCAAAACTGACAATTACTCAATTTGAATCCTAAATCTGCCAATATGATACTCTGGGATGTTAACACTTGTCTTGATGCATTCATTAGCTTTAGTAATATGGTATTCTCTGCAGTATTGATAATATTAAATACAATTTTATCACAAATTCATATCTTTCCTGCTCCCAAAATGGGTTATTTGTGTAATCAGGTTGTTAAAAGAAAGCCTGGTTGTTATACATGGTTGAGTGTAAGCAAAACTTTTTCCCATTTATGAATCTTCTTTGTAATAATGAAATATTTTAAGTGATGCCACTTATGTTCTGCTTCTGTTGTCACAATGCCTAGATAGTAGTTAACTAAAATGAAATGCTAGCTATCATAAATCTATGTCTTTTTGCATGTAGGGAGTCCAATTTTGCAGGTAGATCATGAATATGTAGTGATTTTCCCTGATCCTTCATGCGAACATAGGACTGTCAGAAGACCATGCAATTCACATCATTTGTCTTTTCCACTCACTGGCTCACAAAAGTTGAACGTACAAACCCATTCACATAGCCAACAATGAAAGTAGAAATACCTTACATTTAGGTCAAATGTACCACTCTCTCAAGGAATGCTGTGTATTGTATCTTGCCTATGCCTATGTGAAGATCAGAAGCTAGGTTATCAACTTAAAGTGTTGCTGCCTGTTTTTTCTGCCATCTTTTGAATCTCTCTGGATAAATTTATTGCAAGCTCATCTTCTTTTGTCTGTGAACTGTACATTTCTAATCCTTCTCAATCTCTGCTTAGTTTGTCTCCAATGACAAAACTTGTGTTGAACACTAGTTTTTATTAGTGTCAAATATATCCAAAAGTTTGTTAGAGCATGTAATTCAGTAGCTTTCACCCAATTAAAAACTCCATACCTAAGCCATTAGGCATACAGGATATAATAATAGCTATTATCAAAGGTACAAGACTTGTTAGATCGACAAGAATATTTGCACGATTTCAGATATTGAGGTGGTGTGCCTATTTAGAAAACAGGGAGGGGAGTAAAGAAACATAGTAACTGGTACACACTAACATACACCCACTCATTATTAAAATAGTTAAAGCAGCTGCTGTTTCGTGTCACAAGTAGTGGTAGGGGTTCTGTTTAGATTCAAAATAGGGCTTGGAATATGACTTAAAATTACTGCTGAGAGTTGAATACTGATTCTTTGCATATTTAAATTAAATTTTGGCATTTCATAACATTTACCTCCAGACTTAATGCATGTCTCATTCCCCAAGTTCGACTAAAAATTATTGGTTAGGAGGCAGATACATTCACAATTGATTTTTTAGGTCAGCATCCATCATGATTTTTGAAAAGGGCTGTTTGTAAACTTTAATTTTGTTTTGTTATTTTATGCATGGAAATTGCTATTTGCACATTTTTCTTGTGAAAGAATGGGCGTTTATAATAATTGCAAATCTATTCTAAAAGTAATTTACAGCTAACAGTTAAATTTTATTATATTTGTAAATATCTTTTATATTACCATGATATTATATTGTAGACAGTCCTACATTACTGAAAGCTGGGAGCTTTCAGCTCCCAGCTTTCCTCCTCAGGAGCACTTGTGTGTAAGATTTAAGAGAAGGGATCACAATAGCTGGTACCACAGTGAGGCTATTTAAAAAAAATAATTTTCATCAGTGCTTCATTGTATGAGTCATTTATGTCCTATTCACACGCATATATTTGTGATATTGTTTTATGAATTTTGTTAATTCCTTACCAAAGCTAAAATTGTTTTGCAATATTTGCATTTTATCTGTGCAAAACAAATTAATTTATTCCCCTTGATGCTCTGACTCAGGAATGAGATCTTAACATAGAGGGTTTGGTCGCAAACAACTGTCCAATATAGTTGTTTAAAGCAAAAGTTCTCCTGCTACTAATAGAGAATGATTGACAACTGTGTAATACTGTAATGTGGACTCTGCCTGAACAATATATTCCCTTGGTAGACCATAAAGCCTTGAAGCAATGAAATTTCCTTCCTTACAAAGTGCAGATGACATGATGATATAACTCTATTGAACTTCCCAAAATATTTGCCGAAACAGTTTGGCTTAGATTCAAAGTTACGTATAAAAAGTTAATAAAATATTTATTTTGCATTTTTACTTCATATTCTATTATTTTATTCCTGAAAAGAACACTTCATTACAATTAAATATGAGATCATTGCTTTTTGTTTACACAGATATGAACTGCTATGTACTTTTCAAATAAGTTGGTCACTGAATGGAATATCCTTTTGAAAAATCTTACTGATATTCTAATGCATTATTAATATTCTGTCATTTTAAATTTCCATAACCCCTTTCCATATCATCTTCTCTGTATCCTCTGTACCTACAATGCACAATATTCATGAGTCAGAATAAGCTGTGACCTTTGTTCAGTGTGACATTGTTCAAAACTCAGATTACTACTCTTATCCGACAATATAGGTTGTATCAGGTATTAAACAGATAATAACAAATGAAAAGTCTTCCTTGATAAATACAACAATGTAATTCTAGTTTTTATGAATTTCTTTTAATATAGGTTACATTTCTGTGGAATAATGCATAGGATGTTTAATGTAAAGATTATAATTAATGATTGAAACCTTAAATTATACTAAGCTAGTAGTACTTTTTCCAAATGAGTGAAAAATAGGTGTTTACTGAATTTTTCTCTAAAGATTGAATTTAGAGATTAGGATCTTTAATCATTTATTTTAATTCAGTCATGGAAAACTAATGATCAAACAAGCATTAAGAGATCATATTCAATAGACTTTTAGCAGCAGCCCCTTATTAATACTGTGGAGTTTGGAATGATGGATCTGTACCTTAGTTATTTAGGCCTGTGTATTAATACTGTGGAGTTTGGAATGATGGATCTGTACCTTAGTTATTTAGGCCTGTGTTTTTGTAAATACTGGTTTGCATTGGGGTAGAATAAGTTCTGATGCATGTTGTAATACATAATGTAAAAGTAATACTGATTGTGTGCTGTTGGTGTACTATTAATGTATGTTGTCTTTGTTTCCCTTATCCTATTGTTATTTTTTACCCTGAAATTTGTTTTACTTTAGCTTCATTTCTCAGTCCTAGTTAATTATTTTAAACAATTTAGTTGCATGGTTTTTGTTGTTCTATAAACATTTTTTTAACCCTTAGCCTGTACCTACCCTTTCTTTTGCCCGAATTTCTTTTCTTTGCAGGCCATGGCTGTTCCTTGGAGAAAAATTAGTACTTCACTTCCCGTTTGGGCAATTGCAATCACCACCTTTGGAAGAATTTGGGTACATTACACCTTCATCATTCCTGGACCTATGTACATGAAAACTGTTCTTGGATTCAGCATTCAAAAGGTAGGTACTATTACATCCTAACTTAGTATTTTACAGATATAATAATAATAATGCATCTATATGTCCTGATATTTGTTGCATATTCTTGCATTTATAAATCTAGGACACATCAGATATAAAATTCATAATTTTAGAAGAAATATATATTTGCTTCCATTTGCTAGATATGGTTACTAGTAACCATATGTATGGTTAAGCCAGAAGCAATGTGTAGTGACAATTCCAGGTATTCATTTACAGAATAAAACATATTATTTTTTAATAGGTTGAACAGCTTTTTCTTGAAACTAGGTACTTTGGTTTCACATTTGATTTCATATGGAAGTTTATTGATATGAATTTTCTGGCATTGTCTTGCCATATTCCACAATCTATTCCTGTAATCGCTGGAATACAACATAAAAATCAAATTATCTGTGGGTGTCCCTAAATTTTAATTGATGAAATTCCTATAAAGTTATGTTGGAATTTCAAATAAAAACTGTATTCTTCCAAATATTTATTACTATTTTACCTTTCATGGATCTAATAACCTTCATTGGTTATGATACATTTCCAGTGGAGCCAGTACTGTCTTCAGTCGATGATACTTTTCTAGTATTTTTGTGCTGTTAAATTATCATTTGGTTTTCATGTATTAATTGTTATGTTTCCTCTGAAAGATAATATATCCCTATTTTTTCAATGTTGTGTAACTTTTGAGTGAATCGCAGCTACTTTAATTTCGCTGGTCAAATATTTCCAAATAGGCACTCTGGAGGTAGCCTTTACATTGAGGACCTTTTATTTTTGAATTGCTATGGCTATTGAATGATTCTTGAGCATTGTGCATACTGTTAAATGTATACAATGTCTTTTGCTGTAACTTGTGACTTCATAATTATCAAGCAAAGTGCATGCCTACTTATTCTCAAATTGAAGAACTTCATAACTTCTGTAGCTCTTGAATATTTTTCAAAAATAATTTTATCTTCTCCTCTGACTAGTTAACTATTAGAAGTCCGAGTAAGTTTTCTTGATGTTGTACCTGAATATACCGTTCAGTATTGTAATTCCCTAGATATATTGTTGTCATAACTGTCTTTAAATGGCTATCTACTGTATTTCTTTATTGTTTGCCAATATTTATGGTTGCATTTAATGTTTGCAGTTTTATTTTGAAGGAGTAACTTTACTTTTTTTGGGGAGAAAGCTTTAGTAAAATTCAGCCTGGATTTTTTCATGCCTTGTTTAGTGAGGACTCTATAACAGGGATAAGATGTCATTGATGAAATTGTTCTTTTATAGAATGGAGTTCTCTCTGGAGCACCTTTCCTATGCAGCTATCTTTCATCTGTGGTTTTTTGCTATGTGGCTGATGTTTTAGTTACAAGAAACTGTTTGTCATTAACTAAAGTGAGGAAGTTATTCACTGCTCTGTGTAAGTATTATATATTAAATATCTTTTTAATATATGAGAATATATAATTCGGTTAATTCAGACTTGTCTATAATTGATAATAAAGCACCTAGCATCTGTCAGTGGCATATTCAAAGCTATCTCTTGGTTAGTAGTTATAAAAAGGCCCTTTGGCAAAATTATTTGAATTTATTAATTCAAGAAGTAATTTTTTTCCATGAACTGATACAAGATGTGTTAATGAATGGCAATCAGTAGCAATGATTTGGACTAATTTTAAGGAATATACATAAAATATTTTCTAATATTTCAATTGTTTGTCACGAAAAAAATGAATTGTTTCTCACAGATTTTTAAAACAATTTTTTAGTATTGAATAAAAAAAGAATGTTCAGTGGCAAATAAATAATTTTTCCTTCATGAAAGTTTTTAGTTTTTTAAATATGATACTGTGCCCAAAAACACTATAGCAAACCATGTTTATAGTAATAAGCTAACAGTGGGGAGATTCTGCCTCTTTTTAGAGCTCTCAGTGGAACCACAAATGTACAAAGAAACAACAGAAGCTCAAAAGGTTCTTTAAATATAAAATTATTAACCAGTTGATTTTAACTTTAATTAATATTTTTATACTCATTTCAGTATTCATTTTCTCTTTAAGCAAGTTTCCTTCCTTCTTTATCATATCATACCCATACCATTTTTTATTTCTTTTGGAAATTGCTCTTTCATTGCAACTGATAGTAATCTTGCAGATGTTGCCAATTATATTACTCATTTACTAAGTGGAAACATGTTTGAATTTGAATGAGTGAATTCTCTTGAAGAAATTCATACTCAACAATCAACAACAGAGAAATACCAAACCCGAGTAATCAGCTCATAGTTGAAGATAAATTGCTGTTAACTTTGTCAGTGTAAATAAAAGATTGGTAAATGAATTGTGATGTTGAGAATTTTATTTGATGCACTGAAATTGAATTGTTCCTGTCAATTTGTTTAGCGCCTATATGGAAGTTTATTTATTCAAAACTTGTCAAAAGATCTTGTTCAAAACAACTTAAAATTTTCATTCTTTTAAGGACTCTATTTCTGGTATAATATTTATTTGTATTTTATTCCAGCTCAGGTTGTGCCAGGCATGTTGGTTCTCCTCATTGGCTACCTTGGCTGCAATGTTACCCTTGTAGTTTTTACTTGGTTTTTGGCTGTTACGCTCATTACTGCCTCATATGCAGGTGCTATGGCCAGCATTGTGGATATTGCTCCAAATTTGGCTGGTAAGCACTGTTGAAATCTTTAACCTCTGTTAAAATGTTTGTCGTTTAGGGATTTTGAAAATTATTCTGGAAATTTGAGAACTCAAATTCTCTGTAAAAGTGTTATCATCCCAAATTTTCATGGAATTATGGTCCCTCTCTGAGCTGGAGTCAATGCAGGAGATGTAATTATTTCAGCTGCTAATTGCACAACAAATATTGATTTTGGATAGTTTTCCATGGTGTTGAGAAACCAGAAAGTAAGAAAACTGTTGTGAATTAGCACACACCTAAGGCTAACCAAATGACTGAAAAGCACAATGGAAGCACTACAAGCTGGCATCTCTCAAAGATAACCTTGATATAGGCTTTTGACATCTGACAATAATCATTACCTGCAGTCACCATATAGTGGCTTGCAGATGATGATTACTGTCCATCTGTATTGAAGGTGTTAATGTCTTCTATGTTTTGCATCCAAGACAGTGCATGGAGACTAGCACTTTATAGATGCATTGACATGTAGTTTTTTCAATCACTTCATTGGCTCAACTTCAATCATTACTAGTTGGTAATTTTTTGCCAGTGCTTCATTGTATTGCTAAAATTAAACTGTGTATAAGAAAAAAAATATATGTATATTTGCCCTGTTTATATTTTACATGCTCATGGGTGACAATAAATAAATGATAATAACTATTAAAGTTCACAAATTTAGTGTCGCAATGTAGCTAGACAAAATGTACATGCCATTCAAGGCATGTGAAAAAAATGAAGTTAACAGAACAAAAGTAAAGTTTTTGCATGTATTAATTTGAATAATATTTAACAAGTGGCTTAAAAATAAATACGTATTTCAGTGAATATTTTTAAATCAAACTGATATAATGCCCTGAATGGGAAAATCCAAATTTATTGTGGTGTTTCAGCTGGTCAAAAGATTTTTTTGGTCGCTGGATGCTCCGGAATATGAATTTCCAGATTACGGGTAGTCAACTGGATACTGTGTCAATGTCTGTTTTTATTTTCAAGTTCAGTTTCGCCTATTATTCCATTGTTCTTAAAAACATAAATTTGAAGTTCCATTGAGCTGGTAAATTTCTGTATATGTATAACTCCCAACAATATATTTAGTGAATTCATTCTGATTTAGGGCTGCTCTGTAGTTAATTAAATATAAATTTAAACTCAGTAAAAATTAAAATATATTCTAATGCTTGTTTTTCAATATGTATTTGATGAATTTAATGCTTAGTAATCTTCTTAACTTCCAGGACCGATTCTAGCTTTTGCACAAACAATTCACATGACTGCTAGTTTTCTCTCACCCTTGGCTGCTGGATTTATAACACAGGATGATGTAAGTAATTATAATTTTTTTAAAAATTTAATATGCATTTATTTTGCAAATCACTGCAATTGAGTTAAGAATATATTCTTCCTTCAAGTCCTGGTTGCTGTTAAGAAGTGAGTTATATTATCTTTTGATTAAAGTCTTAATTAATGTATTTATTTTAAAACATTACTCACATTCAGCAGTAGTGCTAATTTACAGTGAAAAATATAACAAACATGAAAGAGGACAAAAAGGCAATAACAGCATAACAATAACGAGAACCGAGCATGGACCAGGGAAAAATTTAATTTGTTGAAAGGTGGGATAAAGCTTGGGTGGTGAAATTGTTACATGATAAATTAAAAGGATCGACAGTGTGAGGGAGTGAAGTTAGAAGGGAGGAGAGGTGAAATAAAGGTGAGCCCTTGGTGAGAGATATTCTAGGAATAGGTAAATGGAGTGCGGGTGGGTCGAGTTGGTACCCTGAGGTTGAAGAGAGAGAGCAGTTCAGGGCAATCAATAGTTGAGTTTAGGGTGTTGTGGAGGAGTTTTAAATCAGCTTTAAGTCTGCGGCTTTGGGGACTAGAAATGGATAAGGAAGACAGAACAGCATTTGAGGACATATTGTGGAAATGTGGGACTCGAGGGATTTAAGATTAGTTGGGGATGAGGTGGACCGAATGGGGGAGCAATATGAAGCTATAGGGAGGACAATTGTTGAGAAGTATGAATGAAGTGCAATTGGATCTTTAATTTCTCTGAAGCGGTAAAGAAGGCCTAATAGGGACATTGCTTTATTTTTTACAGTCTGTATGTGGTCGGAGTAATTTGTTAGTTTATGGCCAGTTAAAACGCCAAGGTCTTTCATGGTTGTTACTCTATTTAAGGGAGTTGAGTTAATTGAGTAGTTGAACATCAGGGGTTTTTTCTTCAGAGCAAGAGTCATGATGTTGCATGTTGAATTTCAATTGTTAAAGGTAAAGTTTTATAATTTAACTGTCATCAAATTTTTGGAAGCCTGATATATCAAGCACAGCACGTAATGGGAATCTTGGTGTAGTACTTAATGTAATACCATGTGTTACATGGCGCCCAGTAGCCATTCCATTTTATCAGTGATTCAACATATGTGTAAACATGGAAATCTTAAAATGGCATTTTCATATTATGGCCAAGTGCCCAATTTTCAACTGTCCCAGGCATGGAGCATAAATAATGCTCTCCATGGTCCCAGACTGTCCATCAGTAATTTCCAAGCGAATGAACTTTTCATGCCACATTTGTTTTCTGTGGGTAAGCATTTCAGGTAGTTTATGGCATTGTCATTGTTTGTAAATGGATTTGAATATAAGGTCTGAACATTTGAGAATATGCCTTTTTCAATTGAGTTTCTCAACTTAGGATATATATTTACATTTTCACTAAGTGTGAATTCAAGCTTGCATAGCATTATGGAAGCAATGACTTATTTCAAAGGCTTTGCCTGTAATATTTTTTCATTGCCAGTCAAAATATGCCACTCAGTAAGTACCTATAGTTTTCATTAGATGGCAGTAATGAATGAGATTTAAGCAATTAAAACATTATGACCAATCAAATTTGCCTGATTTCTAGTGGGTTTTCCTTGGCTATTTTTACTAATATCATGTTCGCAAGTGTAGATAGTAGGTAATTTTACCTTGGGAATATGAATTGGCAGCATCCATCCGTTAGAATTATTTGGATATTTTTAAGTTAAGAATAAAAAAAATTTCATTGAGAAAAATCTTTCAATCCATAGATTAAATTATCTACTGATTCCATAATCGTTAACCAATAGCATGACATGTTAGTGATATCAAACTGGTGTAGTGACTGAGATTGACTGCAAAAATTGTTTTACCTATGGCTACAAATATCCTGACAACCCATGAAAATATACAATAAATAATTATTAATAGTTTCCTTGTTGATGTCCATGTACCAAAGTGGTAAAATACCAACACATTGACGTATAATATTCTAAAAAATCATAGGAAATAGCAAATAAGTAATTATTCATTCACCATTGATAATAGTGAAAAGAAGATATCAGCTATTTTGTAGGTATTTTGTTTTTGTTACATTTAGCTTCCAGTGTAAATTAACTTAGGGCACCCTTTTGAGAATTTTGATGCTTGTTGATGGAAAATCTAAACTGCAACAAAGCATGATTCTCTTCCAGTTAGAATCAGAATGAACCAGTGCTTTTAAATCTGCTTCTTGGCTTTCTTTAATGGTTAATTGGCTTCCTCTCGTTCTGAAGGACTAAACTTTTTATTAAGAACTGAACTTAATTCAACAGTTATTTGAGAGGATATACTGTACAGGGGAGTTAAAGTTTTTGGGGAGAAAAAATAAGAAATAAAAGCCTTTCTAATATTTTTGTGAGACTAATCATATTTATTTTTTATTTTAGCAAAGCTTGGAGCAGTGGAGGAAAGTGTTTGGTGTGACAACAGTGGTAGCAGTTGCCACTTACGTCATATTTCAAATATTTGGCACGGCTGAAATCCAGGCATGGAACTATCCAGATGGCAGTTCTCCTTTGGACAGGGAAGCAGCTACAGAGAAAATGATAATTGCAGATAACAACGTGCATGAATCGGAATTGGATGCTGAAGCACCAATTGCAGAAGAACAGCAGTCACTTCAGTCAAATGACAGGGAGAAAGTTGTGGAGAAAGCTTGATGGACAGAATTGGTGATTTATCTTTAAAAATCCATTTATCTGAGCATATCTGTGCCCAGTGAAAATAGGAAAAAGGAGTCTGATCATTTTCGTGAGTGTGATTATCTATTTAAAAGATATTTGGAAGAGACATAAGGTTTAGAATCGGTTTCTCTCTCTCGTCATGAAGGAGTTAAACTTCAACTACATATTTTTACACGACGTATTGTACAGGTTTCTAGATTGAGAGTAAATATTGTTGAAATCTAAGTATAAGGAGCACATCTCCATGCCCTGGATCTCAAGTATTAAGTATTAATGGAGCATTCATGACTGATGTCTTGAGATAATAATAGCTTAATTTTAAATATTGGTGTCTGTTTTATGCTGGTGGAGCGAGTACGAAAGCTCCAAAATACAATGTAATTTTAGGGCAAAGGTATGTGATACATTTCAGAAGTTCTAACATTTATAACTGTTACAAATTTTTATTTCTCATAAATACAATGGTACAAATAGATAACTTATCACTATTCAGAGAAAATGAGATTTGAAATGACTTTTTGAATTAAAAATGCCTAGTTGGACCACAGTATTCTTATGATTTATCAGAATTTAGTTTCAAGAAAAAGTGCTCGCATTCCAAGTTTTAGTAACTTTTATTTATTTATGAAAGATATTAATATGCCGCATTTTATTAAACTGTTTGAGCAAAAACATAAGCAGCTAAGATATTGAAAAAGTATTTATGATATGCACTTACTTAGTGTTTTGCTTATGTGAATGTCTCATGTAATCAAACCATTCCATTTGAGAGAGGAGTCATTGCTATACAAATAATGAGAGAGGATTTAGATGAAGGAAGAATTTGTTTGCTTAGATGTTACCCATTTGTAATTTAGTAATAAATTTATATTTTAAAGCATATCTTTCCACTTATATTTTCATATTGTATGTGCAATCTTGGATGAGCATGGAAAGTACCTTGCCTCGCCAATTGTATTATTATGTTAATTTGATGCAATTTAATTAGTATGTTTCAAAGTCATTTCAGGAAAAATAAAGTGGAAATAAAAACTGTTTTATGAACATGTGCATTTGAAATTTTTTTATACCGCTATATTTGTATTATGAAGATGTATCACCATTTAGGTTAATTGTCAGGTGCAGAATTTAGAAACCCAGTTTATGTTTGAAAAGCATCCTATTCATGAAAAAAGCCAAATGACTTTGGGATAGTGTTGGTAAACTCCTCTCCTCCTTTCATGGAGGGTTCATGATTTTCCTAGTGGGAAGTGGCTGTCAATTCTGAAAATTTAAAATGGGCGCTACCATACAAGTCAGACCCTTTAAGAACCAGAACTTTTACAGTTTCTGAAGATTTTATTGGCAGTGCAGAGTAAAATGATACCCCAGTAGTAGAGAAAATGTTCTAAATAGGAAGAACCAAACATGCCTGCAACATTGTCATTGGTGTATGCAGTCTTTTATGCACATAACTTACTAAGTCCCCACCACACTACATGTATTATACATATTGTACACACACACTACATATTGTAACTTCCAAAAGATTTGTCACTTAAGCAGGGTAGTTGTGTTCAAACAGCAAAATGGGTTCTTTTTCTTTTTAATACTATCCATATGGCTCCATTTGTCTCCCGACTGTGAATTTTAGCCTCTGTAGTACCTTCTTCTGGTAGAAAACTTTGATGGGAAAAATTTACCGCTAGCAGTCTGAAAATGACTTGCTGAAGTGATTACCATTAGTACTCATCAACTTGCATCAAAAATCTCAAAACATTGCTGTGAAGTGAGCAATACTTGTACACACACACTGTGGGAATGTATGCATTCTCAAAGCGAGAAGCAATTGGTGCCCACATCTAAAATTTTCAAGTAAGAATACTGAAAAAATGTGGTGCACTGGTAGGATAAAGTGTAGTGCATCACAGGTGAAAAAATCTTCAGGTGATACCAATATAAACTGCTTAACTTGAACTGATGAAGCATGAGTGATTGAAATTGAAAGAAATCACAGCAAGGGGTAACTATGGTTACTAGGCACAAGGCAGTCAAATGACATTGTTTCATGGCTAGGTCGTTTTACCTGGCAAGGAAAGGAGTAAGCACATTCTTCACAGCTCCATTTTCAAACTTTTCATTCTTGTGATGCAGTAAATGATTCTCTAAACATTTTTAGGACAAAATATTTTCCTAAACATTTACTATTTTCAGATGATGAAAAATAATGTTTCATGTGTATAATACTGGAAAATTTTTCTGAAACTGAAACTTATGTCTAAGAACCTGGCATTATGTTCATACACCTTGTGATTGTGCAATCCCTGAAAGATGCTGCTCAATATCATGGATGGTACCACACTTGAACATATCAATAAATGTGAAGATGGTAGTTATTAGGAGAGGTGGCTGACAGCCGAGGTCATATGTGCCATTAGGGATGGATGGGAAGGGTAGAGAGAAACCTAATGTTGGAATTAGCATATTCTTGAGAGTACCAAAGGCTGTGCAATTAAACGTCCCATCTGATGATCGGCATACTCAAAGTACTCTCCACAAAGTACCTCAAGTATGAATCAGAATACTACTAAAAAGAATTTACCATCTCCAGGATTCATGCCTAGGATGTGTAGGTGGGAAGCCAGTATATTAGTAGCTACATCATTCTGTTCCCTCTGAAATATACCTCATCCACGCACACTAAATGCCTACACTGGTGGTCATGGTGTTTGTGTGGGAACGAACTGTAATGATCCCAATTGCAGTAATGATAGGAAGGGCTGTAACTTTTTAATGGCTGGTGCCAAGATGGATTTTTGGATGATAGGAGAGAGAGCAAAGTATTAAAAGGAGAAGGTGCAGCCAGGGTGGGTATTATTGGTTTGCAATAAATCCTAAATATTAAATAGTACTAAACTCATTGATGATAAATTTTTAAAAAGTTGCATTTTCAACGACTGATCAAAGGATAATTGGATGAAATATGAATTGGAATTTTATATATATTAAGAGTATGTACTATACTAGTTACATATATTCATATGCATACAATATTATATATATATATACATACATATATGTATATATATATATGTGGGTTGCAGTTGTCCAGGGGGTTGAGCGTTGGAATGGTTCGATTTCCGGGCAAGGCACTCTGGGCACCTGCAGCTCCACCCAAGCTATGTGATTTTTCAGGTACCAGATCGTCCTGGGAAACCATAACCGGCACAGGGAAAGGAACTGACCCTACTACCCTGATGTGTGAATTTCACACGCCATCGGGCTTAGGATTGGGTGAACTAACATTACCTACCAAACCGACCTTCAGGTTGAATACTGTGTTTATGGTTTGAATATGAGTATATATATATACACACACACTCGTATAATACACTATCTATGTACAGGCCTGTATGCTTGAAGGCCCCTTATTCTATATACTTGAAGGATGTATTATATATATATATATATATATACTATATATACTATATATATATATATACTATATACATACTTGAAGGCCCCACAATTTTGGAGTGTAACGAGACACCTTATCAGTTTAACTGGTCAAAATACTCGGCCTGACATCAAGGAATCAGGGTTCAAATCTCAGTCAAGGATGTACATACTTCCAGGTGAGCCATCAAACATATGGGCCTTCAGTGGAGAAAGTTTTTTTACGTTTGGAAGAACTGATGATAACTCCTCAAACTCTGCACATCTTTTTTTCGAACGATAATCACTTGGTGAGTGGAACCAGAAAGGCATACTTCTTAGGGCCTCCGGATACAAATCCGCTGATGAAGCAGTCCTCTCCTATCACTTGTAGATTGCTATCTCATATGGCATGTCACCTAGAGAGCCTGCTTTGTGGCTCCCATTTGCCTGGAATGATGCTAGCGAGGCGTGAGAAACTCAATACAAATCTTTGAATGCTTAAAATACCCAAGAAACTATATAGAGCTACAAGCATTTATATTCACTTAGCTTTTCCATTTAATAGAAGTCCTCAAAGGTGAGAAAAAGGGATTCGCATCGTCCTCAAATCCATCAGCAATTTTGTCACTCCCATCGCATGAGTTTCTGATTTTTTCAATTCATCCTGGTGATTCTGAGTAATTAATCTGTATTCACCAGCTGAATTGTCCTTTGCCTTTATTATGAACTGCATGAAAATTAGAAATTTATTTCGTTCATCAGCACGTGAGACAACAGCTCCTCCATCCTCGCCCAACGTCTCACTTCGCCTATCATCTCAACACTTGCATCAAAGCATGCCTCATCTCACGCCATGCTCTCGCCTCTAGCTTCGATTCTCTCCTTGAATTTCGCTTCGTTTGTTGCCATGTCTTTAGCCTCCCGCTTGCCTCAGCTATCGTTATGCCCATTGTCTTGCCTCTTGATTCGTCTCGCTTCTCCCTACGTTTCTTGCCATGCTATTGAATAGAGTAAACACGGCTTATTCCATCGGCGAATGAATATCTAAACGACTATAGGGATACAATTAATTAATTTTGTGTGCCGAGCTACCCTCATGAATAGAAGAGGACGAGAATGAAGATGCCGGTAAACTTTGGAAGAAGAAAATCTTGAGATGCAGATAGAAGGAAGGAGATGAAAATATTGGAATTAAAATTGATGACTGGAAACTGATAGAAATCTGTGCCAAGAGAAGCGTGAGCAGGGCCAAGTTAGTGTAGTGAGGCCAACAACAGAGAAAGAATATATTCCCCTGAAACTCCAGCCGAGGGAGCCACCAGCCATTGGGTGGCATCTGGGAGTGACGTGCGGTGTGGGGGTTCCAGCTTTTAAGTCATACTCCCTTAAACTTACGCAATTTTCTTATTTTATCAAGAACCAAAAGCTTATTACTGTTTGTATAAAACGTTGCACCTTCCCATTAGGACTATGACAGAAAAGGGTCTCTATCAAACTTGTAAAGGACAATGATTTGCTATTGACTTTAAAGGGGCAAGCTAAGAATCTTGCACAAAGGGATCTACCTGTAGCCACTCTGATTGATCAGATGCCTATCAAAGAAATTCTCTTATATTATCATAGCATATTTGGGGTAATTGGCATCAGTTGATTGTCACATTGATGGTCTTGCTTTGAAGCCAAAGTTAGGAACACATTACTGGGTTGTTATATTGAAGGGCATATCAAAGATTTGGAAGCAGAGCCTTGGGTTTTGGGTCATCCATCAGGAATTTGGAGTCAATTCATCAATGGAATAGCTCTGCTCTGTATTAAGTGTGTTTGAAACTAGCTTCAAAGTCTGTGCATTTATGATTTGTGACCAAGTGTCTCTCAATCAGAACCTTTGTACAATACTAGCAGTATCTCATGTGATGCCATCATTTATTGTAGACAGTGCTAACTTTTTCAACTGATGATCCTCCTCACCAGCTCAAATCCATGAGGTAATCCCTCCATAAATATTATTTCAATTTTCATGAGTTAATTGTTAAGGGAAGCCATTTCAGAAAACTGATTGATGTTAACCACCCATTGAAAGTTGAAATTCTTCTCAAAATAAAAGGTCTTTATGTTAACTTCGTAGGCCATTTAAGAAAATTAAGATAAAATTTGCTACTTATGTATTTTGCAAATTTTTAAATCTTATGTGGCTGCGTATTTAAGTCTTGTATTGTTTTTGTGACATTTGGTGTATTGAATAGAAATAAAAACTACAGTTATCAACACATGTTTGCTTGAGAAGTAAAGGCAGAAGTTGCTTAGTATGAAGCCCAAAGACGTGGAATTCAATCATCATGGTAGGGGGAAGTTCCTTTCTCTGCCACATTCTCAGGAAGAACTGGTACCCAAAAATATAATCTGGCTTCGGTGAATCGGTGTGTGCCCAGAGGCATTACCCAGGATCAAATCCAGATCTTCCACATCCACCAAATAGTGATGTCATACCCATTAATCAACCAAAGCTGTGGTTTGTGATGCCAGAGAATACTCCACATACAAGCCTACTTAGAAGACACAGCCAAAAAGTTGAGAGAAGCTTCTTCGAGAAACAAAAGACAGCTTAGCCTCCTACCCCAAATGGATGGCTAAGCCATAGGCATTCAAATTCCTTAAAGAGCAGTTTGGACTCTTGTATTTCAGACCAGAGCTCTCAACCAGAGTTTTAAATCAGAATGCATTTGAAAATGTTTTCTCAGTTATTAGATACAATGTGGTTGTCATAATAACCCAAATGTTTATCAGTTTGGGAAGGCCTTCAGGATACTTATATCCTCCATTCCCAATATGTCTACTACATCTGATTGTGAAATAAATACGAGATCAATCCTACTCCAGGTGGATGATTTCCATCTTGACCCAAGTGCAATTTTCATCTGGATGTGAGAATTTTATCCAAAGGATTTTTTTAACCCTCTAAAGAGGGTTAGAATCCATCAAGATTTGACTAGAAATTCAATTAATTTTTATGTTAATCAAATATCATTGAACATATTTCTCATTACATATAATTCATCACATTTTTATACACTTTTTGACTTCATTTCAGGAATGTAATTCAGTGTCTTCATTTCCCCGACAATATTCTTCGCTAATAAAACCCAATGATTATATAATAAGTTATAAGTTCACTCAAGTTTCTCCTAATTGAATCCATGGCAATGATAGTAATTGTTATAGAATTAAAAATAAACAAGGTGGCATTTTCAGAAATAAGATTTTCTATCCACCCATGAAGGCAGGGTGTCTTGTCCTCTTATGCCCCAATTTTTTAAGAGCCATTGAGACAGTTGTTATCATGGATCAGGCAGGTGAGTTGATTGTTAATGGGGATTTCACTTCACAAAAAGGCCAAAATTTAATACTTCAGTCAGTTGAGAATCATTAGATTGTGTAGCTACTCCATGATCTTCTTCTTGGATAACCAAAACTCACAAATATTTTTTTTCACATAAGAGTATGTGTGAACGGCCAACAGGTCTGTCAAGCAGCTGTCACATGACAAACTGCGGGCCACATGGCCAGGAGTGTATCTTTGGGAAGTAGAGAGATGACCCAAGCATGGCATGGCAAGAATAATTTACCAAAGAATGGAGAGGAAAGTGCAGGAGTTTATTATTGAGAAACAATTTGGATTTGCAAGAAGTGGAACAAGAAAAAGCTATTCTTACACTCAGATTCATGGTAAATAAGAGGGCACAAAAAGAACAGTTGACCTATATTGCAATAATTGATCTTGAGAAAGCCTTTGACATTATGCAATATAATATGATGCCACATGACCCAAAGAAATTTGAAATGAGCTACAATGGCAGAAAATTGATACATGCCCTGAATAGAGACCAAGTGGCAATGATTAGGTGCCTTAGTAAAAAAGGAAGAAGCTAAAATAAAGAAGAGTTAGGTATGATTGCTCTTTCTTACCCTTCATGTTTAATGTTAAATTGTGAGGGCAATTAGATTAAGGAAAAAAATAAAAGGTGTTGTAAAACTACATGGAGAAAGGGTACGTGTGCAGTAATTCACTGACAAAATAACTATACTTACAAAGAAGCCCAGACAATGATGCTAGCCACTGAGGAGAAAGGGGTGAAAAAATTCAACCTCAAGATAAACAGGGTAGTAATGTAATGGTAAGTAACTAATGTAGTGGTGGGAAGCTATAGGAGAGAAGATAATCTCAAAGTAAGATTATTGAAAATGGAAAGGCACACTTGAAGAAGCGGAAAATATTTGCTATTTAATGAGCAAGGTCATTAGTAATGGAATCAACAAGGATATATATGAAGTGGAGTAGAAATGGGGAAGTAGTCTTTCCACCAGAAAAGAGTTAATGTAAAGCAAAAACCTTTAACAGCCTTTCAGTAGAATTCAAGTTTGAATTTCAAGAGGTTGCAATTTGAATCATAGTTGTCCCTTTTAAGTATGGTATGTATATTTCTCTCTACAGTAATATATTTTTCTCTATGAGGGGAAAATCTCAGTTTAGTGTACAAGTACCAAACACTGCACATGTTTTGTGAAAAAATGGACTCCCAAACTCATAATTAAAGACTCCCATTGGTATTGTGTTCATTTTAGAAGTTACCCATTTCAGCCACTTAATCCACAACTGCAGAAAGTATCAGATGTACCTGTACCACTTTAAGGTATTCATGTATCTGTGAAATGGTGACTAATGAAACATTTTAATGCAGGTCATGCACCACCATGCTGGGGAGAACTTAATGGTGAGACATCAGATTTCTGGCTACATACTGTTCATTCATTATTTACATCTAAAAGAGGATGATAAATTAAAAAGGTAAGAACAGGTATATAACATTCAATCAAGAACATTGGATTTCTGAAATTAAATGAGATACATCTGAACAATGGACAAAATTTGAATCTAAATCAGTTTTTTCATAAAATATATGCTAAATTTATAATTCAATGCAGTAATTATTAATATTTTAAAATATAGTACTGCATTATTAAAAAAAATATTTGGGAACTAGTTTTAACTAAGAACAGGAAACCATGATCCTCTCCAGAGATTTCAGATGATGACTCCATACTCACAAGGAGGTGATTGCTGAAAGCAGGTGGTCAGAAGCCGAAGACATAGAAGGCAGTGAATTCTTCTCGGGATTTCATCCGGGTAATCTCCTCCATCTCCATCGCTGCTGACGTTTCGATGAAATCCTTTTTCATCGTCATCAGGGCCGATTTTCGATGAAAAAGGATTTCATCGAAACGTCCGCAGCGATGGAGATGGAAGAGATTACCCGGATGAAATCCAGAGAAGAATTCACTGCCATCATCCGCCGGGAGAAATTGAAGTCCTACAGAAGACATAGAACCTCTGAGCTCCAGTAAAAGAGGAAAAAGTTGATCACAACTTTTTTCTAGTGTTTACTCTAGGGATACATATGTTTGTACGAGTTGTAATTCTATTAAAATGTAAATCATGATTCTCTTTATCATAAGGTTCAATAGGTGCACATATGACTGGAATAGCTCTTGTGTTTACAAAATACTTACTCAATGATACCAATCCCCAACTCAATTTAAAAGCAATCAGTTCTACATATTATGGAAGCACACCTGATCTCATATATTACCATCCTCGAGTTACATTCTGCCAAAACAAAGGGGGATACAATCATCATATTTTTATGCTTTCTAATAACCTAATCAAAATGGCCTCACCATAGCATTAATTTCTGTGTTACTCGAAAATAGTCCCAACAAAATTTGATCAACTAGTTAACAATGGACAGAAAAAGCTAGAACAATTACGTAATTGATGTGTAAATACATTGAGCCAAATACATGTGGGTTCTTGAAAATTTCTAATATAAAATATGATATTAAACAGTGAAATACAAATTCTATTTGTGAATTTTCCCTGACATTTAATGCATGGGTACCAAAATAATAAGAAACAAAGACTATGTCAGACCAAGTTTTTGGGAGGCATCCTGCTCATTTGAATACTGTCCCTTCCTACAAAAAACATTAAAAACTAGATATAATTTCAAATGACTTAACTAGAAGTTTGCCCAGAAAGGTAAATCTGTAATTCCAAGAGGCATCCTCAATTTTTTTAGGTTTCCCAGATGACATCCTTGATCTTCCATACTCAATACACACAAAAAATATCCTACTTTGAAAAACAGGCTGACATCTAAAAAGCCATAAAGCTTAAGAACTTTGCTTGGAGAATAACTTTACCTTGCAATTATTTCTTAGCAACATTTGAACTTTATGTAAAATATGATAGGCGTTTTATTCCTAACAGAAATTCTGAAAATGGATCTAATTATTTTTCACTGAGACATTCGAACCTGAGGTCCATGAACAATCATTTTATTTTCATATTTTGTTATAAATTTATCAACATTAGAATCAATCACAGGCAAAGTATGGCCTCAAGCATTTAAAATACTAAATCCAAGCAATTGTACGTAAACCTTGTATATGGCCGAAAATCGCACTACTAATGCACTGAAAGTTCTAAATTGATCATTTTAGTTCACTCAGGGAAAATGCTAATCCAGAGATCATGATACTACATTTCTACTGTTCTTATTCCCATGAATGATATGTTATTTAAAGAAGGCCAACATAATGCATGAAAAACCGTTTTCCTTTATAGTGACAAAACACTGAGCATATACATAATGCATACAATAAAACAATATTATAAATGTAATTATGGCAGGGAGACCACCAATGTTCAAAGGGTTTTATGAAAGCTCAGACAGGACATTCAGTACACCCAATAACTAAGGTTAAAAACAAAATATGAACATGCACAACTGTTACATCTCCTTGTCATTCCACAGAAGCAATTGAACAAGTTGGCCCCCCAAGGCTGATTTTCCACATTTTATGAAGGTCAAATTGAAAAGGATCCAGTCTTATAAATTCACTTGTGTTGCTGCAAGGCTCCACTACACAATCAATGGAAACTCACTACAGAATTTTCCTGAGTTTTGACACATGTCACATTTCTTCCTCTTCAAAATGAAGCAGAAATAATGAGTCACACAAATAAAGTCTTACAGTCAATGACAGAAAAGATGATGCTCTTATGATCAGATTTTTTTTTCAGGGTATCAGGATAACTGACTGCTTGGTCCTCATAGCCAATGATGCACTCCGGCCAGACATCACAATGGTCATTTTATGCATCCAACACTGACACATCAATCAGTTACAAAAATGGGCAGACGAGAAGGAATTCAACACAGTACAGGATTTCATCTACCAACAAAAAGCTGGACAATGCAGTCATCAAGATTTGCTTTTCTTAAGAGATGGCTTGTATTTTTTTACAAGATCAAGTTCAACATACCATCAATATTAAGTGCTGCATGCATGTGCATCTTGAAAAAACATAAACAGCCTCACACTGACATCTACACAAACACCTATGCTAGTTATTGGCAAGTCCAAGCTGTAGTTTGGACATTTGAGGAGCACCTGAATACACAAATTACATGGGAACACTTTAGTAGTACAATAAAATGAATTATACAGCATTACTATGTACTGTACACCTTATCCCCAGTACTCAAGTGCTTGAAGCTAGGGGTTTCTTTTTTTTCCAAGGAAACTGTACAAATTTACATTACGTCAAGCATCCCGTGCTTGTCCACTGGACAGGAACTGTGCTCTGAGCAGGGAAACTTGGTGCGAGAAGGAAACATGGAAGACATCAAATGATCAACATTCACTTTCAAAACTTAAAGTTCTTAGGGGGAGGATTTCCTGCAGGAACACAAGCAATGTAAAAGAGCATATTAACAAATGTGATAAAATCCTGATACTATAAGTAAACATTAAAGACAGTGTAACTTTTCACACATGGTAATCATTTTGCCATCAGAAAAACATCATCAAATGTGCGACTGCCCTTTTGCGTTAACTCCATGTTCCCTACTTCTGCATGAGACTGACTTCACACAACTATTTAACAAAGTCAAAAAGTCATGAGAAAAATCCTGCCGCAACTACTAAATCATGGAATTTGACTCTCGTAGGAAGGTGAAAATCATATCGAGCTGCACCAACAAGCCAAATATTTAGTATTTTCATAGGCAGTATGTCAGTCTAATGTAAAAAAAATATGATTGTTACCCAACTTCACACGCTTGCCATTCTACCAGAGGCACTTCAGGGATAGTTCGAATACACACTTCCTTAGCGAGCACTGGAAAAACTGTGTCATTCGACTTGGAGGTCTTCCTTTACAACACTGGTCTGGTACTGACTGACTTGTTATTGAGCAAAGAATTAATGTTCTGGGATTGTTTCTTACTTTGTTTTCTAACATCCCACTCCCTGTAACACCATTTCAATCTGCTTCATGGGACTTTTCTTAAGCAAAGGTCTTCCCAAGTTCACCATTTTTCGCCAACAGATAGTAAGCACTCACGCACACACACATCCTACACATCCATAAAGACCCATAAAGATAGGCATAGATCATCATGATGATTCCACTTAATAATGTAGAATCAGAAAGGATTCTTTTTTGCCATGAAAATCTGAAGCTTCCATGGATGAGACATAGCAAACCATGATTTATCAATCACTCCAGATTTACATTGACTAAAATTAGTTTTTGAGAAATATCATCATTCTAACACACACATTTCCATATTCACATCCACTGACACTTATCATACACAATCATACACAAATACTCATAGAACATTGTCATCACGGCAGCACATTTGGTATGTGAGACTCAGAAGGGATGTTTCCTTGCTTACAGTCTGGGGCTATCATGGATTAGACTCAGCCGCCATGATATTATGAACTTGCTCCAGTTTATAGGCTAGTCTTTGCTTTTGAGAAAATTCATCCTCTTCTAATGTCACAGTTAATTGTTCATTATATTTCATTGCATATGTGTACAACTCATGCAGAGCACAGTTTGTGTTGAATTCATTTGTATGTAGCTGAAAGGAAAAATTTTACAGGATTACATCAAATTCCAAATTGAATAGTGAAAGCATTGCCTTAAATATTTTTATTAATTTCAAATGATTTACAAAATACTTACCCTAGACTCCTCTGCTAGCATGGCATTCATGTCCTGGTCTGAAATGGCTGACATTATCTTTATATCTGAGTAATATCTTTCAACCCACTCCTTGTACACTGGAATGTCCTTGGCATACAATAATTTTGAACTAGGCGAATCCTTGCCTGAAAAAATATAAGCATAATTCATAAATGGTTTAAACTTAGTCCTGGTAAGTGCATTTTACTGACACCTTAAAAAATATTAACTTGATTACATAGACTTGGCTATCTAAGCATTAACCTTTATATATATTAACCATACTTTGGTTCCAAATAAGAAAATCTCAAGGATTAAATTAACAGCTGATTCAATGGTACAGGAAGGACTTTTTGAGCCAGAAAAAGACTAGGATACTTTTAAGTACATTCCATTGCAGAATACATTATGTATTACTCCCATGCATAAGATGACATGGAAATAATGGCATTAGAGTAATTAAAAACTGTATCAAGTTCATTGGAATATTTTTAAAATGTCATTAATAGTAACAAACCTAATCTATGATCAGATGTAGAACAGGAGTCCATGAATGTCTGGGCAACCACAGATAAGCAGGAATCCACAATATTGGACTTGTGGATATCAAAAACAAAATTTGGGTTTTTTATCAAATTGACCCAAAACCGTAGTGGCAGGCTGAAAGTATAAAATTCAAGTTGTTATCTCAAAAATAAAAAAATTACTATTGCTACAAATATATTGGTGAATTTACATAGAAATAATTTTGTAATCAATCACCTGTTACTTTTCCAGGTATGAACTACTTCTGGATCAGATATGCCATGATGCAATGCTTGATCATCCAAGAAATCAAACATGTATTTTATAGCCAGTGGCAAGGCACTCCCTCGGTGAGCAGTGCTGAATATTGTTTCAAAGAGATCATCTACGAACTTTTGTAAAGTACCCTGAAAAATAAAAGCATAACTTTTAGAACAAAAGTCACAATGAATTCAAACACCCTTATGAGGAAATGGAGTTCAAGTGAACTAACTGTCGAGTTGTGCAGATAAATGAACAATAATATACAACCTCATGGAGCAAAAACAACCTTCTACAAATATCAGGTAGAAACTTTTGAGGTTTTCAGAATTTTAGGGGGATCGTCATTTTGGGTTATTCTTAGTCATTATTTACTTGCACATACATCATAAGCAGGTTATGAAAAATATTATGAAATATGAAAACAAGTAATTAATTACCTTAGTGGCAAGCAACCGCGTCAGGTAAATCTCAGACACCATTTTGTTGCCCCGTTCACCTTCCTTTTGGGCATCAGTGTCATGGTGTTTCACTAAGTGCCATACCTAAATTTAAATGAAAAAGTTAATTTCACCAATACAACAAAATTATTAAATTTTAACATGTGTTCCGCACAAATAAAACTTAAATTGAAATATATTTCATGCTCTCATGGTTCCTTAAATCAGAAAGGATTGGAGCCATATATTGAGGAAAAAAAATGTTTAACATCAATAATACAATATATATGATAAATTTACGCAAACTATGTTCTCCTTTGCATTAAATTGAATGATTTGATTTCCATGCAGCTGCATTGCAAGCTGCAACAAGTTTTTCCCAAAAGTTTTCATGAATTATATTGTTATCAAAATTCAATATGAATTTGAAGTAAAAGGTATCCAATTGAATAAAGAATTAAACTCTCCAACATTTTTTCCCAAAGGCACATGCATTTATGTTAAAATGTGTATGAAATGGTTTAACTATGTAGCAAGCAAGTTTTTGATAACACTATCCAAGTTAGAGGGTATTTATTATAAAATGGTTTATTATTATACTACGTATTTTATGGCAGATACTAATAAGTACAACATTCAAAATATTATTAGCTCTCACAATGGCCTATTAACAATGAAATAAGCTATATAAGAAAAGGGGTCAAGATGTTAACAATAATGACTGATTTCAAGAAATAACTTATCCTAAAATAATTGTACTATCTATGTGAGTAAAAAATGGTGTACAGCTGGTGCTGGATGAATATGAGGATGCAAAAATCACTTCATCCCTTGTTATGTGTTGAAATGCAGTTTTCCATTTAAGAGATTGATTTGCATATTTTGGAAAAACTATTATTCAAACAAATATGGAGTACATTTTCATTAATTAGGATTGGTTCACCATGTTTAAATGAAAGGACTTCTTCGCAGGAATGTCAAATATCTAAGCTATCAGCAAGCAGATCTTAGGTATGTTTCATAAGTTTTAGTGGATGTGTAAATATTGACTTGAACTATGCATAACTAATTAATTCTTACAAAAATAGCATTTCAAATTCCTGACTGAGCATAAACAGTAACAATAAACGCTTGGGAGAGTTATCAGAATTAACTGAAGAGTTTTCTCAATCTAATACTCATAACTTTAATCAGGCAAATATGTCAGATGAACCAGCTTGAAAATGGAATATGTTCAAGGGATATCCTGAGTGGGAGCTCAAAACTTCCAAGTCTAATACTTCAACTATGTACTTGGTGCAGCACACACACACAAACACTACCAGGGCATGTGTGTAATCTATGTAAAATATAGGTTCCAGCAGCATTGGGTATGGTAGATCACCTTCTGGATGGTTTCATAAAATTTCATTCAAGGAATTGTTTTCAAACCTTGATGATTCCATGAGCAAATTCCCTTCTGCAGAATTGGCGGTTGGTGGTTAATAATGCTCTCAATTAATCTGTGAAAGCCTTTTACTTTTTAAAAAATCTTTAGTTGAGTAAAGCCATCAGAAAGTTCAATCAAAAGATAGGAATTGAGCTTTAGTTAGAGTATTGATGACGAAAAGATCTAAATTATATGCAGCATACATAGAAGAATTTACAGGCAAAGGACTGCAATCTACATGATAGGAAATAGTAGAAACATTTTAAATGTAAAAGGTCATTTTTCCAAAAAAACGAAGAAAAAAAGATTGTTTCAATTTTACCCAGCTAAATAAATGAGAGGCAAATTTTGGCATTATGGCAGATCTCTAAGGTTATAGTTTGAATTATAAGATATAGTAAACTCTCAATAAAAAAGGAGTATATCAATGAATATCATTTCAATGCATATGTGATCTGCTGATTTGGGTTAATATATTTGCTATTAACTTGAAGATTTTACATGTATAGATATTCTATGATAGATACATATCATACTGATGACTAGTATTTTAAAAAAGTTGCATTGTACCCCTTTGCCACTGTTTGTACCACTGAAGGTGGACTTGACTGATTAATTATAGATCTACCATTGAAAGATACCAATCTGGATATGAGATTTAATTAAACTTCCAGAATATTCCAAATTTACTGTTATGACTAATTAATACTACTACTTAATATTTAACCAAACATAAGCAATCACATGCTTTCTGATTCCATGTCTTTTTTTATATTCAAATCCACCTTTCTATAGAGTCCAAAATGGAATGGATAAAATGATAGATTTTAGATAGAACCTAAAAAATACCTGACTCATACTGGTTGATTTATGTAACATTAAGAGAAGAAGATACAAAATTTGGATGCTTCTAAGCACATGCATTCTCAAAATAGAAAAAAAATTTTAATCACTAGAGTTACTTAAAAACAAGGAATATGAAAAGACAAAACACATATTATACAAACTTGTACATACTTTTAAGCCTCCCTCATGATCATTATTTAGAGGTGAGGTGGCACGACTTAGTGGAGGACTTGCAGAACTAAATTTGGATAAGTTCAGGGTTTCATACTTGTGAGATTTATCGGTCTTTTCTGATAAAATTGATAGGTTATAAATGGACGACTGTTTTGGGACTAGATTCAGTGAAGCTCCATCAGGTACCTGTAGAAAGAGAAGCAAATATTCATTATTATAACTTATACACATCTGCAATCTAACAGCAAAATATATGCAAATTAAACAAAACTTACCCTGTAGTGATTCAAGGTATTTCTCTTCTTCCACTCTCCTTCAGTTTTGGTGGTAGTGTCTTCATCATACAGAATTAATCGCCCTGATGTTCCTGTTCTCCATTCTAAAACAAACCAAAGGGTTCAAAGTTAAGTTATATATTTAAATAAAAATAGAGCAGAATAGTCAAATAAAGGCAGAACAATTGCAAATGAATAAACTGACTAAACTAGTAACTGACCAAGATCTAAATCATCCTTGCGAGGACGCTGGCTGTACGGAGTAGCACGATATATTGTATCCAGGGCTTTTTCCTTCACTTGGGATATTGTATCACAATCTAAGACCTTAACAGGTACATTCTCTGTTTGGGGATCTAGACCGCTGACAAATACAGTTTGCTGTGATATGGATACGTATACAGTCTGAAAAGAAAGCAAAACTTGATTATACAAGCTCTACTTAGCATGGAGGTTGGTCTTATTAGAATTAACAAATAAGAAATTATTTATTATGTTTATTAAGTTATTTGTTACAGTTTGAAAATCATGAGATTAACACAAGAGAAAAAATACCATCATTTTACTCACCATAGGCTTGAAATCTATAGATTGTCTGATAAGCTTTTCTTCACTCAAGGAATAACGAGCTTCACTGCTGACAGCATCGACTGGACCTTTGTCTACTTGCTGTTTCATTGCACGAAATAGCATGTAAAGAGGTTCCCCAGCACATTCCCTCAGGAACTTGTAGAGTAGGAATGTAAACCAAGCAGAAAGCATTTTCTCTGCCACACTCTCAGTCCTGTACAGCAAAAATAATTGAACCACATTACTCCAAATTCATACTCTAGAATTATGTTCTAAGTGAGCGACCCTCCACAAAAATGAAGTATGGAAGAACAATAAACAATATTGGCATAAAAGCTAAAACTGAATGATATTGTAAGCAGCTACTGAATAGGAAAAAATATAATGTGCTCTTTAAAAAAAACTCACACTAATAGAAAACAGTTAATTTTTCACAATGACTAACGAGTCAACAAAATAAATGTCTAAATCTAAAACAGGGAAGTCGAAACGCATTTTGTAATGATCTGCCAATAAAATATTGGATTCAATTGAAAAAATACTCATTCAACTCTAAACTTTAATTAAAATTTAAATTCAAAAACTAAAATTCAATTGAGAAAACTACTTTCTTTCTTGTCTTGGTGTGACAATGCTAGCCAAGCTTAACTCGAATATTTCAAAAAAGATTTTCATTTTATCTCAAGAGCTGCTAGACAGACAAACTTATGGATAAAAAAGTAAACAATAACTGCCTTACCTCCTTAATAGCAACTTGGGATGACTTTTTCCTTCCATACACTTCTCAATCAGTTCAGCTAACAAGGTTTTCAAAATGTCTGTACAATATTCCATCTTACTTTGTAATGTGACCATGATTAATGATGCAACATTTACCCTATTGAATGAAGATAATGAAATTCAATATTAGCTGAGTAATGTAACCATCCAATTCTATGATTATTCTCAGTTCAAAAACTCCTTTAAAACAAACATGAATTTAAATGTTAATATAAAAAAACCTGTTACCTGTCTCTCATGGAAAAATAGCGATTGCTTTCTAAAGTCCTGATAAATAGAAGAAGAAATGTCTTGTTCATTATCAATTGGCCGAATAAGCGTAGTCCTTTATCCTTGTGCAAAAGTTCTGGACGTTCCCACTGGAGGACAGCATGCTCTTCCATATTAGGGAATAAGATCTTCATTGCATATGTGCGATAGTCTAAGAAAGGTATTCCACCAGAGGTCAAATCACCAGTCAAGTCTGTCATCTCAGTCTGTAGCTCTGCAAATGCTGCAAAGTATAAAACATACATATGAGAAGTCAGAACCAAATGAATCATAATATTGTTTTCAAATCATCACTAACACCATGGTTACAACTATAAAATATTTTCGTATCCCATAATTTGAACTGAAATTTTGATGTACTTTGAAGAAAAAGTGTGGTGCAATGACCCAAGAGTCATGACCCCCTGAGCAGATTGGATAGATTATTTGGATTGTTTATCAATATTTCAAAATGCTCCTTGATACATTTAATGCACTGGATTATCTGCTATTAAATTCCTTACCAAGAGAGAAAACTATTTTGCTATTATTGAATCATTAATGTCAATTTTATGAAGGACAAGATGTTGATAATGAAAAAACTCATAAAATTAATGAGAGAATATGCCAAGTTTGATGCATCAATATATATTATTTGGTAAGTCTGATACTGTATGAAGAAATTCACATAATGGTACACAGTGTAGCTTTTATATTCTAGTCATGGTTTTAGAAAAATATATTAAAATTTCTAGCATCGGGTATATAATTTACTCTAGAGTCATCATCACACCCTCTCCAAAACATGATTCAGTAGTTGGCCAGAAGATATTTTTCTTGACAGAGAACCATCATAATTATTAGTTCTAGAAAGTATTGTGTGATTGATTTCATTAGGGAAAGGGCTGAAAATTACAATTGTTGCTCTGCAAACTGATATACAGGTTTTACAATTGGAGTGAGCATAACTGAATGGCAATTCACCTGCTAGCGCCATCTGACCTTCAAGTACACAGCCAGAACAATGCCAATCAATACACCTTTATCCATCATTCAAATAATAATTGGGAATCAGGAAATAGAAAAAATTCTTAGGTCAATTTGTTGTATTTACTATGTGAAATATCGATTGATGAGTCTCAACTTTTTTACTTTTGTTTAAAGTACGAGTATTATTCCCCTCTAGAATAAATTATAATTAAATTAGAAATGACTCATCATGCATAAAATCAATTCTACATATAGGCATGTAGTTACATGCATAATTGTGATAGAACACTGTCAGGATACATAATTGAAGAATCGAGGAAGTTAGAAAAACATTATAACAGAAATATTAGGTCTTTGAGATAATTATATTGAAATAAGATATCATGAAATTTTCATGTTTCTATTGAAACAATTTCATGGCCTCTGTATTACACATACATAGTGTGTAGTTTTTCATGGTCTGCCACACAGGTATGCGTGCAAAACAATGGAGTTATATTTACACTGGAGAGATGAAATTATCAAAGATTTTGAAAACATTCTCTAGTGTAAACTATTCTCCATCAAGAATGTTTCCTCAGCCAATCGTGTAATGCTAACTTGTTCAAGTACTCACTCATTGGCAGGAAAATTATATACATTTACACACAGTTGTACACATACATATATGTATGCATATCTTTCAAGAGACTCCATTAGGATCAACTCTCTAGATTATGTAGGTAAGTACAATCAACTGGAAATGCATAATTACTTAGGGCTAAAAAAATGATATTAATGTCAGAATATGGATTTCAAAATTTCAAAGAAACTTAGATTACTGTTCAAGGCATTTTCTTAGTGTGTTAGTGATGTGTGTATACTAGTTGAAATTTTATGGCATGTAGGCAGAAACCAGCTTTTGGTCTGAGCAAGTCTATTTAGAAGAATTGCATCTAAAAAAGGCTGCAGGTGTGATTCGCTAAGATATTTTTGGAAATATTCATTGATTACAGCTGGCCTTGAGTGAGGAGTCCATTTGGTTCAGGTGATGAAATATTATTACATAACAAAGTGTGCCGCTAATGGTCACCTAGTAGAAGTTAGGCAGGGAAAATTATCTGAGTTACTTTTCCTTCTTGTCTATGCTTCCTCTCTGACCACGCTCACTCAGTTTCATTCTGTGCATCAAATGGTCACAATATTTCAACCAAGTTATATGTACTCAACATTATTTAATTTATTGCATGCTACCGATTTTATTTTGATGGCATTAATACTGGGTGACATCTTACCTCATATTTTGCTAAAAAAACAACAGGGTGATTTAGAACAATTAATATGCCATAACCATATTCCAATTGTTCAATGAAATCAATCCAACAATGAAATGGAAGTGGGAAAGAAATTCGTTAAGAAGAATAGTCAGCAAAAAAGAGTAATAACATAAAGTAGGCCACTTTTAACCTGAGAGATATGTACTTCTCTAATGCTGAATGCTGTTGTAAATAACGGTGATATTTAAGAATGAAGATGAATTTTGAATTACCTTCTTTACACTCTGCAGCAACACGCAATTCCAAGATGTCCATCTGCTCTTGCATGTTCTTGAGCACACGATTACTTTCAGTAGACTTCCTTCGATAAGCAATAAGGAATGCAATGAATATGAGAACCAGAATAACAATGCCCACAATGGCACCAATAAGAGCTGGCCTAGTGAGGGGCCCATTCAGTCCAGCTGGTGAAGCATAGCTCAGTTTCCCAATCACATAGCGAAGTGTACCTCCGACAATCACCTAATTGAATTTGGGTAGGGAAACATTGAGTCATAATTAGTTAAAAATACAGTATTTTAAAAAAACAACCAAGGAATAGCAATGAAGTAAAATGAACAAAAATATCATACCACTACTTCTGGCAGTTCCTCTGGTATAGGTGTTCCATCAAGACCCAATGCAGGTGGCTGAGTTACAGGTGGCCTACAAGTTAGCTGTTGTCGTGACAGGGATGTTACGTTGCAAAAGCTATTTCCAATTTGAACTACCACATCAGATTCCTGGCAGGCCCGATCCAAATGCTGACCCTGTGAAAAAAGAAAAAAAAATCAAATGGTAATCCAGTATTTTCAATTAACTACATGCCAAACCAGTTCAATATCGAGATAATCATCTGATTTAGTACACTATTAATCAGCTAGCCAAATGTGACATGAGATCCAGTAAAATGCTCGGAATTAATGTTTCAACTTTAGGATCCATGGTTTAAATACTTTGTAATATAAGATGTCAAAACAACTATGACAGACCTAGGTGTTTTAACCAACCAAAAACTAAACTACTCCAACCACATTCAGACTAAAAAATAAAGCAATGTTCCTATTAGGCCTTCTTTAGCATTTCAGCAGTTAAAGATGCAATGGCACTCCATTCGTACTTCTCAACAATTGTCCTTCCCATAACTTCATATCCCTCCCCAATTCGGTCCACCTCAGCCCCAACTAATCTAAAACCCCTCAATTGTTTCTCTCACTTCTTTGCCAAAATAGTCAAACACTGAGTCCCACATTTCCGCAATATGTCCTCAAATACCGTTCTGTCTCCCTTATCCATTTCTAGCCCCTAAAACGGCAGATTTTAAGCTGATTTAAATCCCTCCACAACATCCTTAAACTCTACAATTGATTGCCCTGAACTGCTCTCTCTCTTCAACTTCAGGGTACCAACTGGATCCACTCCTACTCCCTCTGCCTATTCCTAGGATATCTCTCACTAAGTGCTAACCTTTATTTCACCTCTCCTCCCTTCTAAATTCACTCCCTCGCACTGTTGATCCTTTTTATTTATCATGTAACAATTTCGCCACACAAGCTTCCCAACTGTCAACAAATTAAGTATTTCCCCTGTCAATGTTTAGTTCTTGTTGTTTGTTGTTATGCTATTATTGTATTTTGCCCTCTTTTATGTGTTTTTTTATATTTTTCACTGTAAATTGGCACTACTGCTGTATGCAAACATTGCTTTTAGTAAATGAATAAATGGTGCAGCATATATATTCTTGAACTGAAATTCACAGTGGTGAACACAACAGTCACTTGAGGGGCAATTGGCTTCAAAAATTCTCAAGCATTGTCAAAGGTAATGACAACTGGATATATGCTTACAACTCTGAAATAAAAGGGCATTCTAATCTTTGGAAAAGTTCAATAAGCTGACGGCTAAAGAAGTAAAGCCATGTAAAAAGCATCATCAGGTAGGTGTTAGTTTGATTATTTAGACCAGAAGGGAACCACTTGGAAGATCTTCCTCAACAATATTTTTTGCCGGATTTCAGTTTCGACGAGTTGTTGAATTTTATCATCACTGATACATGTTTGATGAGAAATAATATTAAACAAATCATGAAATTTTAGCCAGGTGATGTCACATGGGCTGGGAAAATGATATGAAACAAAGAGTTTATGAAGTCATAAAATAAATCCCTATAAAACAAAAACTCACATTAATGGTCAGGTAATCACTCTTGTAGTATTTCACCTCCTCATCAAAAGGCTCATAAACAGGATTAGGATACATTAGGAATGAACTATATCCATCCTGAAGTGATAGATTCCTCACTCCTGTCACATTATCCATTCTGAAACCATATTCCAAAGGAAGGGGTCGCTCTGCATCAAGCAGGGAGTCCTGAATGTCTATGCGTGGTGACCTACACGCCATATTGGAATTGCTGAGAACAACACATTGCTGTAAGTGAAAAAATGGGATTAGTAACCATCCATTATTTAGGGTTCATACTTAAATATTCTTTACATTAGTGTACATATCTTATATTCAATTTCAATCAAGAATCTCATTATTTCTATTTTCTTAGGAGTTATTATCATCCTATTCATCTCACATTTACAGCAACCATTTGCAATCAAGGTGCATGAACAATTTATGAATTTATAATTAAATAATCACAGTAATTAACACCATAGAAAAGTTTTATTTTTTTATACTTACACTAGTGTACATTTTATCCTCATAGTATACATACATCTGAGGATTTTGTATGTACACCAAGTTCTTCCCCGAAACTGATATTTTAATCCCACCAGCTGGAATACCTTTTGGAATCTTAATCTGAAATGAATTCGAAACATCAAGAGGTTTCAGTGACAAAATAAGACATTCCAATGATATACAATTTCAGAATGCACTCAAATATACACATTTTTCATTTAGATCCATATGATACTATATTGTAGCAAAACTAGTTGGCAATAGAAATTCTTTTCTGCGGAAACACTTCTTCCATTTTCAATACACATTTCTATCTGACATTAATATCACTATACCTTATTAAGATTATAGACATCTTTTAGGAATATAATGCACCCCAATCAAATATTCAAAATTGACAAATGCATGTATTGCAGTACTGACTGAATTCATAGGCAGAGGATTACAAATCATAGGACTTACAAAGATTGAGCTCATTACAAAATGTTTAATAGTTAGAAATATATTAATATCTTGGTATCATTAATAAACTTTTTAGTTTCCAGTTGACTGTGTCATAATAGTCAAAAACACAAATTTAGGTCATTAACAAGCTCTTTGCGGTTAAAAACACTACTGTTATTTACTTTTTTAACACTTCTTTAATCAAGCTGTTTTGACTCATCTTTTAGACATTTAATATAGTGAATTACTGTGAAAGTAAATTGTAATATAAAGAAGTTGGCCCAAATTCATAAGACATTCATAACACAGAGAAAAGGCTTTATTTTCTCTAAAAATATGGTATACATAATGATTATTTACCTGTCCAGCGACTCCAGATTCAGCAAACTCAATTGTTGGGTCCTTAACATACTCAAAAAGCTCTTTGTCAAAAAATCTATCGCCCTTATCAAACTTCATTCTTAGCTTCCCACTTCTAGGTCTGTCAGATGCACTAGTTATGCACACAGCATCTTCAGGGCTTGTGCTAGAGGATGAAAGGATTGAGAGATGAGAATAAGTCAACATTTGCATAGAGAATCAAGAAAACTATCTATGAAGTTAGTTAATGTTAAGTAATTCATATAAAACAGGCTGAAATATGAATTAAACACTTAAAATTTATATAAATGAATGATTACCTAATGATATCACAAGGGAGATCATCGATGAATGCCTGAATTCGGCTTCCAGCATTCATATACTTTCCAGAGATCTTCAAGGTGGTTCCACCAGAGCGAGGACCAAATTTAGGATGAATTGACTCAATCACTGGATCAACAAACTCATAATTCTGTTTGGATTCTCCTCTAAAATCTTCAACCCTAACAATGACAGGTCCACGTCTAGGTTCGATGGTTCCAGGGCCATCAACACGACAAACTATTTGCTTGGTTTTTATGTACAAGCTCTGATATGGCTCACAAGGAATACCAGCAACATTGACACCACCGTATATGTCTTGAAAAGTTTTTCCAAGGTTAATACCCCTGATTGTTATGTTTGTACCACCTTCCCATGGGCCAAGCTGTGGCTCAAAAGCATGAACTTCTGGATTTGGGCATGTCTGATTACGATTTAGCCAGACCCCAGAGCCTCTGTCACACTGATCCTTCACCTCACAGCGATCTGAACTCTGGCACCAGCCACAACCGTACTTCTCGGCCAAGGCTAAACACATGCCACAATTATCTGCCATGTCCCGACACCGGTAAATAACCACTGAAAATTAAAAATGAAGAAATTATACATCATTAATGAGATGCATTTTTTGAGTCTATTACTTAGATAATTTTACATGAAAATACTTGAATGAAAGACCGATACTGAAGCTTGACTTGAGAATTGCACTCACCATGTATGTTGTCCGGATTGTCCAGTGGTTTTGAGCCTCCCCAAATGACAGCAAATGTGGCAGTGATATTGGGAGCCCGGGAAGTGTATGAGAATTCCATAGGGTCACAATATATTGTGTCACCAAGGAGTTGAGCATTAACACTGGTTACTCTTCCTTCAATGTTGAACTGGCACACAAAACGTGTCTGGACAATGAACTGCTGCTCAAAAACAAAAGAGATACAATGAAGAAAAAAATACAGAGACTTTGTCTCAGAAAATGAAATGAAAACATCACTATAAACATGCTGTATTTCTTTTGCCAAACTAGAAGAAACGGCTATGTTTACATGAATTTCATTAGGCTCTCAAAAAAATTATTTTCACCTCATGAAATTTTAGAATTCAAATATTTCAAATCCCCACAAAGGGAATATTTTTGTAAAAATCACAGATTTACTACACTTAACAAAATTTCCAAGAGCTTTGCATCACTAGATTTTGTAACTTACCCCTATGATATGAACTTTGACCTTGATGCCTTTCTTTATTCCAGATGATACAAGAATCTCTGTCGAACCTCCAGCAGTTGCATTAATGGTTGGACAGAATCCAGGTCCACTGCGGTAGCTAGGTCCAATCCTCTGCAAATATTTAACGTGATTGTCATTAATATTTTTAACAATTATAAGGAAATGTCAACTTAAGAAATATCGGAAAATTGGAACTTATTGACTAGGCATGGTCGAAACTAAGTATATATGAGTTTGTGCATTAATGGTAAATTTTCCAGGAACTGGCAGCATGGAATAAGATCACTTACACTGACGCCAGTGACCAGGATGTCATTGCGGCAATTTTCTGCGGTGTCGTGAGTACAACGATGTCCGTCCACGCACCAATCGCACGGGAATGAGGACGAAACACACTGCGTGCAGGAACTATAGGTGTTGCAGTCGAAGAACGTGAAGTTTGTTGCAACGAAGTCTGGACCTGAAGTCATCCTCACAGACAGCTTGGCAGTGAAGTGATCTGGAATGATGGGAAACCAACGATCAAGAGTCAAGATCACTAGATTTTGTCACTATGGTAACATTAAAAATGTGAATTTTGTTAGCAAACAAAACGTTTTTACCCTAGTCAGCGAAGGAACCAAGGATTTTTTTCAAATGAACACGTCAAATTCACTGCTTATAAGTGAAAGAAAACTAAGAAAAGGTCCCCACTTTGGTAACAGTTCCGGGTCTCGCAGTGAGAAAACAAACTAAAACCACTGAGTCGAGGCGATAATTTTGGTATGGCCTCCGGACAAAACAAAAACAAACTCGGTGAAGCCTCGAAATGCATTGCTTCGCCCATACCTTTTTATGGCGACAGCAGAAGATTTAAAGATACGATATAAAGATAGATATAAAACTACGAAAAATGCTTATTTTACTTAACACTACTCATCTTCCGGCACAAATACATTAAAAAATATCTTTACGTGACAAAAAAAACGAGGGTTCAAATGCGAACTTGTCATACAGACTCTTGGCTGATAGTTGAGATACCAACCCTTCGAATTTCTTGCTAAATTCTTTTGAGGAAGCCAATAATAGGATCCAAACCTTTTTTCCGGTAAATACTCCAGAGATCGAATGATTTTCTAAAGGCCCTTTCAGGAACAGCGTTTTAATGCGCATTCAAACGAATGCATCGACTTTCTTTGACCACAGATTCGCGGAAAAATCACAGGAAAGAGTATTTTTTCACATTTTGTTCACGCTTGCACACAAAGGCTACCATGAACGCTTCTTTGAGATCATTTCTAAAGGTAAGAAGGTTAAAGCACTTTGAATACCTCGTGTATAACAGCACAAAAAGCTTAGTTGTAAAGCCTTAGCCATTTTTTTTATTTTAGGGATTGACATTTTTGATTTCCGTATTGGATTATATACATGCAAATCATTTTTTAATCAAAGATCCGAGGAAATGAACTCAGATAGGAAATATGATTTTGCGTTCAAAAACCATATTGAAGACTTATGAAAATGACTACGAAAATTGATAAGATAAAAGAACTCGAACGCAATCTATTCGTTAACAATTTTTGAAGGCGTATGAAACAAAACCGTGGTGAATGACGGTCTCTTCAAATGATTCGACAACAATAGAGTTAAAACAGCAAAGATGAAAAGAGTTAGCATCCATTCACATGGATATCTAGGTTGGGAAAAAACACGATGGCGATAAATACGAAAATCCGATTTAAAGGCCGAAAGAAAATTCCACAATTTTCTAAGGCTTATTTTATATTCTATTTCTATATGGTGCCGTCGGACGGGGAAGGTCAGGATATTAGTTAATCAGAAAAGCCTACGTGAACCAGGTAACAAAATTAAGATAAATGACAGCACAAGTCATAATGCTTTTATAATAAATGACATGCTTATAAAGTACTAGTACACAAAATTGCTCTTACCCAGCATTTTCAGTCCCGATAAAACCAAAATGTACTCATCAAAATTCAATTGATTCGACCCAAGTCTCAAAGATTTGACATAGCTTTGACAAAGATTTGACATTGGGCGAGGTTTACATTTCCAAACGATACCACATTGTAAATTTCCATGCGTATCAGATTAACTACATGAACTGATTTGGCAGACATCCAGACGATTTATTTACAAATGGCACACAATATATTATCTAACCTGTTACTACTTTGCTAAATTGAAAAAAAGGTTGCCGTTCTTCCCCCGGCCTCAGAATAATCGTCAGTTATCTTTCCGTCCAATGCGCGTAGGATTGCCGTCAGAGAGAATGACGAGGCCGTTACAACTTCCTCCAAAAGGAAGGGAGGACCACACTGGGAGGGAGGGTTGGTGAGGAATGGACTGGGTTGAGAGGAGGCTGCATGTCTAGTCGCTTTATCTTCGGCTTTCGGGGTCCCTATAGCCACCCTCCCAGCCCCTACACCTCCTTGCTTCCCACCCCCGACCCTACCCTAACCGCCACCCACGACCCCGAAGGGGAAGAAAATCAGCGGAAAGTGAGGCATGGGGCAAAACCAATATCCTCTAATGAAGTTACCATGGCGACGAGAAAACGCGTCTCCCTCAGGCGAGCCTTTTCCTTTCAAAAGGCTTGCTAATGCATTGGCTACGGGCGCACCGTCTTACCTTACGCATCTCGAAGGCAGGATACCCAATTACAGTCGGCGCCTCCCATTATTAAATATTTCGCCATCACGGAGGAAAACAACTCAACATGGAAATCAAAGCTCAATATAAGCTCGAGGGGGTAATTCCGCGAGGATTCAAAATTGCGATAAACTCTCGAACCCTTCCCCCTTAACCTTTTGCCTCTCAGCCGTTACGATAAAATTATATCAAGGCAGTATATTGGCTAAGAGAGCGGGTCAAGTGTATTACTTGGGGAGAAAAAATATATCCCTGCTTATTCTCAAATTTATTAATTTCAGCCCATAGGTATAGGAGCTTTCCGTCAAGTAAGAATATTAAGCAATTGGAATAGAATATTGCCGTTTGTTATAATTTTCAACTTTCTATTAGCGTTCTCATGGCAATGGTTCTCAACCAATGTTTAAGTGCGAGGTAACCGAAAGTTTTACGTAAGAAATAGAGTTAAAAGAGCAAAGATGAAAAAGTTACAAAATTTCTATAGTTTCACGTCACCTCTAATCTATTTTACTGGACGAGTTATTGAAATAATGTTTTCGATGAATATACTTGAATTAATGCACCTAAAAATCACATATGAAACATTCCATAAGAATGAGCTGCAACAGATCAGCGTTGTACACATACACGTAGTATAACTACAGGATTTGTGAAACGGTGTATGTTTTGCTCCCCTTTCAGCTACCCAGATCGTTCAGGATCTCTCTGATCATGAATAAATTGTAGACATTATTTCGTGACTCTGGTTATTGACAAGTGTTTGCCACTTTCCTTTCATCCGATCAGAAAACAGTTGATCCTCACGCCTACCACACTGAGACCAATTTCTCAAATAGTGTACGAGACTGCGTCTTTCCCTGAGACTTTTTCGTTTCCCAAACTAAAAACCCCGCTCAAAGGAAAAAGATTTGCCACCATCCCAGAGATAGAGAAAAATTCTACGGAGCATTCCGAAAGACGCGTTCTAGGACTGTTTCAAAAAGTGGAAACACCGTTGGGATTAGTTTATACGTTGGGGAGGAAACAACTAGGGACTGTGACCGATAATTTGTTGGTGAATTATTCTTTTTTGCAATAAATAATTTTCCGGAACATTTTGAAAAGACCTCATACTGTAGAGATGACGAAGCGTTATTACTCTTACGTTGACTTTACTAATTTCTGTTCCCATTGGTATTAAATTACCAGAAAAGTACTCTTTTGTAACCATATCGGCCTTTGTCTGGTGTTACATTTTCTTTCAATATTTTACACACTTGTTTAACCGTTTTAAGAACTGAAAATACTGCTTCTCCGAACCATTTGTCCGATTTGCTCTTCGCTAAAATTTGGTTTTGATCGGTGAATAACATTTTAAGTCACTTTTACGTACTTTCTGAAGATTTTTTTAAGCTGCATCCACCATTTAATCAAATCTTGACCACATATTTTTTTCCAAAATATTTCTCTGGAGCTGAAGATTTGTCTACTTATTTTCACAATTCGGACGACATTTTTTCCGAGTTTCCCCCTGCTTGCATTTACAATTAAATAAGAGATTTTCTCAAACGCCCGTAAATAGTTTGGCTTGAAGTGTGATAAACTAAGGAAATGAAGAAGTTTGCAATTTCTGTTGCTAGCACAAAAATAGAAATGAATCGATGGTAAAAAAAAACGCGACCACTATCTTAAGATTAGCCATATATCTGGAGAGTAATTACACATAGGCATTTCCTTTGAATTATTAGCAAAATATACTTATTTGTTTGAGTTTTTTAATTTAATGAACCACTTGCTTAGGTCATAACGTCAACACCACTAATTTAATCAATAGATAATTCGACAACTGAAATGCATCCAGGGCCCCGATTTAATTGGCCTGGAAGAAGCACACTCGATACATTGAATATTCATCATGAGTGAGTTATCTGGTTGTTCAAAATTTCGCCCGAACTTGCCAATAAATATCATAATGCTGAGTGCTGTACCTTTGACGCGAAGTGACTGCAAACTAATTTATCACTCAAACAACTCTGTCTGAATCTTAAGTACTCTCCCAGAGAAAACTTCATCTTAGAAACCAATTTGCAACACCCACGTAAATAGAATGAAGGCCGACGTAAAGCAACAAAGTCACGAACTTCGACTAATAATGTATCACTTATGGTGGATGCGTACATCACGCACTTCGGTTTGTGCTCCTTGTGCACGTAAAATAAACCAATTCAACTTCACCGTGAGGTGGTTTAATCGGTTTGACAAGTTTGTCTTATTTCAAGGATTTGATCTCGAAATGACTCCTGCAAAACATTCCTCTCTGTTTGCGCAAATATTGTCATTTTTTGTTTCAAAGCCGAGTAAGCGATATACACAAACGCCTCTTTCCAGAGTCGCCATGTCTCATGTGAGTTCGCACCGATTTACTCACGTAACCGCTGCAAGGTGTTGAGACTAGTTTGATCCATACTCTCCGAGAAAATTGCACCGAGGCCACTAAGTCCTTCCGTCAGTCAGTTTCAGCCAAACGGTTATTTCAATTTCTAGAAAACCATACCTCGTTAAGGCCTATGTAAAACAGAGAGAACTTTGAAAGACCGTATTCTCGTAAAGGGGGCATGACAAATTTACTTCTCCCCCATATTTTAAACATACTGTTGCAACTCTGGCCGTTAAACTTCTTCCGCTAACTTATCACGGCCGCTGGCATTACTACCCACGCCACACAAACTTGAAATAGTTTTACGAGTTACCGTGCAGAAGTATCTGTCAATGACAACAGCAGTCAACATGATATTTTGTGTACAACTACTCCACTTGCCCTAACCACACTTCACGGAAATTAGTGCATTTACTCAGTTCATGGTCATCAAACATTAACCGTAAAATAATAAACTTGGGAGTTAGAAGGATAAAAAGGAGGCAGCATGGAGAAGTAAAATCGGTTTGAGAGATACGAGTAGATCTTTCCTAATAATAAAAGGTCAACAAAGATTGAAATTGACATCCTTGCCTGGGGGGGGGACGTAGTTACCGCTGTAGTTACCCTGTACCGCCTGGAATCCTAAAATTTACACGGCTGAGGACATATGGATTTGAATCCCAGCGTCTCCGATCAACATTAGAACGTTTTCCCAGTGGCCGTCGATGTGCACGTAGATAAGACCGCAAACATCGTAAAAGAACCGACAAATTCCATCAAAAAAATTTAGATTTGCGATCCTTCGCCCTGGAAAATAAGTCTCAACTATTACATGTAAAAGGGGAATATTAAAAAGGAATTTTGTTTTGATGGACGCGGTGGCACCACTTTGGGTCAAAGGGTCGTTATAAACTGGTCTCTAAATTTCAAGTTCATGGTTCTCCTAGTATTGACTAATGCATTCGTATGGAACGAGGAATTCTAACAACTATTCCATGATAGTAGAAATAAAAGGGCAAAAGCACAGGCCCCGTCACACCAGTGAATTCAAGCTATAATGTTCGCAATCACAAATGACAGATCATGGAATTATCGGATGAGGAATGAAAGGAAATGAATTTCGCAAACTGCACATTTCAAAATGACTAAAATGAAATTGTTTACGTGAAATTATAAAAAAATGAACCACTAGGTCTAATAATATCAACTGAGCGTGAAACAAGTCTTTAAGTTGATATTTCTCATATGAACGCTCATCTTTCTTGCTATCTTTTTAAAAACTTAGGGAGATACTAAGATTACTCATTTTAATCACAAATTTGTCAACTTCGGCAGTTTAAAAATTAAGAGAGCGTTCGTAGACGAATGTAATCATAAAGTGCGCTTCAAAAACCAACTAGTATCGAAGGGAATTGGACCTTTTTCGCCATGGTATCTGCTCGAATATAAGAAACAAAGCCCGAGGATAGAAGTGGCTTTGGCATTTTAAGTCTCCTTACGAAAGTCACCTAAATAGCAGCACAAGCAATTCCAGGTCGGCGAGCGTTAGCGGAGCATACGGCCGCATTAACGAATGGAATCAATTACAAAGCTCTCCATTTTCCAACAATGCTACCCAGACTACCGCGCATGCGTGATGAGAACACACCTCTAAGGGAAAGGGATGCAGCGGGTGGCGCGTTGAGGATCCTGAAGATTTCTAACGGAAACCGTGAGTTTGAAAAAACCGTGCACCCTAGCACCTCCAAAAGAGATCGCCCACTCTCTTTAAAACGCACGACTCGCGCCCCTTTCTCATAGATAAAAAGAGAAAAGGGATTCCTTTCGTCCGCGCGGCTGATTCTCCTCCCACCCCCGGGCACCCCTTCTTCATCTCCTCCTCTACCTCTCACGGACGCAACGCGGACCGCTCGTCGAAACAGATGGAGGAGAAGATAGAAGATAACCGGATTCCCTGCTCTCGGCGAGGATTAACTTCTCAACGGTGCCAAAACTAATAGTTTTAAGTGCGGGGAAATGCAGAGCGGGAGAGATCCGACGCTCTCCACGGCGTGACGTTTTGAAGGAGTGTTGCGTGCCGCAGGGGAGCGGGGGTGGTTTGGGGGGGAGTGGTGCGCAATGAGCGATGAGGTCCATGGTATCACACCCGCGACGCTCCCCGAGCCTCGCCTTTTCACTTCCGAGGGGGTGGAGAAGAGGGCAGGAGGGGGCCAGGCGCGGGGGCGTTCGGGCGGAGGGTGGGAAGGTGGAACTTATTTCGGGTTGCGTGACGTTTTGAAATAAATGTCCGCGACTACGACCCCAGAGGGTTACCACCCCCAGATGGGAGCGGGGGGCGGCTCCACCTACACCCTCCCCCTCTACGACCGACTCCCCTTCCCCAGACCCCCGACCTCCCCAACCCCGATGCAGACGCCCTCCACCCCTCCATCCCCAGCCACACGTTGGCCCCCCTCCGAAGCGAACCTCCCCCCCCCCCCCCGGAGGGGAGCGGGAATACGCTTGAAGCCGAGGGAGGTTGGGGGATGGGGGCGCGCGGCCCAACCATCCCAACTCGCTCTCCGCGGACGTGCACGTACGGACGCGGGCTTTGAGCGGTAATGAATAGAAAAACGCTGAAAAGCGTGTGCAATTCCGGAGAAAGGTGGAAGTCGAATCGTTTGTTTCGCCGTAGCGCTTCAACTATTTCCTAAAGCAATTCGTGTGAACGTATCAGTCGCGAGTCACTAAGGCCGGAACCTGTACTAATTTAAAGGCATAATCTATATTTTAACATTTTAGAACATTCATGGTCGAATTTTAGCGATAATATTGAGACATTATGAGGTCTTTTGAACTAATAAACCTTATTCCACCACCATTAGTAAAACGACTGTGTCAGTAGCTTATATATATCCTAGTTATTAGAGGCCCAATTAATCTTGAAATGAATAATGTCCGTTAGTTATGCTACACGATCTTCTAATTTGCAGCACACAGGCCGTAAACCTGAAAAAAGTTCACGAATTTCGACATTAAAGCTATACCGATTCCGATAACAGAAAATTGATTCGGCATTTGTATCTTTATGGTTAATGCCTAATTAAAGATATGTTGACAAAATAATTTATTCTCCATTCCATTATTACATTAAATATGCATAATATTATTATGATGATATGTCTAATTGAGGCAATTTAAGTCCCGCCATGAATTAATTGTCTACAACATAAACGCGACTCTAAATTCTGCCTCCTTGTTTTGCGAGCTAAAATGCTATTTCCTTGACAATATTTTAGCGAAAGTGAACGAGGATTTGACGTCTTCGCACAAACTGAACGTTGCAGAGATATTTTCAGCACCAAAACGCAAACTATATCGCCATACGAGCTCGTTGTTTGCTTTCCACTTTACCGTTGTTGACATTCAACCCCGGTGTACTAAATTTCAGTTGAAACGAGCTTGAAAATCCTCCCAGATAGGAATTCAGAGCACCTAGGCACAAAAAGTTTCTTGAATTTCTTCCGAGACGCACTCAAATTACCAGCAATACCGGAGGCCCACCTAATGACATATCATTTGAAATGTTTCGTTAGCAACTTCGCCCTTGCACTGATGCATCAAACCATCACGAGGAGTTTATTCCCTCGTAGGAAAGCGCGTGAAAAAAAACAAAACCCATGAAAACCAAGTCGGGTGGCTCACAGTCTTGACTGAATACACTTTTGCGAGATTCCTATCAAAGTAAAATTCTCTCATTTATTTGCCATCGTGGTCGGGGGTGGATGAGAGAGAGGGGGGGAAGGATTCTGTAATGAAGTCAGCGTCGGATCCCAGAGTCACACTACATGGGCCCGGGAGCCAACCGCCTCGACGCAACAACTACGGGAGCAGAATGAAACAGAATTTCCAAGGGAATCCCTTGCAAACGCGAGAAAAGTTTCTGAATAAAAGACGTAACTTGTTTCTTCAATGAATGGAAAATTCTTTGACTAACAAGCCCCTAAGAAAATGCACCCTTTTAAGGAAATTTCCAGCAGGGAAATCATAAAGGTAACTGTGCAAAACACAAGCCTTAATATCTAAGTGCTCCGACGTGTCCCGGAGTGGTGGATAGGGAGGGTGGCGTGGAGTGTGTTCCGTGCCCGTGATTCCCGACTCGTGGAGTGCATTTTCACAGGATGCCCATTAATTACGAAGCTGGCATTGTATCGCTTAGGAATGCGACGAGAAATGAAGGATCCCAAGGCTCAATGAGCCCAGAAATGAGAGTGGAAGAGACGGGAGAACACTCCTCCTCTTGGGTGGGTGGGGGGCGACAAACGGCGCCAGCGGGCCTCACAGGAGAGAAATGTACCCCCCAAAAGTGAATCAGCAAACTGTCAAATGAACGAAAATGGAGCAAGACGAAAGACTCTTGGAACAATAAAATAGATGGAATTTTAAGGGAAAATATTTATGAAGCTCCTCTCCGATCTTGAACTTTCTTGAAGTAATTGCATAATGACACTTGCACAAGCATGCATTCATGCCGATCCGCAGCCTTAGAACAACCAAGAATAAATTAAGCTCACACGAAAGACGGTATGGACACACATCTCTCAGCAATAAGCAAATTTTGCCAAGATGAAATCTCAAGTTGTGAGTTCACCTTTTACGAATTTCTGTGCAACGGTTAAGACATTTTTAAAGCCCTATTTTCACCCTTTGGGCAAGATTCGTGAAAAATAATCTTTTGAATAATTGTTGGATTCCAAAAATCTCTACCATCACCATCGTCGACATCAGCATCATCGGTAGAAAATTTGCGAAATTTCCCCCTCCACTCTATTGCTGCATGTTAATCTGATCTGTTCTCTCGGAGGTTTTTTTTTAAATGCTTTAAAACACCCCAATAATTGCTCAGTGAACTCGTTTACGGGACGTTTATATACAACCATTTCAATTTATCGAACAACACTCCCTCCGATGTACTCCCAAATTGTATTTTTCCCCCGAAATAGAAAAAATTATGGGAAATGTTTGCACCCAAGCGCCGAATCACAAAATCGTCAAACATTCTCAGAGGATACTCACGGCGAAGATTCCGTAATACGCTAAATGATTGACCGCGAAAGAAAAATATTTTACATCCCGCCTCTCTGCTGTCATAATTCCCACGCATGCGCCTTCGCTACCCACCCTCTGCAAAATAAGCCTCCCTTCCCAATTCCTCGATTAGCACCTTCCTCCCGCAAGCACTTCCGGATTAGGCTCCACGATTCGGATTATCCCCACAGCCGTTCCCATGCCCCGTGATTTCCAACGGCCATCACGTCTTACGTGGAGCTGTCGCCCCGGGGAGAACGCACCATAGGACCAAGTTTATATGCTGTTAATTTCCAGATTTTTCCGCTTCCTCACGTGAATTCGTGCTCCGGAGTATTCAGGCAGTGCTAACCGCACGCCGGCATGCACGTCTTCGTCTAAGAGGTGGTTCAACGCTCGGCATTTACGCCGTACTGCGACGCGAATTGGATTCCGCACGATGTCAATGCATCGACATGCCGAGACACGTGGCGGAATTCGCATTTCTTCGCATTCATGTGAGGGGCTGTAAGATAAAAAAAATACGGAGCGTCGAAATATGCCACTCCCGCCGCCTCCACATGGACAACTTTGACATAGCGATGATTCTTATACGGTCGATAAACACGATCACTATCAAATGCGTCTCGATAACAAATAAGACGAAACTTTATAGTGGAAGAGTGTATGTTACACATTCCAACATTGGCGATGCCGTACTGTTTTGTGCTGGCAACATCTGAGCATTAAACCTTCCCTGTGCTTCCCTTTCACCTTTCTTTCTCAAAATTTGGCGCGGATTCCTCTTTTTTGATCGGACGAATACAGATTGTTTTTCTTTACTCCAACGTCAACGAGCATTGAAAAAATTAACATTTCCAAGACAAGGGTCTCTGAAAATTTTTTGCAGGAATGTACATACGTCTCTTTGCATTCAATGTAGTTGCGTAGGTGGTCCCAAGAGTACCCGATTCTTTTTGAAAACATTCAAATTGGGGAAAAAATACTTTTATTTCTCTACATAGTCTCCTTTTAGGTTCATACAATCTTCCCAGCGATGTTCAATAGCATCGTTTATAGTGAGACTCGTCGAGCTCCTCAAAATAACCAACTACAGTCATTTTTCCAACTTTGGAAACGGAAAATAATCAGAGGGAGCTAAATCTGGCGAATTCGGTGCGTGAGTATTATGGTTTTTTGCACCACTGACTGTAGCTAATATTGATTTATCATATTTTTAGAAGTAATAATTAGTTAAATATTCACATATTTTTTGCATTTAGTAGAAAATAGTACTCATCTACTTTTAAAATGACTCTCCTCCCGTTTATTTCCGTTTTCTCGGTGATTTTAAAGAGACTAGTGAGTAGCTCTGGGAACGTGAACCTACGCGTAACCTGGTAAAAGCTAAGAGAGAGAATCAGATTATCATTTAAAATGCCATTTTAAAGAATATAATACTAATTGCCACGACATTTTGAAAGTATAATCTTTGTTGTACGTTAGGGTGCTTCAACAGACAAAAAATGCACAACCACGCCTTGGATTTCCCAAAATCTGTGTACTAAATCAAATGTGCCTCCAAAATCACTTTCAAAAGTGAGTAGAAGACTGAACACGATCCAGTCCACTTGAGCAAGCAATACCCAAAGCTTAACGTTTCGTTTAGGCTCCGTGTTTCCTCTAACAACTAACTAATTGTCCATTTCGTTACATTCACTTTTCGCCGGCGCAACGTTGGGTGGACTGGGGTCGTGTCGGGGAAGGGGGCGAAGAAAAATCACAAAGTACAGCACGAGGATCAAAAGTGGGATTGCACGGGGGGAATGGGGTTTGTTTCGCCACTCGCCCAACGAATGACAATCGCCAGAAAATTGTTTGCGGGTGCAAAGAGGATCTCTAGGATCGAGGTTGAAGGAAACAACTCCAATTGACGTTTGCCACTACGGCAACAGCACTGCACCGGGCCCAGCAAATAATTTATGTGCCCTGGGACTAACAAGTACGGAATGAGACGTGGACACGGCGAGCAAAAATGGCACGTCCAATTACATGCTTACGACTCTTTTCCGCGGGGGTTGGCGAGTGCTAGTAAATTTGAGAGAGGCGGACAGGAGCAGGGGGAGGCCGAGCCGACCCCTCTGACCCGGTCGGCGAGGGGGAGCGGCACGCGAGCGGCCAATCAGAATGAGGGTGGCGGAGGGGAGGGCGGGGGAGGGGGGGACAAATAGAACGCAGCGCCCAAAGGCTTGGGCGAGCACGAGTTCAAGCTATACGGTTCTAGTTTTCAGATGGCGCAAATATTTCTTCATGGTTTTCCACCGACTCGATCGCGGTTAAGCATGACTACGAAAAATTCACCACGTTTATTACATGCACTGAAACACTTTTATTTTTATATCAACACTTTTCCAATGAATTCGCCTTTGAAATTCATTCCTGTCAGCCCTTTCTTTGTTTATAATCAAATCTGTAGCCCGAGCCGCGCTTATTAATTTCTCACTCTTCTGGTAAATTCAAAAATATTCCGATTGGATAGATGCCATAAGAGGAACAACCAATGCAACCCTGTCCTTAATCTTGCGATATATCAACTTATTTGGTTCGAAGAAGATTATGCGGGGATTTTAGGGTGGGCAAATGATGACTTTTAGAGGGAGGCCAATGCCCCCTTGTACCTTCCCACCACTCACGGCTGCGTCCCCCGTCCCCAGGACCGCAAGTGGTAGAAAACTATTTCTCCTTTTATCTGAGTCAATGTCAATGGAAATTTTATGTATAATATTCGATAATTGCACATACACGTGCTATACTTAACAGCTATTCCTTTGCTCGGCTACCACTTCAGTTGGGAGGACGGTAGCTAAATACTCACCCCCCTTCTATAACCACCGGAAATAAAAAAAAACCACGTGGAGAACCTTCGTGAGAAGATTTCATTCTTCTTTCGTGTTCCAAAAGAGTTGTCATCTCGGTCGTTAAACTTCAAGTCCCTAGATCACGCCGAGTTTCTCTCTTGTCCATTCTCAACTTCAAATTAACTTTTTTGTTTCACGGTGAAACGATGAATACGATGCAGGATAGTTATGAATATGAATTGCTTGTACCAATCTGCGCTTCAATTTTATTGTCCAAATGCTAAAAATTTATGGCCAGGAAAAATATCTGGAATGCAAATTATCAGTTCAAGGAGAGTGCAGTTAATCGCGTGCAAGTCTTCGTGGGTAGTAGGTAAGCGTAGACTAAGTTATAGGTAAGCCGGTGGGAATCGTATGTTCTGTAGGTTGCCTAAAATATAAGGATGTGCTAGGTTGTTAAATGATTTAGTGCCAAGTATTTTGAAGAAACAGAGTAACAGATCAACATGCGCTGTTGCAAGGAAAGGCTACATTTAGCTTATAGCGTAGGAGGTATATACAGGCAGGGAAATTTGATGTGGGGTCTCCGTTCTCGCGATCCTCAACCCTTCTCCTACCTAACTTAGAGAAACAACCGAATTTTAATTGAAATTTTCCAAATATCCTGAAACTAATAAAATTAATTCTAAGTATAACTATTTAATTTGTCACAGATCCTCTCATTTCTGGGCGACAATGCAGAATGCCCAAATCCTCATTAAGACAAGATAAAAATCACAGCAGGTAATGGCACTTCCTTGATGTCTCAATTATCCGTCCACCAGGGACTCATTTTTTCATTCAGATGTAAGAAGCGCACACTTATACCTTTACTACAATCTTCACGAGAACATGCACTATTCACAATGCTTCAGAATATTTGTGTGAGAAGGCAAAGGGATAAATATATGGGAAAAATAAAAAAGAAAATAAATTGCAAAAAATATCAGGAAGTAAGCCAATAAGCATCAGATAGGGTAGGATGGAGGACTGCAATCGACCAATTTTAGGATTGAATGACCAAATATGTTGATTTCAAACTTTCCCTCGACTTTGAAGATGGTAACCAACGTATTACTTTCATCTAAGAAATTCATGAACCTCCTGACAATGGAAAACTAGGGAAAAATCACTAATTTCAAGTAAAAAGCGGACGTGAATCAGGAATCGAAATATTTTTCGCATCAAGAAGTAATTCCCCATCTGGCAGGGTCCTCTTGCGCAACGAGAAAAGAACCCCAAAGCTGATGTCACGGAATAAGGAAAGGCCATCCATGAATTTTTCTCCTTTAAAATACTAATTAAATCTTCATGTACACAGAAATATGCAGATATGCATGGGCCAACCCGCACCGCGTTTATTTGCAGAAGTAGTTAGCACTCACGGCGTGGAAGTACTAAGTAATTTTCATTTAAGTCACCCTAAGTACAGCACATATTTTAATTGTAGATTATATATGCAAGTATGATAACGGCTATGGTTAGACGGAACGCGTAACTACTAACGACATGATATAGATCTTCTCCAATTCTCGGACAGGATAGTAGCGAGTGGAAAAATTCTTTTTTATCCCAAAGGAATGAATGGTCTTGCTAATATAACTTTTACTCAATCCTCTTTGTTTGGAAAGAGCGTTCCCTCCGCGTCACCAAATAATAAAGGCAGTTGGGAATGCAAATGCCACCTAAAATTTCACCAGAAATCCGAGGTGAACTGGATAATTCAATAGTTCCCAGATAGAAAAACAAATACGAGAAATAATCCGCAGTTGGGTCGGAATGGGAGAATTGAAGAGATGGGTGAGTATAGACTGGAGATGGAAGTTGTTCAGCTTTTAAATGAACTGTAACATCAAAATGAGGACCGTGGGAGCCCATTAGACGCAGCAATTGGCTACTGACCGGAGGGCGTATACTCAAATCCAGGTGACTCTTGACACCCTCGGTTTCACCCAAACTGTGTGTATTTTTTCTATCAGATCTTCACGCTAAACCGCAGTCGGATCAGGGAAAAAACTGCTCCCCGTCCCCGCTCTACCCCGAGGATTGAATTTTACATACCGTTGGGCCTAACATTGGGTGAGCTCTACCCTCACCGTTCAAATCATTCTCAAGTGTTAATGTTCCCGTTTTGGTTTTAAGACTCAAAATTACTTTAAATGGATAATATGTAATCCAAGTTATTTTGGCAAAAAAAGGACATAAAAAACGTTGCCAAGTTTCTGAAATAACTACTAGAAATTAAAAAAAAACTTTCCGCGATAATTTCGAGGAATTATCAATGGTGTAAGCCAGAACTATTTCCGATGAATAGATTTAATTTGAATTGATAGATCGTTTCCACCTCATTATCAGGCCAACATTTCACCAAACAAAAGGGTATATCGCAATATAATTAGCCACACGCGCAAGAGAATCGTCTGATCCCTCAACTACAACGGCATGACAAGTACCCGTTCAAGCACAACTGCATCCAAAAGATGACGTCATAAGCATGAACGAGTAAATAAATAAATGGCTAAACGTTAATACGGCTGTACGGATTGCATAGGAGGTATTAACGTCTATTAAATGCACACCGAGGCAATCAACTATTGAGAGGTGGATTTCAGTGCCTCTGCCTAAAGCTATCGCGGTTAACAGCAGGTGCACTCGTTTTATCGGGAATTATCGCGGGGTTCATTCGATGTAGAGGCTCCGCAGTCACAGTTGGCGCTTTATGGAATCGTAGTGATCAACGACAGTCTTTAATGGATTGTTATCCTTCTGCCTCTCACACCTCTCCAATTTCCATTCATGCGTCAAAACACCTACCTTCAGAAAGTAGTTATCAGCGAACGATGGAACTTAATTAAGCCGCACGTCATTCCAAAATTGGAAAACAAAAAACGCTCCAAGCGACCATTACCCGTCGAAGCATTCGGATACTCGGATTACACACCCTTATGCCCTAATCTCGTTTACGACGATCAATAAGGCCGGTAATGGAAAAGCACACTTGCGACGAGGGTCCATTATCCTACTGAGGCATCGAGAGCCGTTGGAAGGCTATTTGTTTAGCCACACTGTGGTGTGTTTGTGGAGTGGGAGCTCGGGTGGGCCCGGGGTCGGAGAAGGAGGGCTGTACAGCCCAGCCCACCACGGTACACGGACAGATGGACGCCGACCCGATCAATACGGAGTTCCAAAAGCCAAACGGAAACGCATTCTAATCATCACTCCTGACTGATATTTATTTTAGTTATGCCTGGAGCTGAGGAAAGGCTTACACGTACCTAGCACCCCATTCCCTACCCGCTCCGACCCGATCCCGAAGTCTCTCATCCCATTTCTTACGTTCGTTCATGAGACGGCTCACTGAAGATGATGTTCCCTCCACCTCGAGGTCCTCTGTAACGTCAGCAGCGTCATAAAGGTTCTCTCGTCCCGCGCCTATGTCACCTTGGGTACATCAATATTTATCGTTTCATCAATAGAAAAGTTAAGACAGGGCGGAATTATTGCTTTTCTCAGACCACCTGGTTATGAAAGAACAATGACTCCCATCCTCAAGACGTCTTAGGTCTCCCCTGGAGAACAAAGCCTAGCCATAACGAAGCCCCGAGACTGTGAGTTCGAGTTGAGTTGTGGCAGCTGCTATAATTTTCTTTTATACCGACTAATGATCGTACCATCTTCATACTCAATGTAGTCTCTTGTTCTCTCTCACACAGTAAAAATATTTTCAAGTCACCTCAGCATTCCCTTCGCCAAGAGTTTTGAGCATAGATGTGGCTCCTGTGGTTATGGGCTAACTTTGACGCTTAAGGCAATGTAGACTTTCAAATGAGGAAAGAATGCGAACTCTTTCACGAAATCTTCATTGCAAACAATTAATAGTATCAACTGGTAATTCATAAGAAACAATAAGGGAGTGATGCACCTATACGAGGTTTTTTTTAACAAATATTCCCCTCCTATAATACGTATGAAATATCATAGTGTACGATATTGACTCATTCATTTTCGACTTGGAGTGCTTCCCAGTAACCACGAAAAACTGAGACCTATTTTTTATGATGCTTATCCATCAAAGAATACAAAAAGACGATTGATTACCGCAAAGTCATTGACGTTAAAATGATCCACTCAATGAAATACGAGCACCACCGCAGTTTTGCCGCAGATAGCGCAATCAAGTAAATTATAATTGCACCACATATACATTATACGTACATTTAGCTAACAAAATAACACACACTTAAGTTTTTGCACAATCAGTAATGTGAATAAAACATTATGATTATTCATTGTTGAACAGTCCTCGTTCTGAACTGGCGACGCTGGTTCAGGTTCCTCGTTGAATTAACCGTAGGCAGCTAAGCCTACCTAACCTTTCGAAAAGTCGTGAAAGAGGATTCGGTGAAATTCAGTGGAAGTGGGATGGCGAATGGAAAGGACTGGAACCAGAAATTTCAAAGTTAATATCAGAGGTTTTATGAGCCAATGATTTACATGATCTTTTTAGAAAACAAGGTATTTTCAGTAGCAAACAAAAGGTTCCCAAGAACAGCACGTAAAACTCGACATACGAAAAACCTTTTGAGAGAGTACTCTACAAAACAGGAGAATAATTATATCGGGGAATGGCTATTCTATCTCCCTCTTCATGGTTCGATGCCGCGTAAAATTCATTCCCTCATGAGTTAAACTTAAGTCATCCAACCCCTCCGCATGACAGGTGGATCAATACTCACGTTGTCCTTGTGGAATGGAGGGCAGCAGATCTGTCCTTGGTGTTGTGCAGTTCACGCCATAAGATTTTCGCGTGGCATTCGTGATGAGCGTTTTATCCAACGCCGTGAATGCGCATAAGAATTGGCCGGAAAGCGAAGGAAGGTTTTCAATCACCAGCTCCAGCTGCAAAAAGAAAAAAAAAGTATAATTATAATCTACACTGCTAAATGAGCACAAATCTCGTGTTTCGCCAAATCTGGTCTTAAACACATCGGTTCAAACGGAAAACGGCGGAATTGTAGGTAAACAGTTTTGAAAAAAAAACCAACATGAACAGTTAAGTTTTGCTTGTTGGGGCACGTTCTGGAAGATGGCAAAATCAATAGCGAGGACGTATAGAATTCAAAATTGTTGCCTCCGATGGATTAACGAACAAAGATAAGAAAACTGGAGTAAACGAATGTCAAGTTGTTGGATCCGGCAGCAAGGGTATAAGTCACAGTTATCGAAATCGAATCGAATTCGCTTGCTGCCTTAAACTCATCTCCGAAGCAAAGTGTCTTCTTCACAATTTGAGTCTGCCGCATACGCCAAGACAATACCTTTAAAAAAGAACGCGCGGTCGGAAATGAAAACTATGTTCTGTCACCTTCAAGTCGGCGAAGGACGAAGGGGGGGGGCGCGGGAGGCAAAGGGGAGCGCGGAGGGGTCTAGGCGAGGCGACATTGCACTGGGGCAAAATCATTGAGCCCGCCCAGGGGATCCCAGATCCAATGCTTGAATGGGTGAGAGATAAGAATCATTGGAATAAACTTAATCAAAGCCGCTTTGACAAATTTTTACTGGGTGGAAAAAATTAATCGACGAGCTTTTCCCTCGATTGATAATATTTGTTACGAGAATTAGCAATGAAGTAATTTGAATTAAGAATAAACATATTAATAAATATCAAAGGAAGCATTGAGCAGAGATAATGCTGGAATATGAATTTCTAAAATGCTTAAAATAAGTGAATGTTGCTTAGAAATAATAAATAATAACACAAATCTTATCGCCAACTCAAACGAAAGCATCCATGCCTTGGAAAAATTAACCACATTTACCTTTACCTTGAATCTATCCATGAAAAAACTATCATCCGCAATTGCAAAATCATCAGTTCAGTATAAACATTTTAAAGTACAAAAAGTATCCTAAATTAGACTAATTTTTTTACATGAGAAAATAAGAGCCAGATACAGCTGGATCAGATGAATATTAACCGGATCATTTGAATGTGCATTCCCCGATGACGTAGAAAGGATGATAATTTATTCCTTCTCAAATTAATCATTCAATGAAATCCTTTGAATTGCAAAGAATTAAAACTTGCACGTGTATAATCACGCACGTTTTTCACACCATGATGAACATGAATAGCAAGAGGAGGATTAATGAAATAAAAATGAATCGCTGCAAAATTACTGTACTTTGAGCGAAGAACAATGAGGGAAATTTGAGCTCCGTGCAGTTTCATTTTGCGCAGGACTAAAGAAAGTAAACACGGGCAAAACGACGTAAGGAACAATGCGAGGTGTGAGAGGGACGATTCTGAGGAGAGTAGCGGGGGAGTTGGGCAGAGGCGGGGCGAGGGTAGGGGACCGAAGATTTACGGAGAGTCCACCGTGCGCAAGGGCGGCAAATGTATTTTTCATATTCTCCTGCACAAGAGAGAACGTAAGGAAACCCAGGAGAATTAAAATCCTAATAGTCTGCAGTCCATTCTTCTTGGAGCGGACACCACCCTTCCCTCCCGCCCCCCCTCCCTCTGGCTCGACGAAGCATGGCCGGGGAGGGGGGAGGATGAAAGGAAGTCCGATATCAAGACTTATGAATTCGCTTTGCCTACGTGGCGGGGGAGCCGTGAATGAATGAAGAGGAGCGACGAGGAAGGGTGCCACGCGGCCCACTCACAAAAGGCCACTTGCTAATCGTCCGCGCGCTCAATTGGGCTCAGCCATCGGGAAAGCGGGATGGATTTTGGAGTGGACGGAGCACAATGGACGAAATCCAAGTAATAAGGCGCCAAGGAGGCGACACTCGAAAGATCTGAACTATTCGCGCCTGCCATTTGCTGACGACGAGGAAGACTTTGTCGGCGCTCTGGTAGCAGAGAATGAGGAAGGGATAAGGCGTCCCCGGAATTGCACTCCAACATCACCTCCGAGAAGATTTTTTTTTTAACGCTTCATGCCTTAGGCGGGGACAGGGTAGGAAAAAAGAGCGTTAGAACGGCTCGTTAGAAATAACGAATAGAGAGCGAAGCATTAAATGGTCCCGGTTTTTACACACGGATAACTTTCAAAGATAAGACCACCTCTGTCAAGACAAGTCTGGGCTGCAAATGAAACATTCAAGCAGAATGTTCGTTCTTGAAGTAAGCAACAGTAAGATACGAAAGACAATGAGACCAATAAAAATCATTTTAAAATTAATTAGATCTACCGTAAAGCTTAAACTACATTTGAACTTTAACTATCGCCTTCTCCGAAAAGTTCATAGAGTTGTCGGTCATTCACCGACTGGCCAAGAGTCTTTCGGGAAAGAAAAATAGCTACGAAATGTTTTTTAATCTGTTGAAATTTGCATAAGCATCGTAGTGTTCGCTGTTTCTGAGGGCACCAAAATAACCTCTTGGAAACTTATTTCTTATAATCTCGTCGTCTTTGATCTTTCCTAATATCATATAATGCATCAAAAACTTTCGGATTAAGGAAATAATTTGTCGGACCGATAATTGGAACAGGAAGCGATAATAACGAGGATTTTTCGATCGAGTCTGCTCGCTCTCCGCGTCATTCGTTTCCTCGGTTTTTGAGCGACAGTTCTGCTCTGTTGGCGGCCTTGACTGACTCCTGAACCGTTTCCAAATGACTTAATAACTATTGCATGCAGATTTCTATTTCAATATCTTAGAGGAAATCGGAATTATGAAATATACTTTACGATAATATTTTCACTTTCTTCGTCAGGTATGAAATCTTAATTTGGTGTTAACAATAATTTAGGTCCATATACGGAGACAATTAAAAAATACAGCTTTCATAAAAATTTTTTCCCAATAAAAATAAACTAATCTGAAAGATGCTGATTATTTGGCAATCGGTATAATATTCGCGAATGAAAAATTTCTAGTCTTAAAAAATCTAACCAATATTTTACTAGTTTTTGGAATTTTTCTTAACATTGACTCTATTACGAGTTTTCTTAACATCGCAACTCGTACACGTTATAATATATATGACCATTGAAATATAGGTATTATTCTACAAATATACGAGTATGTTAGCAAGATGCCCCCATGCCCCACATGAAAGGAAGGAAAGGAAGAAAAATATCTAAGGTAATAAAGAGAAATATCTGAAACCCGGATCCCTGTCTCCTCATACACCGTAAGTATTAGCTCGTTCAGTCATCAGACGGGCTAACGGCGACCCTCTCAAATAAGCAGCATACCCTGTTCTAACGGTGCAGACACTTATTTGAAACTACCCACGTGCTTAAAATAGAAATGAAAAAAATTCGCCATATTTTCGACTACACTGATGCGAGTTTAGTCCCACTACACCACCGGATTTCAATTCAAACTCAAGAGTTGTTAAAAAGTTCACCAATTTGCGTTTTTAAGCATTGTTCCTAATGAAGGCCGACTTATTTCCCTACGAGCAATTAAACTTTTATTCTCTCACACTAAATACTAGATGACAGTGCAAGAAGTTGTGCGGCAAATCTGTCGTCACCACACTCTTATTTTTCTCAAATTCAAAGGCATATAACTGAATAACCGAGGGTACGGCCCAGAAATTAAAATCAAGTTTCCATTTATTATTATTTCAGGTAAAACAAGCTTTTCACACAACTTCAATTGGCTCACGACAATTTTCGACGAAAACTTGGGACAAAAGTTTACGAGAATTTCCGAATATTGAGGGAGGAAGCGAGATGAGAGACAGGATAAAAATAGAAAGGACGACTAGATAAAAATAAGAAATTATGCTACATTATTACTGCCAAAAGAGTTTGCCCACTTTTAAAAAGAGCAAACCCGACGAAAGGAGATAACAACATATATGGAAATGGAACAGAATAATTACGAAGTATTTCTGCATGATAAAAATGATGAGATATTCATCCATAAAACAAATATAATGAGCTTAGTACCATTCTTGAAATATATTTTGGATATATATATATATCGTTTTCATTGTGGTTTGATGACCGTTATAATGTATATGACGATACAATATAACAGGAAAACTATGTAGACTCGAACAAAATGTGTGTAAAATTAGGTGATAGGAATTAATGAAAATGGACCTATAAAGAACTTCAACCACACGAGGGAAATTAATTTATCATGGGGGCCGTCAACCCTCAGAATACTGCATACCCTGGCGTGGATGACATGAAAGAAATATACGTATGCGATATATGTAGTTTAGCATAAAACATAAATCCATTTTTTTGGTATTACATAAAAATCATCACTACCTTTGCATTTTGCAACACACGCATTTCCTCTCCCGCACTTGCAAATCAATCCCCATGTTTGCGTGTCCTGATGACTTCATTTCAGCGGGCTGGACAGAATCGCAACAATAAACTCCCGCAAAAGGCCAGAATTCTCTACTTTTATTTTCTGAAACGATTCCTTCTTCCTTCTCCCCACCATAAATAGACCTAGCCCCTAACCACCCCTCATCCGCTCGGCCACTCCCGCGGGCACCGAGCGCCCTCAAGATGGGGGGGGGGGACCCCGCGAAGCGTACTCTAAATGGAGATTCAATTTGGCGGCAAAACGAAATCGACGCCACCCGACCAACCACTCACCGGCTCGGACCCCAAAAAGAAAACAGAAAGCGGGGAAAAAAAAGCGAGGCATCGCTCAAAACTCGGCTGTCAACACGTCAGCCGGGAAATGAATGGAAAGTCAAAACATTCGCGGGCAAATTCACTCGCCCTTGTCGCCTTGCCAAATGCAGCAGCTATATGCACCCGCGTGCGCTCTCGGCCCAAATGGAATCCGGGACCGGGGGAAGGGACGAGAGGGGACGGGGGGAGTGGCTCGGGGGAGCGTCGTGCGTGGGTGTGAGAGAAGCTTTTTACCACCCTCGGCCTAAGTGCGGCATCGGGGTGGATGACGGGTGAGGCAGTGTGTGGGAGAGCATGGGGGAGGAGGGCAGCGGTCCCCACGCGATACATCTACGGTTTGGAGACATCGATTCTGCACGGCTGGCGAGGCAGACATCGCATCGACAGCCTTGGATTTACGAAGAGAGGACAAGTTGGGGATGAGGGGGGAGGACGAAGAGGAGCCGTGGCGTGGTGGGGGAGGAAGACGGCATTTTTTTTGCTTTTTGTTGCTCGAAAATATTCAGCTGCAAATGGAAAAACCACCGTGCGCAGTTTGAATTGCGTAACGTCCGCAATGGCATTTGTTCCGCGGCCGAGTAAATATCATCAATAGGGAATGAAAGGTCAGGGCAACAAAAAAGCTACACCACTGCTCACCATCAAAGCAACGACAAACTGAAACAGCAAGTAACGTTGCCACATGCATCGGCAGAAGCCGTGTTCGTTCATCCGAGTGGACATTGCGGCAGTTGATGGAGTTAGCCCAAGGAAAACTACTTAGGCGAGGGTTTTTTGGAAGAATTGCCTATGCTTAGCAAGTTATCCATTTGTCTAGCGTTGCACACAAACGCTATTGCACTACCATTACGACGTGAGCGGAAAGATGTTTGACGTTGCCACCAAACAAGTTCACCTCTTCATTCAACGTATAGAACTTCGTAATATGCTTACTGCACTTCCGTATATTGGTTTAAAATGACCCCTCTAAAAGTTTCTATAAGTGCGCATCTAAGCTGTTTACCTCAAACTGCCTCAATCATTCTATTCGTTACATCCAAGTCAATAAAAACTTCAATTATATTTCTCTTGTCAATAAGAAAACTTTCACAGATAGATTCACCTTACGTAACATACTTTCGTGCACTCTGAGACGAGATTCTACTCTCTTTACCATTTAAAGTTTTTAACAGCTACTACGCAAAGTGGAATTCACAACTTTAAAATGTGGCACAGTTTACCGCTGAGCTGAATTAGCAGCTCTTAATTACATCGTCAAAGAAACTTAAGTCTCGTACTCCGTAGGGACGATACTCTCTGCTTCGAGAATCATCATTTTGGCTTTAATTAATCAAACGTTATTCAGATAATAGTAGTAGCTTTAGGAGAGGCGACGGACAGCTAAAGTTATTTGCGCCATTAGGGATGGGTAAGAAAGAAGGAAGGGTGGAGGGAAACCCGGCCTCGGGATTAGCCTACTCTTATCGAAAGGCGCCAGTTTAACGTCACATCCCTCTGGGTGGGGGGCCAGTACGTTAACCACCGAGCTATCCCGACCCCCGCGTCATTCACGGTAGGAGAATGGGACCATATCAACTACAATTGAGCCTATAATGCAAAAATGTTACCCACAAGTGAGAATTTAACTTTTTTTACAAACACTAAGTAGAACGATCATTCATTCAAAGAAGAACGCACCAACGGAAATACCCTTCCTTGGTACAAGCCACATTCTAGGGTGAAAATCAATAGCGAAGCGGGATAGGGTGGAATCGGGATAGGTTCGCTGATGCTATCAAGCTGATAGAATTCAATATATTTTGACATCCAGCTTAACTTAAGAGTGAAAGTTACATTTTGAAAACCCTTTAGGGATCCATATCATAACTTGTATTCATAGCATCTCATAAAATTCAGGGTGAGCGGGTGATAAGCACGTTTTGCCTCCAGAGCTTCAGATTTGGTCGAGTGCTGTAAATCAATATGCAAAACTGTTACTGCATATGACTAGCGTAGCACGAAAAGTAGGCGATGCAAAAATTAAAACATTTTCTGGACATTTTTCCGATCACTGCGGTACTCAAGAAATAGTAACTCAAAATCATTATATATGAATGAAAGTACGTCAAAGTATTGGTGTAATTTATCACGCACAGCACAATGCAGATTTATTCCCAAGCTATAGTGCAAATTTCCCTGTACGAAAAATAAAAAAAGTTCTTCATGAGGATCTAAACGGGGAAATAACATTTGTCGGAAGATTTAATACACCAAATTAATGCAAAGGATCCCGCAGCATCTCGGATTAACACCTTCCTCTCCGAATACGCAGCCGTTTCTCGAACGGAAGATACAAGAAGAAGAATTCAATTCAAGTTTTCATATTTAAGCAATATATTGGTACAGGTCGAATCTAGACACCAAATATTTTAATCCTCAGATTTTGAAATCACGCGAATTTAATCTTCTCGGGCCCAAATAGATGAACATTCCCGTTCATAAAATTAATCAACTATTCATCCTTAACACAAGTAATTTTAATTCTGCCGGTTCCGACACACAGACGATGCCATCGGGTGCATTTGCGACGAACCGAAAGTAGAGAATTAAATTTACTGTGGGAATATACATAATTTCCGTACTTATTCGTGAAGTCTCATTTTCGCACTCACTGGATCTCTAAAAAAAAACAGCGTGTCTCCCACAATTCGCACCTCGAAGGTTCAATACTCACGTGTATGGCGCGCTACCGGACAATCTCTATTCATCGCTCGGATCGAGTCGCTGCCGGGCTTTCCCAAATATCCACATCGAAGTCGAGGGAAGAAGGCCCACGAGTAGGGGGGGCGGGGTTGGGTGGGGCGTGAACGTGGGAGGTCTCGCGCTATCCGACTCGGAGGACTTAAGGAATTTTTCGGAGGAGAGCCACAGTTTGCTCAGCCCGGGAGGCTGACCCCACGTCGGGGTGCGACCGGAAGCATCGTCCTCACTATCGGCACAGGAAACTCGGGTTTGCGGGCGACTCGGGGAGTGGGAGTTGAGGAGATCGGAGGCTAATGGCTTGAGAAATGCCACGACTAGAGGCACAAGATGAGCGGGAGAGGAATCCGAGGCCGGGAGGGACTAAAGGGAGTGAGAGACTAAACCCTTTGGCTCCCATCGCGGGGCCTGCATCGGTCGACCGGGGAGCCATTAGACCGTGCCCTTTACGGACTAGTCCTAATTCGATTGACTTTATAAATAACATCTTTGAAGGAATAAATAATAATTTAGCGACGTAAATAATAACATTTTTATTTGGGTTTAGCTGCTAGACACTAATTAAAGGTAATATAACCGTGCATCTACATGCCCTATGAGGGGTCCTACGAAGGACTTAAATATGTCGACTGTGTACAGAAAGATGAGGCCTTTGGCGAGCAGGTGATGACCATCTCCGTGGATGCATAACCAAATATATAAATTTCCATTCCAAACGAAAAAGATGTGGGTCCGTGACACCCTTCTGAAGTACCGTGTGCACCGCCAGGGCACACAGATATCGGCGGTCCACATGTGTTCATCATCGGAGGTCACCGGCTTTTAACCGACCCGGAGTCTGGCGAACCCGACGCACGCACGCGAACAATGGGCGAATTGACTAAAGCGAGTGGAACCGAAGAAGGCGGCGGCAGACACGGAGGAAAAGGGTGAGTTGGGGGGGGGGAGGAGGGTGGACCCCTTCTCGCCCACCTGGTCGCCACAGACTGGGATTCGTCCGCCGAGCACGGGGCGCGCAATTAATGAAGGGCGGCTGGTCGGCGGAGGGGTGTCCGATGAGGGAAGATTAAACAGGAAATCTGTTTCATTCGAGGACCTCGGGAACTTGGACCGTGGTACTCGGGGGCAAAAGAAAGAAAAGGGAAGAAGAGAAAAAGAAATGACTCTGTCCCCGAGGTTTTGAGACGACGTACATCCAATAAAATCACTATTGTCCATCCCACGTTCCACGAGTTGTACGCTCGCGGTCTCCCGGGTACATTCCTTCGCCCACCACTCGACTCCCTTTCTCATGTAAATCTCCCGAGAGTGTTTTCTCTAAAATGCGGCGCTGCCACATCACGGACGAAAGGATCGAGGATTCCTCGTCTTCCCGTGCGACGTTTCGTCCCCACCGCACCCACTCCCCTCACCCCCACGCAAACCCCCTCTCATCGCCCTAAAACCGCCCCCTAACCCCTCCCACCTCCGTTGTCCACTGCCCATGAACCTTAAAATGCTTGGGAACGACTGTAAATCACTCCGTAAATACGTAAAGACTGAAGACGTGCTTTCCCCCTTGGTTAAAAATTATCGCATCCCGGAGTCCATTATCGGAACGTACACGCAAACCGTGGGCTACACTCAAGATTGTCTGAACAATTATAAGCACATACGCTCACCGGATGGCCCACACCGTTCATCCGTCTCGTGGCTGAAGTAGCTAAAAAGTTCGGTATATTTGGATTGAGACACATCTGGATTTCGTGTGATAGAAAAGTTTCCTTCCGTCCTGATAACATTTGAAATTCTCGCTAACATAATAGAAAAATAACAGTACTTTTACGAGTAGAAATGCTATGATGAGAGCATTTAAAAAAACTGCGAGTTCGTAATAGGTACATCGGTTCGATTTTTGCAGACTAGAATTATGCCATAAACGAACATTATTTGAATTGACAACAAATTGATATCTTGCAGAAGAGTCAATATTTATTTCGAAACATATAAAAAAAATTATATTTACTCATTTTTTTCGATAAGCTGAAATAGCATTACTTTCCAACTAAATTACATGCTTAACGAAGAAAGTGAAACGTGTAAAAATTAACTTAGACTTCTTTCTTATTAGAAATTCGGAATTGCGTATGATCTTAAGATCTTTATATATATATATATATATATATATATATATATATATATATATATATATTCCACGCATCATCTTGCAGCCTCGGTTCGGTGCAGCCTATCCCTTCAGACTTGAGATTACTTATTGAGTTTTTAGCGTGGGCGGTCGGCGGGGAAGACGAAGCCTCTAGCCAATGCCTGTCAGAGACTCTGGTCGATTCATTTTCAATGCGACCACCATCATGAGTGGGAGAGCGAATAAGAGAGGATTGGGGGGGGGGATTCAACCATGCTGCTAAAACACTCAAAACCCTGGGAATACGCCCGATCGATTCCGAAAGGAAGAACTTAAAATGGCGTACAGAGGAGGGATAAGGCTTGGAGAAGGCAGAGAAATGGCACGATGCGATGCCGATCACGTCCCGACCTTCCAGCTTTACGTGCGGTCATCCTCCACGGCCGGTCCCCCGGACACCTTCCCCCGGAACCCTGGACCCCTCCCCCTAGATTGACGTCGAATGTGACCGCGGAGCGAGTGATATGCCCGGGAAGGAGAGGAGACGAGCTGAGCGGGGCCGGGGGCGAGATCCGCGCTCGACCAGAGCGACGTGCCCAGATTGGATTTTGTCCACCTCTCTTCCTTCAGTCATCCCCGCAAAACCATTCCGCGGCCCTTCCTCCACGCCCGCCCCTCTCCTCCAACCTTTCCCTCGTTCACCTGCTGTAAAACGACGACCCAACCTCGCCACCCCGCCCTCCGTTTTAATTAAACTCGAGTAAGATAAATAGTCAGCGGGGAGGGGGGGGTACTCGTTTCCACTCACCTCACCCAAACTCTCTTTCCTTCACCCCCCCTCCGTACTCGCAGCTACGGCCCAAGTTTAGGCAGGACGGGGCACAAAACTTCGACGGTTTCCGGCAAATATGCAAACTAATGATTCGCTTCCTCTTCCTATCCCTTCTCTATACGCCATTCCCAATTCTATAAGCACCCTCCAACCCTTCCATTCCCTCAATCCCACGGTGGGAATAATTTGATCCCCCTTAACCTTCTTCCAATTCCTCCACAAAACCCTTTTCACCAGCCCGGGATAGTATAAGCTATGGCTTAGGTTATGTATATATTCCCCTTTCCTCGATCCCGACGGAATTACTTTTGCCAACTATATATTGCTCCCGCAATAAAAGAAGCCATTAAGCCAAACAAACGCATCTGCAGACGAATTGGCTGCTAGTGAGACGCTCGGGAGGCGGGACGATCCGCCGCTCCGGCTGGTTTATTATGCTGTGAGCCCGCCTTCCGTGGCACACAATCCACCGCCATTCTGTAATTAACACTCCGAGACGATATGACTTCGGTTGCCTAAGCAGGTAAAACTATTAGCATTACCGCCGAAAAATAAAATACACAAATTTAGCAGTCGTTTCCTGGAAAAAACTTATATCGATTGGAATTTTGTCTAAAAAATATGTCTAAACAAATGATTAAAAAAGAGTGGAGAGGAACTGCAAGGCGGGAATACATTTTATGGATTCCCATTCCCAACTTACTCCAGCTTTCCCCTTAGAACATGCTCCCATTGTCAAGATTTTTCTGCCGAGTGTTTAGAACTTGATCGGGTATTTTTTGTGGATCATCGCTTCATCCTTCGTATGCCACTGATATCGCCGGGATTTTAATTTCGGTTTTGCACCTGCACGTGAGATGTAAACACTGTAAACAAGAACTGATGTAAAGCCTAAAAGAAATGACGCCCTCATTAGGAATTTCCCGATCCTCACATAATATTCCCGATTTAAATAATCCCAATTTGTCCTCTCCTCTTTTTTTTTTCTTGGGGAAATTGATTAATTTCCGACTTTTTTTTCAATTTTCCCGACCGACCGCCAACCCGGGAACGTTTCACAGAGCTTACGTCATACCTGACATTCACAAAACGCCGTTGAAAACGTGTTGCGTTAAGCAAAGCTCTTTTGTGGGATTATTGATTCAAAACGTTTTTTTTTCACGAAAAATTTTCTTTCACGGGACATCAGAGGGCGCAAAAAAATGAGCGCATTTTGAAATGAACCCTCCAACGTCGGTTACAGATATCTTCCCGAGATGCACTTGGGCTCTATCGCAATTGATGCAGCAAACATCAATGGCCTTAAAAACCATATATTTCCATTCCACTTACACCCCTTTCGCCCCTTTAAAAATATCCGACCGTGGATGTTCGAGATATCGTACATTCGGCTTACTATTGCCATCCCATAGTGTGATCTATTTGCTCTACGTGTAGCCATTAACTCAAAACAATAATTTTCAAATGAGCTGTATCAACCTCTGGTATCAAAAAACTTGCATCACTCTTGTAAATATTCCTGAGAAAATGTGCATTCACGGGAAATGCATAACACGATAAACAGGTGTACACAATTGTAGACAAGGTACATTTTCTTCGCTGTGCTGACGAATGGCACAATTACACAACAAAATACACTCAATTTACATCACCGCACGAGAATTCTAATGTCCGAAGGCAGGAACTTAGGTCGGTTTGAGGTCACGCCACCCACCGGGAGATTCCCACTACCACATTCTTCTCGTGTCCTGCTGGTCCAATAAATATCTGAAATTCTAAAGCTACCCATCCTCCTATATGGAGATTACGCCACGGGACCACGACGATATCGTATGCATAGGGGTGCCATGAAACCAGCTTTCAAAAATTATACTTCACTATAATTTCAAAATCAAAACTTCTCTGATATACTATAGCGCAATTTTTAATGTAAAAAAGTCATAAAAATTGCTTAGAGGAGGGAAAAAGTTTTTGATTATTTTTCCGAAAATGTAGCAACGAAATTGTTCACGCTACTAACTAGAGAAAATTGGGAGCATACAGTTTTTCATCACATCCCGTACGAAGCCCCTATGGCGCAAAGTAGGGGATGTCAGGACACCATCCTTTAATCATGCAATTAGAGGGAGTTGTGAAGCACTCCTGAAAGGAAATATGGATGACATTAGAGGCTTTGAAACAAAATTTCTGGGGTCCTCAAACCTTGAATATGTCGTTTTGCCGAATTCGCGAGGAAGGAAAAAGTACCCAAACCTATCAATAAGGAGGTTCATTTCCTTTATTTTATGACGACGATCACGTAAGCTGGTGTTAATGCGTGGGAACTTAATATTTTCCTCTTTTTTTGTCTAGGTCAGACCGGAGTACCCTGTATCTTACACAGTTTTCCTTTTATCGCGAACGGATGGAATTTCACCACCATCTCTCAAAAAGCTCTGGAACGATTATTTACCTCTCGTGACAATTAATCACACATTTCGCGGACACTATGGGAACACCATCATCTCCAAATAATTCACCAACCAACTTGCTTCCGAAATAAAAGAAATAAAACTGTTCAAACGTCCGGAGGGCGAAAATCGAACGTGAAAAAATTTACTCATACATGACGTAATAACAATGGAAGGTGAATTTAGACTCACTCCACGTGTTGCCTCACGCTGTTATTTCTCTGGGAGCCAGGCCTTGACATTTCAGTAGTCGCAACTATGGCTAGGTGTTCGATAATATAAACAAGTACGTGCAATGACTTGATGGGAGCGGCAAGAACGATGTGAGATAAGTAAGCATTCGCGCGGAGATCACATCCACCAAGGAAGAGAGGAGGCCTCGTTGGTACACGTCGAGGTCCAGGTTTCGGCGGGCCTGAATTCAGCTACCGGCACAAAATGATATATAGGTGACGACTACATGAATGTTAAAAAAATATCGAGACAATGATGATATATCATATCGACAAGGCTCGCCATATCTTCATATTTTTCATCTCAAGTCTATCAGTGTTTGCTTCATGCAACACATCCAGGAACGTTCTCTAATATTATTTGATTTCTCACAGGCACGAGGAATGCGAGGCAATATAAACCTCCCAAAATTTAATATTCCAAGGCTTTATATGCGCAAAAATTGTTTTATCTTCAATGAAACTTTTGATTTAGACTAAATGTTAGCATTCATTCACTTGCGGAAACTGTGCGATTTTTTTCTTTTTGTTTCATGAAATTTGGTATTTTCATTAATACACCAGGAAGATGAATTTGTCATCCTGAAACGAATGGATATTTTATTGAATATTGAAATCAATCCAACATATTATAATTCCCTCTCCTCATTAAGAAGGACTACTGAGACGGTTTCAAAATATGGCTAATGGAAACGTAGTTCTCCAAAATTTCCTGGAAAAGAAGTTCTATCGATGCCGATGGAAGGATGGAAGGCAAGCATAAATTAAGTCAAAATATAAGAAAATAGTTGACGTTGTCGACATGTCATTTCATTCTTTCCACTTCGGCAGAAAAGGACAACTGGTGTAGAGCGTAGGTTTTTGCAGGTATAGTATGAGAATTGCAATCCGCGCTTTTTAAATGCCACAGGCAGTGAAGTTTAGAAGTAAATAATGAACTAATCAGAAGATGCAAATTCACGCGAGTCACTGGAGACGCAGGGAATTCCTAATTTACCTAAACCACATTCCCTTACCCATATGTATGCAAACGTGAGCTACCGAGAAAATACGCCTCTGGACGAAATTACAGCTGTTATCGAGAGAGAGCCTTGATTAATGTTTCCCCAGCCTTAAGGTTTTCGCATTTGGCTACCGTCCAGTGGACTGGACGGTTCTCTTCTGGTTTTCATCCTTTTAAAATTGGACTCAGATGCTCAAAGAATGCTCTAAATTGATGCATCATCGAGCTTTAACAAATTAGTTAATATTTGCTTATTTTAAATATTTTTTTTTCGTGAAAATAATTTTTTTCGCTCATATTGGTCACGACTGATCCTCAACGGTCTCCAACTTCATCCAACTTATCTACACTTCATTCCCTTGCGATGAAATTTAACATTTAATGTGCTATGAATGAAGTCCTACGGATTAATTCAAGAGTGACGTCCTAAATTGGAGAAAAGCAGTAAGCACGGGGACACCATTCCTATCAAACGGGACGTTTACGGAACGCGAAAGGGCGAACAAGTTAATATTCTCTTTAGTGACTTCTTGAGGAAATTTCGGACATGGACAAGGAAGCAGCCCTTTAGAGGAGTGGACGAGGGCGCACTAATCTACCGTCGAGCACGTGGGCGGTGAAGGATTAAAGATCCCGGTGCTCGTTGCAGAAGCAATGCTAATGAGGAGCAGCATCACAAGAAATGAGTCGCATTCTTCGCGTACCTCGCTGCACTTCGGAACGTGACTGGGCGACTTGGAGGATGAAATGGGTGGGGGGGTGGGTGGCAAGGCGGACGTCGGAGAGAGAGGGGCCTTGGCGAGGATAGAGAGGCGAGAATTGGACAAGACGGGCGGGCGGTGGAGTAGAGGGAATGAGGGGGATGGAAGACGGGCGTGTTACCTCCTGAGGATGGAATGAAACCGAGTGGGGGAGGATCAACGGGTCAGGTCGGCTTTGAATTTTGGAAGTTCATCTACTGGGCCGACAGAGAGAAAGAGAGCTCATGGGATCTCATGGAGGGCGGCGCTTTCATGTTCCAAAGTCGGCCCTGTCAAATTCCTGCCAAAACGTTCTCCAAAACGGTTGAAAAAAATGATCTCGCGGACAGCAAGTGACTAAATTACACGTGATTTATTCTAACACGGCAGATGTATCGGATGTAGCTACTGTGATCTATTTGCTTGGGGGAAGCGGGGCCCAGTGGAGTAAACTTGCAAACGGCATGTGATTTAGGCCCGCGCTAACGTGCCCCTCCCAGGACCGGGAGAAAAGTAAGCATCTCGGAAAACTTCAAACCCGTCATAAATATGGGTTTCCTTTCCTTACTCACAATTTCATTTCGTTATTTTTTATATCTTCCTATTTTCGTTGTATTTTGCATTTCTGCTTTATATGAAACGCTTATAAGTATAAACGGCGGTGAAAATCTCAAACTACTTCTGTTCAAAGTATTGAGATGTAATTATGAATTTGACAAGGATGCATAACATTATGCTACATTTTGTTTTTGGGAAAGGGAAATTAGATTAAATAAGCGTTACAAAATCGATTACGATTCGGAAATCCGAGTCAGTTGGGCTGGACAGGCCTAAAGCGGATAATTTTGCGCATCTAATGCATAAAATACTGGTAAAAAACCAACATGCCTGGTGTATTCCATCGATGAAATGTCCCTCAGACGTGGACGTTACTACTCACCGTGTTATTCCGAGCAAAAATTATGACGAGGAATAGAGAGGGTCAGTTTGGTATCATAATATCAGTTTTGTATTATATTCCCTCGTGGAATTGAATCAGAAACACATGTGTATGCGCATGGAACTATCTTTACAGAGGCTAGGGAGAGAGGGTGGGTTTGAAGAGAGAACCAGGGAACTAAGCCGCCTGAGGCTGTAACCACACTCAGGGTCGAGTGAGAGGCGAGAGTACGCACGCAGTGAAAAGAGGAACAAGAAATCTCTCGGCGTCATTATGAGGTTTTTTCGCGGACATGGCACCGCTGGTTGCACGGGGTGGAGCGCTTGGAGTCGATTCGGAACGGCTTGGATGGAGAATCCGAACGAAATGACGTATCCGTGGGCACCCGCAAAAGTTTCCTCTCGCGAGCGAAAAAGAACACGGCAAGGTGGTGCGTCTGATGCGGCTAAATGCAACTCTGAAAAGCACCCGATTAGAGCGAACGCGTACGCCGGCGATCGGCGATCGCTCACTCGCGTGGACGACACCCCGACCCGACTTCCGCCAAACGCCCGTATGCCGACGGCTCTAATATACTTTTCCTTGAAGTGCTGTCGACCGTGAGCAATGATTTCGCAATGGCAGATATTTTATGCTTTTTTTTGCTTGAAAACATTAAACCTGTGGCGCTCAACAATGCCTTGAGGAAGATCGAGGAGGGTTCGGACTAAATGACATAATAACGAGATTTATTAGCACACTAGGTGAGTCTGGAGGATTTCACACTCACCGGCTAATCCCAAAGTCGCGGGTTAGAGTCACGTCTGGGGAATGGAAGCTGTATGTGCCACGGTATAACAAGTCGGGGTGATCTACAAGATTATATACGACCGTAGACGCCCAGGAACTCCATCAACACTGCTACGTAAATCACGAGTAGCTTTGCTTCTTAACCCATTTTGAAGTCGGGGGAGTGTTCATAGATTACCATCATCGCTCTCTTTTCTAAATCGCCTTTCGTGCCAAAAGATGCCCTGGGCCATGATATTCAAGTTGCAAGCCCACGTATCACAACTACCCCGGACATACAGGTATATTTAAAGTTGAAATGCACACTTGACAGAGAAGGAGTAAATGTGAGACGAAACTTCAACTGAGCGGGGTAGGTAAGCAGCCGAAGGGGCGCCCCCTCCGGGTAGAGCAATCATCCCACCGGAGTTACGTGGACCCCTGAGAGGATGTTTGCGGGGGACGGCGGAATCCAAAGCTGGCGAAAAATGGCGGACATCATTACTGTGGAGCATCTCTTCGGAGAGACGAGATACTACCTCAGGGATAATGCAAGTGGAAGCGGCGGAGGCGGAAAGCCAAATTTAACGGCAAAAAGGTTGGTGAAAAGAGCTTTCCAGAGATGATGGCAAAAAAAACTAGCAGTGGAAAATAGGCTAGGAGATATGTAGACAGATGACTGCGAGTGAAAGGAACAGGGAAAGAAGAGTAGGCAGTGAAAACATTTCATCGCATTTCATAGACGGCGTGACTTAATGCAAACATTAGATACTCATGTGGCGCAACTTTTCAGCGGGTCTAATTACAACGGGCGTAGGATAGAATTCCACCATACTCTCGCTTAAAAGCACACATTCAACCACGAGTAATAGCCAAAATATTACCATCAACGTTGGCTCGAACATATTTTAACAAATGTTCGGAGGAAAACATTGTAAATAAAAAGTAGTGGTAGGAATTTCATGGATTTTTCATGATATTAGAATAAAACTTCTGGACTAAAAAGATGTTAGTGGAGCTATGATCAACAAACATCAGGTTGGGGTTAAGCTTAAGTTGGGGATTAAAAGAATTGCGGAGTCGTACGTTAACCAAACACTAATTCAGTTATTTTTCCTATAAACCAATAAAAATTGTTTTCTTTTAACGATGAAGAGATCCAATCTCCATCGGGTGAAAGAGAATGGGAAGGATAGAAGCCAATTTCTTCCTAACCCTGAGCAAAAAGTATCAATAAAATCATGTTCCTACTTCGAAGTGCTTTTCTACACCTGGCAAGAGTTTCATTTAAAGCATTTTATTGAACTTGTGTTATTTATTAATTTTTGCTCTTTGAAGTCTGTCAATAGCAATGAAGTTGCAATGTCAATTGGTTGGAACGGTGACGGTAATCAAAGACATTCCTTATGAATTGTTTATGTGTGTCGAGAAGAAAAGAGTGAACCCCTTGTAGATGGAAAATATGTTATCATCTTTAAATTTCGTCAAATCCTCTTTCAAAATGTCTTAGTATGACGTAGCACGTCAAGAAAAGAAACAATTAGGACAAATAAGGTATTGTGATGGAGTCACACTCTTTAGTTAATTATGCCATTAGCTTCATGATGATGCTCATTGGTTCGTCATGCTGCAAACGAGGGTTTTATTACATTAAACGAACAATTTATGGCCAAGCGACTTGATAAAAGAAGTTATACATGGCAAAGATTCCAGCAAGGACGGGATAAAGGGTTACGGGTAAAAACTTGCGACGCTCAATTTTGTTGGTTAACTCTTGTTTTCAACACGTGTTTGAAGAAACACGATAAACCCACTTGTTCAACTAAGGTAACCCGATACCAGGTAAATCAATCTTGGGAAATAGCTCAACCAAATAATCGAATATTTTAAAGCTGAGCGAATAAAAGCTGTCAAACTTTTTAGAGTGATTGATCAATCGATAGCATCATTCATGAAGCAACCCTTTTTGAGACTAAACCCTTTTTGGCCTTAGGACCATTTAGGAAATGAAGCTACCTCATAGCTGTGACAGTGCGTGGGCTAGAGGGTCGCGCAAACAGCGAAAACCAGTCAGCTAGAATGTGCGTGCATTCTATTTTGCAGATTCCCCGCAAGGTGACTTGGTACTAACAGAGCGTGTTATGTAAAGGTCATATTCATAGAATAACCCTAAGCACGGTGTTATCTCTCCTACGTTTCCTTCATGTTTTTTCATGAGAGATCCTTTCTCCTCATTTGGTCAGAATTACCACCGCTAGGTGTGGATGTCCCTCGATGGCCCCTCTTTTGAGAAATTTCTTGATAGCATCTCTGATTAACACCGATCTAGCTGACGGGTGTGAAGAGAAAGAGTTCTAACTCTGTAGTGTAATAAATGAATAGCACACGGTGCTCGCCCATAGGAAGCCGAGTACGCTGACGGTACAAGGATGACGGGATATGAATGCGAGAGTAGGAGATGGGTGGTGGCGGAATGACTCGTGCAGCTTTGTCGTGGAAAGGATAAAAAGAGACACGAGAAGGGACGACACGATGCCGACATTAAGGCTCGCCGAGCGAGGGGCGGGGAGAGAGGGATGGGAAATAAACAACAGAAGGTAATTAGCGCCCGAATAATGGACGTCGCGACGTGTACCAAACAACCCACCACGGCCAAAGAGCCTGCCGTCGCGGCGCGCGCCTATTGAATACGGACGGAAAATGCGGAAAATGTGTCTGATGAGGAAAAAATCGCAACCCCTCGTGGTGGGGACTCTCGATTGGAAGCCCTGTGTTGCTGTCGCGGCTCCGGCACCCCTGAGGGGTTCGGCACCTGCGGTGCCACACCCACCACTGTGCTGTGACGCGTGCAGGATGAATAAAATCGGATGAGGCGGACCGCATCGAAGGAACGCGGGGCGATTCTATTTTATGCTCTCCTCTTCGAAATGGGAAACGTTGATATCTGATATCGCGGCCCGGAAACACTCGGACTGCGAGAGTTCCGCAGACGACCGATAAAATTTCATCATGGAAGTAGAAAAATTATAGTACTCCCTCCGTGTACCTTGCCTCGCCTTCCAAAATGAAAGGAAGAAGAGAGAGGCCACCATTATGGGAAAATGCTTTCTTTTACTTAGAATTTTGTTCGCAAAGCCTGCTTTTAGAGGCCAATGAAATAAACTGGAAGCGAAGCGAGTTCAAGCACTCCAACTTATGCGCCAGAGTTATTATCTTATCAAATTTCCGTTTACCATTCCCTTAAAAGATACAAGACTGCCGTAAGGAAAAGTCATTTTAAAAAAACTCTACCACCCCGTTATGAGAATAGGTTGTGCTTAAGGAAGTGTGAAACTATTTAACAAGCAATGTATTTTCCATTAATATTTTAAAAATCACTTGAATCAACATTATTATTACAAGTGGAGATGTATCGAAAGAGACATTGCCTGGCCAAGACTATCAATCCAAGTTGATGGGACTTAATTAAGAGAGCGAATATGAAACCTCTTTTTTTAACTTCTAAATTTTTTAAACTTCAAGTTTATAATACATTAAACTTAGGACCAAAACACATTTAAGACCAATGAGATGATGGCATAAATACTGCCCTAATTCACAAGGCGCTTGAGCCTCCAGGTGAAATTAATTCGAAACTCGTTAATTTTACAATTTGCAAATCTTTGATAACGATTGATGAATATAGTTTGATTACAGATCATTATAAAACACTAATCGCACTAGGTAGTAGTAGTTTTTATAGGAAGCAACCGATAACTAAGGTCATTTGCGCCATTAGGGATGGATGGGAAAGTAGGAAGGCTGGAGAGAAAACCGGTGTGGGCATTACACTACTCTTGTCGAAAAGCGCTGAGATGTTTAACGTCCCATCCGACGGACGTCGTACTCAATTTGCTCTCCACAAAGCACCTCAACTAGGGATCGGGATCCACTGAAAAAAATTGTTGTCTCCAGGTTATGAACCCGGGTTCTCTCGGTGGGAAGCCCGTACGTTAGCCAGCGCACCATCCTGATCCCCAATTGTGAGTAATGAGGAGTAATATTCCACCAGCTACGGCAGTGATATTTAAATGAATTAAACTAAGTCACTTAGTTTCTCCTCTTCTACGACACGGAAATTAAATACATATCGTTAGGTCCCTCCACACACTAACTGCTCATTTGTATTAACATTTCGGTGGTTATCGTCTGTACCTTGAGCTGAAAAAAAGTAGTAACGAAATCTTTAAACACTGATATGACAATGAAATTTCCAAGATGACTTCATACGTCAAAACTGGAATGAACTGAATGAGTGTCACAGTTGACGAAGGCCAGCGCACATGAGGCATCGAATCTCCCCCACGTGGATCATTCCGAGCCGCGGGCCAGTGAGGCCCTTTCCTTCCGCTGGGCGTCCAGCGGGAGAGGGGTTGGGGGAAGGGGATGGGTTGAATTCCGTTTCCGCTGGCGATCAGCAATGGGCACGCTCTTCGATATTAATTGCTGATGCCTCGGCTGCTTCCTTAAAATCTCTGGCAGCGGACCCGGTAAATCAAGGCGATGGGGGTTGTGGGTGGGAAGGGGTTGTCAGGCAGGTGCATGCGGGGATTAGGGGGTGGGGTATTAGGAGGGGGGGTTCAGATGGTGCGGCTGCGGTCGGCGCGTGAGGCGGACGCACGGGCACGGATTTGGTGGGCGGGAGGGCAGCGCCGAACGGCTTAAACCCCGAGTAGTGGAAGGGACTAGACGGCGGCACACACCAGACGGTCCCGTCGACATAAATAGCTATTGACAACTCTTTTTAGCGAGATAACGCTTGAACGGCGAACACAGATGGTTTACATTATGGCGTTACGAAGTGTGGCCATCCCCCATTTTACTCAGACCCTAAAGATCGCATCAAATGAAAATGATGAACTGACTAGCTAACGGTGTAGGTAATAGCTCTAATCCCCCGGTAGGCACTCCATGGGCAGTAAATCTTTCTGTACTCCAGGGATGGTGCTACATTTAGGAATTATGTCAAGCATTTAATGCTCGTAATAACGACACAACAATGAATAAAACTAACGCCGGTAAGAGACAAAACAATTACAAATTTTCGACACAGATTTATTAGATATTTTCCATGAGATAAAAGTGTTGATTTTTCAACAATAATTCAATTGTCACTTTCAACGGCGAAAGTACGGGTGAATTCAGCAAGGAACAGTACGAGTATGATTATAAGAAGCAGCATTGTACGGAGTGTCATTACTGTATCTCAAATGGATTTATCAAAAGGAATGCAATAAATTCGTATTTGTAGCATTACTGTATCAAGGCTTTTTGAGGTGCGCCTTTTTTTACGTTCCAGATGCATATGTCACTCTACGCTCGTACATTGATCATTGTGACGAGAAAGGATGGAAGACCACGGGGTCCAAATCAGAAGTCCTCCCAGACCATCACCTTTCCATTACCGGGAATAAAACGAGTGAGAAAACTAAAGGAAGATTATATAAAATAAAATGCCGGACCGCCAACGGTCATCCAACTGGCGAGGAGATAAGAGCAACACTCTTTGCTTGAGTTGCGATAACACATCTCGGGTCCGCAGGCAAGATAACAATGTCAGGCCTATTTTCATCCCCACCCCGCGGTTCTCTTTCGGTATAATCTCGCTTATCCCAAATCCTCGTAAATCATTTGCTTGTGACCGATGAGCGCTGCATCGCGATGCCTTTTATCACCTCTCAAAACAGCTTAAATGAATGAAAGCCGATTTCCTATTTTTATATGCATTTTTTCCACCAAGAAACATTTTCTTCGTGGAAGGAGAGGCAGATCAAAGTTTCCTGCATCTGCAACAGGAAAGCCAAGTTCAAGCAAAATCAAAATTCAATCAATGCAAATTCTCAAGGAAGTCACGTCTTTGAATTGCACAGCCACTGCAATCCATCATATGTTACTCATAGGTTTAGACGAACAACGATATTTTCATAAACGAGCAATTTGTTCGTCAATGTAATTTAAAGTTAACTCATATTCTTCACCAAAACCTTTTCATTCCCTCATATGGATACCAATGAAAAAGAGGTTTTTTTGTGAGTAACATAATTCTTAATGAACACGTGTATTATTGTAAATAAACGTCTTCCATTATATTTAACATGATTGATGGTCATTATGTATTCACTTATTAATGCATGCATAAAGTCATTTCTTCCAAATTTTATTTTTATATTTATTTTATTATTCTTATTTATATATTTCTAATCATTTTTTACTTTGCATATTTCTTTTCTTTAAGCGTCATATTTTTTATTCTGCATTTCATATTACCTGCAAGGTACAGTTTTTTATAAATTTTCCCATAGTATGTCTTACTCTTTCACTGTTATTAAATATCCACAGATTAGCTATGTCTCAGTCGGTTTTCGCAAGTTTTTCATACCCCACTTCCTATGTGGGTGTTTTCCTATGGTGCCATTCTTTTGTTAAGGATATGAGTACGTAATTGTTTTATCTTTCCACAGTTAATCAAGTTATTGTCACAGTAGCACTGTAGTTTTCTTTCTTTATCTTATTTCGTGTTTTCATTAAAAAAGATTTCAAAATTTCTACTCACTTCATTGTAATGATTGTTTACGTATTAATGGACGTAAATGACGAGGGATTAGGTGGAAGAAAAGGCTATCTAGTCTCCAACTCGCCTCAAAAAAGACGTATCATTATTATTTTTAAAACCTCTGGAAATGAAGGCTGTGTTTCATTAGATCGACCAATAGCGAGCAGTGCAAAGTATCGTGGGAAAAACCTTGCGGCGAGTGAATAGGGTAAACAAGTTCACCATGGGGAGGATAAACGTCCACTGGGGTGCGTTCCTCTTACAGAGATGGCTCGCATCCCAGGAAATCATATACGGGTTCCCGTTACTGCAAACCAATGCCGCAATGACAATGGAATCAATCCGGACTTCCATCCAAGACAAAATACACGATGTTCATGAGTCTCCATATTCTCGTTCATTGTCAGTAAGCCAACCCTGAGAAGGGTGGATTGGAGGGAGAGGCCATGACACCACGAGAGAAAATTATTCTAAATGCGTAGATTTAATCAGATGGACGCCATAATATATTCACTTCCAGGTTTTCAAGTACTCCAAAGAAAACTTGCGTCAATTTCATTTCACGAGAGCCTGGAGAAGAAAAGAGGCACTAGAGATGGAACGAAGACGCCACAACTGGGAGAATTACTGATTCATCTTTAGCAATCTTAACAAAGGCTCATCTATTATTCGTCAACCCTAGAATGTCACTCATTTTTCGAGTGGCTGGAATTTGGTGGGTTGCTTCGTTAAAATAATATAATATTTACACAGAAAGAGAAACTTTTGTCAGCCTTCACAGAAAACATCCACTGAAGAAAGCACAGCCACGTAAAAAGCCATTCCTTAATAGGAATTTTGAAAAATTCAAGTCACATTTATTATACAGAACGTCTTCCAGTATTAAAATTTCAGTTCGTTAAACTTGAATACGTCAAGAGATTTCTTCATATTCTAGAGCGTTAACTTGGGTAAGTCATTTTATTTATGAACACTCAAAACGCTGAAAGTGAATACGTGTATAGCAAGCATCCACACGAAACAGCTTATATGGATAAATTCAATGAGCGTACTTAAGTCGAAACCACTTGTATGTTCTGTTGACTCAAAAAATCTTGAAAAAAGTTGAATTTAAATTCAATAATCGGTAAATTTTAACTTAAAACAGGAAAATAGGTGCGTGCAAGTTTTAACCCTCCCAAGGGCCAGAGCATTTTAAATGGAGGATATCCGGAATTAATATTGACAGTAGTGGTATGGCAGCACGGGCAATAAAATATGTAGCGATTCGATCATATCAACTTTGCCAGATTCAAATGTTTACTCTGCACCATTTCTAATGAATTATGCCAATTTCTACTTCCAGACAATTCGCGCAAAACTGCACTTTATGGAAGTTTTTAATTACATAAAAAATTGAGGAGTCGGAACTATGAACAAAATGTTCATGAAAAAAGTGCAGGAAGCCTATACTTCTTACCGTTCTGGCAGTGGTTCTCTGCAGCTGGTTGGGGAGCACGGAGGTGATGGTGGTACAACGGCCGCTCTTGTAGGAAATCCAATAGAGCGGGTCTTTGGCAGCATCCTGGCAGTCACTCCTCAAACTGCACCTGCGGTACAAAAAAAATTTCAGGAATTAGATTCCCCTCCCTTTTAAGGCAAATCATGGGGAAAAGAAATAACGAAACGTCAAAATGACGCCGAGGACAGCTGACACCACGGGGAAAAAGTCGCAAAAATACGGGCGAATGTCTTACAAAAGAAAAAGCCCAGGCCGAAAAAGGAGCATGCGTATCCCCGGGTGACATAAGAAGAACGCACCGCGGGAGACATGCGCTGAATTTTTAAGATGAAACATGGATCCAGGAAACATAGATGGACACAAAGCTAATCCCCAGGAAAAAATAAAAGAGAGGCAATATTCTACACGAGAATGCTTTTAATGTTTTTCACGAGTCGAGATGAAAATATTGCCGCAAAATGACAGCAGTGAAAAGCTCAACACTTGCGGAAAGCCCTCGCTAAAAATTTCAATTACGCCTCCCGTCCCTCCCACGCATCCCAAAACGGAGCCGCTAATCGGGCCCTCGCGGGTACTCCGGATCCCATGAAATGCTGTCAGCTGCCACACTGGATGCTCCCACAGATTCATCAACTCCTATGAACGTAAGTCGATAGATGTTTTCATGAGAGACCGTGACGCAACTCCTTTTATACTACGCCGGCGAGGCTCGTAGTGAAATGCGTAGAGGGAAATCAGGAGCACGCGGGATGTGAATCACACGGATATTGGAATGGTGAAACCAAATTACGTACGCACCCACCTCTATTGAGAGTGAATAAAAATCCACTCAACATCTGTCACATACGTGTAGGGGATATTTCAAATCCAGTACCGAGTTTCGATACAAAAATATCGATGTGGTGATAAACACTGGGTAGTAAGAAAAGTTCTGCAACACATAACTGGATTACCACAAACACCACCTAAAGAATAGCTCCAACTTTAATAACCGATTTCGAAATCGACGGGAAATCGGTACTTCCCTGAATGAGTATGGGTATTTTGACGATACATATACATATATCGATTATGTGGAAGTACTCATGAGAGCAATATAACATTTTAACATTTGGACGGCACAATAGAACACAGAATAAAATAGATAACACGTAAAAGAACACATTGTAGATTATTTGAGCTTTCGGCCTACTCCGAGGCCTTCTTCAGGTCATTATATATATATATATATATATATATATACATATATTGTATATATATACATATATTGTATATATATATTGTATATGTATATATATATATATAATATATATTTTTTGTGAATAAATTTACGTGTGTGTGTATATATATATATATATATATATACACACACACACACGTAAATTTATTCACAAAAAATACTTTGCAAAGTGACTCTAATGCTAGTCACAAACATGGCGATGATGTACAAAACTTACACAAAATAAAGAAACACTAACAGTCTCGTTTAACATTTCGGTGGCCCGACCACTTCAGAGGAAGGGATATATGTATATGTATATGTATATATATATATATGTTTGTATCTCTCTCTCTCTCTCTCTCTCTCTATATATATATATATATATATATACAGAGAGAGAGAGAGAGAGAGAGAGTATGTATTATTTCATAGAGGGCGAGGTGGGTTACAGAGGAGGAAGTCTGAGGCTGAAATGGGGATGAGGAGACATGCATTGGTTAAGAGGAGGGTTGATGGGAGGGCTACTAATGCAGTGGTCGACAGTGAAGGGGTAGAAAGCGGAGAGGAAGAGGAACGGGGGAGACAGGAGGAGGGAGTAAATGGAAGGAGGGAAAGACGGCAAAGAGGTTCCGAATGCATTTTATCAGAGCCAAGGGAACTTCCTTAAGGGGTGAGTATCTTTCAAGGATATTTTCGTAAACCAAATGTCCGTTTTTACACTCACTTCTTCTCTCCAATTGTTCCAACACCAACGACATTTTCCGACCACATTTTCTTGGGATAGATATAGTAGATTCCTTAGTCTGACGGAGCATGTCCCATTAATGATTCTTTCAATTAAGTTCCCACCGTACCTGTTGTTGACAGTAATTATTTTTATGATATTTAGTTCTCTGGTATAATTACTTTTGGAGAGTGGTATATTTAGCAATCTACTTAGCATAAAATGAAACGCGGACAACTTCTGGGAAAAATGATGGCGGGAGTTGAACAAAATGGTCTGAATTGTCTGCGGTGGTTGCTTGGCGGTAAAAGTAACTCTTAATGAAATTTAAACGAAAGATGAAAACTCATAATCTTTACTTGTAGTCAAAAACTATGATGAAACTTGAAGTTTCCTCGGATTCTCTTCTCAAAAGCCAAATTTTAACTCTTTCATAGGCCGTTTAAAATTTTCAAAAAAATGTTCCACCTCCTCTCTATACCAGTCAACATTGCGAACACGTCATAGACGCACCTAAACCAGGAATTTTGAATTTTGGAATTTTCGCCAACACTTTTGGAATTAGCTTTTTTTCAAGTGCGTCCAAAAACACCGGTACGCCGGAAGCGATGATATGGGGTGAGTCTACTACCAACCAAGGATTTTCTGGTAGGATTCTCCGTTGACTTTAAAATAGTTCAGTTCTGCTCACCCCTTGAATAGGGTGACAAATTCAATAAGATATTGGGATCGAGCTCTTGAATTTTTCTCATCCCTTCAAAGCACTTTTTCGGCCACTTTCAATTTTGCACATGATGATGTCGCATATACGTCGAAACCAGTAGTAGAGAAATAAATTTATTGTGAGAATATAAAAAGTTGACTCATTCAGAGACCATAAATTTTCACAAAGTTGGGTCTGGAACAAGTGAATTTGTCACATTAATTTTCATGCTGTATCCATATTTTGATTGCAGAGGTGACCACTGTTGCCAAAATCCATATCCGATGGCCTCATTGTCACTGACTCGCGGAATAGATCTGTGTTTTCTTTAGAATCGTGGCAACAGAAGACGCAATTTGAAACAAATGCCGAAATATATGTCCAGTTGTACCAGGAGCTTGATTTGCAAATTCAAAGAGTTTACAAACATTGTGCATCCATGAATAACTTGGAAATATGGTTGGCATTTTATTAATTCAAATTATTGTCAATATCGCTGCACATAAAACGCCACAGGGAGCATAAAAGACTTAGCTGATAAGACAACGGAAAAGAAGCAACTCTTTCGGTACACATAAAAACCTGGAAAACTACCGCCAAATTATAAACTAAAAATAGACCTGATTTAAAAAAGAAATTTTACGTAAATCACAACACTTCAAGGAGTATTTTCATAGATATCCTTATATCGTCCCCCTAAATATTATCTTATCTAGTGTGTTTTCAAAACTGAAAAATATGTCTTCAAATAGTACTTTTTGTTTGAAACCATACAATTTCTGAAGGCTTAAAGTTCTTTGAATTATTGATGCTTATACCAAAGTCTACGGTGACTCTTTTTTATTCGCATATTAGTGATCTTTGACAGCGGATTCGTTTGTATGCACATTTTACTGATCCATAACATGATCTGTTTCCCCTTAATCACTTGTATTACGGCGTAAACCTTTTATGAAGGATATTGTGTCCAGAGCAACAATGAACTTGGTGTATCGCTGTTAAGAAGCTCAACGATGATATGAAACTCCCACGAAATCACTATTATATCTTTCGCAAAACGCTGCCTTTCTTCCGGTGAATGAAAGAGATGGGACCTATTAGGCACATACATATATACATGCACACAACGCCAACGTCTATTAGCGCGGCGCTCTTTCCATCTCGGCGAGGACATTCTAGGGATGATCGCAGGGAGACCGCAGAATTCACTTTCGGCTTGAGAAAGGGAGGGATTCGAGAGAGGCACTCGAGCTACCTCTGGGATGGTGGCATCATAATAATTTCCAGAGGTAGAAGGCAAGTGTGGGCACGGCCGTGGGTGGGTGGACGATCCGTGCGGCCCACGGGACTTGTCCGCCGTGCGGTCTTCAAAGGGGATGAGGGCGCACGGTCGGTTGGCGGCAGTCAAGAGGCTTTTTCGCATCGGCCACCGCACGTAAAGGAGCCGGGCTAGATGTGTGCATGGCAGATCAAGCGATTGGCGCTCATTAAATCCGGCTGCTCGCAGCAGAGGATCCCTTGCCAGAAGCAGCGACGCCTCCCCCTACTCCCACCCATCACGGCCATAGGCGAGCCGGGAAGCAAAAGAGAAATGTTCTTCGTTCGATGGGCACTCTAAAGTTTTAATAAACTTCGACAGCGCAGCTCTACCAAAAGAAGATCAAAAGCTAGCACATTCAGGAAGTCCATTACTCCTCTTATGGACGCCGGAGAATCCCGTTTATTTGGTCTAATAAGGCCCGACAGGACGACAGGTATAATAACTGTCACGTTGAAGGGCGGCAAAAGCATTATGAAGGTAAAATTTATAGTATTTTTTATCATCATATTCAACAAAATCCCAGTAAATCCGTAAATAATAATCGACTCAAACCTGTTTCATTGAAGTAACGATTACTATGGAAGTAATTACGAAAATATCTCCAACGGATTCCCTTCAATTAAAGCTAGCAGGCCGGAGGGACGGGATCCGACATACCTTAATTTAAATGACTGAAATTGAAAATAAGAATTAAAATGATAAACATTTTGAACGCTCTTAAAATCATCAAAAAAGGATATCAGGATAGAGTATTGGTTAGTTTTAACGTAAAATAAGTTCAAAGGGAGTCTTGGACAGGACACAAGAAAATGATGATATACGTAAGAAACTTGGTGGAAGAATTATTACCGGTCGAAGAGACAAAATTGATGATATTCATTTTCCCTGCATTCGGTTTCGTCCATATCCGAGACGCACGAAAACGGTGAAAATTGGATACTCGCACGTGGAATAATCGGAATAATTAATAGTATTTCCTAGTTTTTTTAAATATCTAGATGTGAAAATTTTAACCGAGAGTTTGGGAGATGCCACTGAATTTCTTTTCTCCAACATCCTGTCAAGCTTTGAAGTTATTAATGAACTGAACATCTCATGATTAACGAGAAACTCATAAATACAAACATTTCAGTAAGTTCAAGCAGAGATGAGATTGGAATAGCTGAGGGGAATATTAACTTGTTTCTACCATACATTTTGTTGGGAAACAATCACCAATTCTACTGGCTGAGGAGATCCAATTCTCTAATATTATATTCATGGCCCCCGATGGTCACTCTGAGGCGTTAGCATACGAATAAAAATGTGCCTTAATCCAACAAATGTTTATTTTAGTAGTAATTTCAATCAAACTTTAAATTTCCGTTTCTTCAACGAGCCTCATACCAATTTTGAAAACAAGTTAAGAGTGATATTATTTTGACAATTGGTGACTATTCGGGTTGATATACTAGACGGCATTTTGAAGGAGGAACTGAAGATTTATGAAAAAACTGCTCAAACTTGAAACCCTTCCATCAGAGTGGTAAAAATAGAAGTGTTTATTGACTTTTCCGCAAGTTTAATTCATGCATGCACCCCAAGGTAGGCTTATGGTTAAAAATACCCTGTTTTATCTAGGTGTTAGTTTGGTTCCCATTCATTGAGTTCGACCCGTTTTTTAAGGTCACTACATCATGACACAACATTCATGCCATTATGGTGTGAAATCTGGTACTTCCGAGTAACTAACTCACTGATACATATATATATATATATATATATATATATATATATATATATATATATATATATATATATATCCGAGAAGAGAATGATTAGTGTACGAGAAAGTGGTGGTTATGATGCCGCATGAGACTTACAACTGATTACATTTTTGAAACCGTCACTTTGTTGAAATTTAAAAATATTTCCCCGCACTTGTAATGAAGAGGCCAGAATTTACAGTCGTCACGGGATTTCATGAAGCGCTAAACCTACTTCGTGGTTAATGGAAAGTATTTGAAGCTGACTTTACGATGCTAGAGGTCATTCACAAGTTGGCTTCTGCCAAGAATAAGCTTAACCGATCATCCGTCAAATTAAGCGTGATTTGGTTAATACAGCTAAGTAAAATCACTATATAAATTCAAAAATTTTCTTCCTTACTCTTTTGGCTCATAAGTTAAGTTAAATACATTTTTTCATCCCTCACGCATTGTCAGATATCTTTCCAATAGTAGCTCTATTAACAATCTTCCTAAGTGATCCAGAAATCATATTCTTACCGCACAGCAACCCCGTACACAACTATATAAAAAGGATTTATTTGAATTATGGGATATAGTCGAAAAATAGTTATTGCATGAACTAGAAAATATTGTACCTAAAAACAATTAGGATTGCAGGAGTAAGGAGATGATGAGCACTGAATTCATTTGTTCACAGTACAGCAGGAGATATATGCGGGAAGTTATGGAGGCTTTACATTTCAAAAGACTACGGCTACCGATTTCTAGTGAAGTCATTTGGAATGACCCACATTGAAGACATGACTATTTCGTTTTTGCGAAGAGTTTGAACTTCCTGTCCCTGGGAAATAAAACTAAAAATTTGATGCCTCGACCGTGCCCAGAGAGATACTGTAACAAATGCAGTGACGCGTACATTTTTCTCCGTCAAGCAATGTAGAATTCATGTAGCTTTCAAAATTCAATAATCTGCGGCATTAAAAATCCTCTCTGTGATCCCAGCACGCCTGGGGAGCATACTTAAAAGAATTCGACCAAAGATTAAACGGAGAAAGGTAAACAACATAAACCGAGAGATTTTTGGAGTCCATTTTCCAAAACTGGTGAATTTAAGGTGGGACCACGCTTGGTTTTCGCAGAAAGCACAACGGGCACAACGAGTGGTAAACCTGCAAAAAGCTTGAATTGCACGCGCGAAAGAAAAGGCGAGGGAAGGAGGGGAGGGAGAAAGGGGCGAAGAGACGGCTAAGAGGATGCTACACGATGGCGGTGGGGATTTACGGCTGTGGATTATGAATATTCAGGGAGTTGGAGCCCATTGGAAGAACCAGCGGTGGCAACCAGTCTATGGAGATGGGAAGAGAACTTAATGTAAAGCTTGCGAAAGAGGAAGGAGTTGCGGCAGCTGAGTGGGGGTTGCGGTGAGGGAGGCGGGTCGGGAGAGTGATAGTCGAAGGCTGGGAGAGGCCATGTTTGAACTTGAGGTCCCATGCGATATGAGGTCTGCCAGTCTTATGGCTTGCTGCGCCCTACTTTTACTGCCGACGAAGGAATTCCACCGAAGATGAGCTTTGAGCTGCGGAGAACAAAGCTTTGAACCGTTTGCCCGGGCTCATTTGCTGCGGCCCCCGCCAGACCGCTTCCCCCAATCACCATCACCCACCCCCTCGCCCCACCCCCACCGTGGGGAGAGGCAACATAAACCCCCCAGGCAAATAAGAGCCCGACCGAAAGGCTTTTGCGACACGATCGAAGTCCAGCCTTGCGCATGAATTCGGCAAATACAGACGGCCGTGGCCTACAGACACATGTTTGCAACCCCGTCTGCGGAGGGGTCCGCCAGCGACGGGACGATGAGGCGGTGGGTGGGAGGGAGGGGGTCCAGGAGCGGGTATCGGGTAGGGGAGCCGCGTTGGTGCACACCGAGAGAGGGGGGGAAGAGACGGCCGTCCGCGACGCCAACCGGACGCCCACGCTGAATATTTCACTCACTCGACAGTGGAGGAACAACAGAGGAAAACCGATGCGTCGAGGGGAATGCATCGGCACACAGCTCGGACCGTGTATTTTTGCTTCAAGTTAACGGGAGAAGCGCAGCGAGTTCACGGGTGTGCTCTCCTTTGCCTCCGCCGAGGCGGGTGGTCGCAGCGAGGAATATGATGTGGTATTTTCTTTGAAATCTCAATCTTTTTGGATATTCCAGATGAGAGTAGTTTTCGTTCGCGGGGGTGTATAAGAACTCGCCACCGCAGAGTACGAATTATTGTGAAAAGCTTTCCGATAATCTTAAAGGGAACTTTTCTTTTCCTAAGTGGAACCCAAGGCGCCTCTCCCGAAAAAAAACAAACACTCTCGTTAGGGAAATGTGAGCGACTTAAAAATCTTGTCTTCCAGAGAATCCTTCGCCGCGGAGGAGATGGAGGTCGAATGAAACCGCGACACTACGACGAAGAATGGCGGAGAACGAGAGAGAAAGATATGAGGAGGCAGCCCACAGATGAGGCGAAAAAATGCAAACCTCAAGAGAAACGCAGTCTAACCCATCCCACCACTGAGCGTATCCTGTAACAAGTGGTTAGGACCGGGAGAGCACCGAGTTTTAAACCCCGATTGGCATAAATGAGAATTAGTCTATCAATCATTGAATCAATGAGGACATATCCTGCATACGAACTCGGAAAGGATACGGAGACGGCAAAAATAAGGTAACTGATGAAAGAACTTATGAATGAAGACTTTAAGTATTACGCACTGGATCAAGTGACATTTTTATTTTAAAATATTTCTTCACATAGTGTGACGCTAAAGTCTTCATTTCTTATTGTTCCCAAGACCATATCACTACCACAAAGCAAATGCACCTACCATCAACCACAAAAAAAACGGTAGCCTGTAATTGTCCCTCCGAAGATGTAATTTGTGATGCATTACAATTATGAAATGGAAATAGGTCAAAATCAAGGCAAATATTACGAGTATGTCCAAGAATGAACATCTAGTGACTCAAGTCCGTACCATTCTAAAACAACAGGCTTATACTAAAGACATTCAGTCCAATTCATCGTGGACCTATTAAAAGTTCATTCGAGATCCATTAAAAGCGGGCTTCCCACCGAGAGGGCCCGGGTTCGAATCCCGGCGGCGACAGATATTTTTCAGTGGTATCCCGATCCCTACTTGAGGTGCTTTGTGGAGGGCACTTTGAGTGAGTACGCCGTCCGTCGGATGGGACGTTAAGCTGCGGACCCCTTGGCACCTTTCGTTAAGAGCAGGCTAATGCCGACGCCGGGTTTCTCTCCACCCTTCATCCTTTCCCATCCATCCCTAATGGCGCAAATGACCTAAGCTGTCGGTCGCCTCCCCAACAATACTACTACTACTCCATTATAAGTTTAAAAAATAATATCACTCAAAATGCTTTGTCATGAAAGGACATTACTTTCAATTTGCTAATTATTGCTAACAATATGGTGGATTTTCCTGATGACTCACTCTATGGTTTTTCTTCTACCAATAAATATGCATGCCAATAAATATTTTCCGAGTCTTAGGAAAAGGTGGAATGAATATAGAAATTATCTATCTCATGTATTTGATTTTTGTTAATTTAATATAAGTGAATCAAGTAACTGAAATTCAATCAGCTTTGATTAAATTTAGCGATAAAATAAAATTTTTCATTTTTGTACAACGAAAAAGAACCTAAATATTGCAAAATTTCAGATATTATTTAGTTTTATAAAAATGGACATCAGCGAAGCAGAAATTAGCTTCAGAAACTCGACAAGGAAAACAATGACCGAAACTTAACCTTAAGAGTGCGTTTACATTTCACACCTGCGGTTTTAGCAATGCCGAGAACTAATAATGGGAAGAAAATATCAACTTTGATGCGACAGCTGAGAATACATTTTTTCGGACCCAGTTGACCAGACTTAGAATATAGTTCTTAAACTTGCAACAATAAGTGGAAACATAACATTCCTATGCAGGTGGTTGATTCCAGTCGACCGAGAAAAGTCCAGTGCCATCACAACCCTGTTATGAAACAAATATGAATTTCCTGGATATTTTATTCATTCACTAACATCGGGATAAAAGATTTATATCAAATGAACTTAATAGTAACCCACAGCAACGAAAATATATAAGGCGTACACATTCTTCCTTGAAGAGCTGAAGCAGAATGAGCGTAATGTTATTATAACCACGACACACGCCATGTTGCGCAAAAGCAAGGCATTCACCAAGGATTATAGTCAGCAAAAAAAGGGGAAAATTTTCATAAAAAACATTTTTGGGAAATATAAATGCCGTATACGGAGAGAAATCATTCCAAGAAAACTCACTTTATTCAGTTGACCGTTTTTTATTTTCAATCTTATAACTGGCAATTGTACATTCTAATGGCAGCTTTACACGGAATCCATGAGTTTGAAAGAGGGTTTGCACTTTCAAAGTTCCAGAGCCCGGAAACATCAGTACCCGAATAGTATGTCGATTATGTAGGATATTATACTATCTACAAAGGAGAGAGGGGACAATGACAGTCACATTTTCTGGAGATCATGAAAATATTTAATTATATATGTTTATTTACATTCGGCACTAGGAATCACATCTGGTTGGCAGAAAGTACTGCAAACAATATGCAATTGTTTCGTCGTAAGCAAATGGAAATAATGCAATCCCACCTGATGGGTAGTCACCGGGTCAATCTTACTGTATTTGCAAGAAAAATCATTTCCGGTTGGATGACAATATCTCTCTCCTCGGGTTTTTATTAAATATTACTCTTTAATCAGATTTTGGAGAGCCGTTATTCTTGTGATTCCGTTAGTCGAAATTTCGTGTCAACCAAAATATCTAAGATTCTGCGGGGAAATTATATAGAAAAGATTCTAAGTAGGTATTAAAACAGATGTATTGAAACAAGAGCCCCTTTAAGAATGAGCGAATTTCATTTTTTTGCAAACTCATAAACGGAATGGCAAGAGACCTCGAAAATGTTACTATTTCCAAAAGAAATTCTTTAAGGCCAAAAAAAACATGCCTCATCTGTAGTTAATTATATTTTTACCCATACATATTTTCCATAATAACACAATTTTTCGTGGCGAATGTGTGCATTTTGGAGGAATTATTACTCGCACGGAATGGAAGAATGAAATGACAAGAAATAACTCGCCAGTCGGGCATTAAATACAACTTGCTGAAAAAAACTAAAGCCGTCAAATTAGGCAACCTACATTTGACCAAGAAAGGGCGTAAAAAATCGCCTCAGTTTAATAAGAAAGGGGAAGGTAACAGCCTCCCACAAAACCCAGAAGCTTTCAGCCTTCAATTATCAGTGGCGATGCCATAAAAGCAGAAATTAAGAACACGCAAACTGAAGGGCCCACCTCTTTGCCACCAACAACCCCACTTAATCTCAACTGAATCTGAAAGCCGTTCGCTATACAACTGACAGCGGTCAGGCAATACGAGCGTAGCTGAATCCAACACAAAACCAACCGTAAGGTACACACCAGGATCTGCAATGGTTTACTCAAAACCCTACGAGGCAGCAGCAAACTGCATGCTAAGGCCGAAATAATTATGCTTACATATCGGCTACGACAGCGTTACGCCCGGAATTTGAAAAAAAAGAGAATACAGAAATACGACAATATGAGGCTATCAGAGATTAATCTGTTTTACCGATTCTAATTTTAAACATTATCTACGCGGTAACACAAAGTTTATTACAAACGCTCCCGAGTGCAGAATCGCATCCGCGTGGAATTCTGTGGGTGGTAGTCGCAATGCTTTACTGCCATGTATAAAATTACGAGAATATATTTCCAAAGCGCGGGGGCACCATAAACCTAGATTTTTCAAATTTTAAATTTCAGATTTTAGATACGTTACTGAAATGTATAAGATATAGCGATACAAAAACATAAAAGACCAAGCGTCCCCATTCCCAATTCCATATTTGACCATTCAATCTACCTTATTAATAATTTTAACAAGAGGAAAAAATGGCACGCATTAGAATAAAACCGAAATACTTATTAACCTATTAAAATTTTTACTAAACGTTTGTTCACACACGTCAAATCTGAGAGAGGACGACGCGAAGGTAGTCGCACGCACCCGTCGGGAAAAACGCGAGGAAACTTAAAACCACGCGCCCTTAATTCGACCTCTGAACTCCACTCAATTTAAGTAGGCAGCCCGCGCAATATCAAAAACAATCTTTCACCCGTCCGTGAATTCAAAGGGCGGCACATTTAAACAATGTGGACTGCCTCTACCTCCTCCTCCCCCAACCCCAGCCAGCTCAAAATTGAGCACTAAAGGGACATCTCGACTCTTTCGTTCCACGTCTCCACGGATGCCCGTGAAAAAAGTAACCGTCACGAAAATTGGGGAAATGTTTTCGGCATTAACCGAAAAAAACTTAACGCAAACGCTGGGGGGCACACGGGCACGCACTGCTGGCATGACAGGAGGGATAAGGCGGGATTAAGGGGTGGGAAAAAGAAAGAAAGATCGGATGTGAGAGGCAACGGGGGACGGGGAGGGGGGGGCTAGGCCCTCGGGCGGGGGCTACCGCCTACGACCCCCCTCCCTGGAGAGGCGCGGTAACTGCACCTCCTAGTGGGGCTGTTTTTCGGTGTGTGTGATACGGGTGACCGGGAGCGGGGAGGAAGGTTCCCGCCCCACAGGTCGCGAACCAGCACCCCCCCCCCCTCTTTCCCCGCTGATAAGTCTCACTACCGTGAGTCACACGTCCGTGACCGTGGAGAAATCTCCGACCGAGGGGAATGGGAGGGGTGTGGTTCACGCATGCGATCTTTGGGGAGGATTTTGGTTTGGGAGTAGATAGGGGTACGGGTAGCGCAATGACGGGGGAATGCACACGGGGGTGAGTGTTTGGGTGAGTGAGTGACGCCGGAGAATGACGGCCTGATGGGATCTCGAGTGCGTGGGAGTGGTGGTGGGGAGGCGATGGGGCTCGCCCGGGATGCCTTTGACGACCAGGGTGCATGAAACGAGACAAAATTCATAGTTACGAGGGGAGAGTGCTGGTGGGAAGGGAGGTAATGAGAATGCCACATCCAAGCGCGCACCGCGGATACGATGATCGAAAGGGCGTGGGGCAGCACGTGGGTAACTAAGCTCTCTCGGAATCCGTCGTTGAGGGTGAGAACCTCCAAGCCGAGAAAATCTTTTCGGGATACGTTCTAAAAGGATGTTACGATGCCAATTAATATTCCATAGCTCATTAGAATCGGTTCATACAGAATAATGTATCCAAAACAAAATTATCCAAGGAAAGCAATCGTACACAAATGCGAATAGAGGTTGAACGAAGTCTGAGTTACAAAAAGGTAGTGATATTTTATAAATATTGACGATTTAAGACCATTCATTTTACTAGGTCATACACATTGAATTAGCTATGTGATTTTTCGGGTAACAGATCTTCCTGGGAAACCATAACCGGCACAGGTGAAAGATCTGGCCCCCCTAACTTGATGTGTGAATTTCACACTCCGTCGGGTTTGGCACTGCGTGAACTCTACCATCACCTACCAAACCGAACTTCGGGTTGATTACTATGTTTCCTCATGCATTTAAATCCAAAGGTGGTACCGGCGCCAACGTAAGAAGTTGCAATTGAATTAAAAAATAAAATGACTAAAAAATCATTTCAGGTCTGCATAGAGTGTATGATTAATGAATAAACTGTAACGATAGCATTTAATACCCAATGATTTTATTTTTACCAAATATGTAAAATATTTTGAATCGGAAATGAAAATAAATTTGAATCTAATCTTGCTATAATTTTTGTGAGTAAAAATTTAAAATGTCAACTGCTAATCGGAATTTTTAGTGACGACAACATGTATTCCAGCCTTAACGCCAGGCATGAACATATCTTACGGCACAATTCACACTTGATCACTAGGGAACAATTAACAAATGCTCGCGGTGGTCTGCTACGATAAAAAAGGAATGCCAACGTGGTTAGTGTAACTACTGAGAAATAAAGTATGAAAAAACCAGCTTGAGTCCGCGATCAAGTAAATGTGGTGCAATTTGCGCTAGCTAAAAATCTCGCCGACAATTAATTCCATCAGCGAGGAAAAAAATAGCCAGGAGAGTAACCCGTATCCTACAATTCCTCCGTCCAAATATTTCTCTCCGTGGACGCGACACGATTGAGTTTGAAATTGCGCCCTCATCCTCAAACTCGCGGACTCGATGCTCGAGCCATATCAAACCGAGTTCCGACGTTAACGAGCGGACAAGTTTCAGACAAACGAGCCCGGAGCCGACCACTACGACAAATATTTCCCAAATGGACGAAGGCAAAAAGTTATGCGATAACCTCCCAGATTAGTCGGGTGGCTCTAATCCATCGCGAGGCAGCAAATCCCGAGGGGCCCCGCGTCTCCGTCCCAGTCCCGAAGGGCCTCCCCTCACCGATGACTTCATATCAGACAGACAATTGAGGGGGGTTTTGGGTTAGGGCGAGGTCACAGGGCGGAGACAAGTTTTTAAGGGAGGAAGGACGGGTGGCCGAGGAGGCTTCGGGCCGTGGTCTCTGGGCATCGAGAGCAAAGGGGAGGGAAGCTTTAAGCCCGCATCGCTCGCTTGCCCGTCAAACCCTCCTCCCCACACTCCCTCGAACCTCCACACCTTCCGCGACCCCCCCCCCCCCTCTGCCTTCTTGCGATTTACACGGCCGACGTCCAAGGCAATTCTAGAAGGGCATAGGATTGGATCGGCAAAGAGGTGGCGCATACTACCAGACCAAAATTTCACGCTGCGGTGATGCAGGAAAAATACCGGCGCACTATCTAGTTGGCGACCATTTCTATTCTACGCCATAAGCAGACATAGGGGCAAAAGCTTGCTAGGTCAGCTGGCGTCAAAAAGAGATTAACGAATCATAAAATGAATGAATTATACTGAGTTATTAGTAATAGCTGATGAACAAACCGCACTTGGAAACGGCCTTCAATTCGTAGTACCTTTGGAAGGGCAGGGGAAAAATTACACAGGCCAACAGTGGTTTTGGTGCCGGAGCTTTTAATGCTGATTTAAAGAACAATTGGGGTGCTGAATCCAATTATGACACTAGTTTTTTCCTATCAGCTATAGTTTTCAAGATATAGATATGTTGTTACTTACGTAAAAAAATCTTCTACATGATGATATGGGAATATTATATTAATCATAAAACCCACTAAATATAGAGATTTACACCCACAAACACAACAGAATTTTACAATACAATTGAACACAAATACTATTTTTTTTACTGTAATAAAACAAATTGAAAAGAAAAAATACATAAAAACATCACTCAACACATCGGAAGCTTCTTTTGCGCGATTTTCTTGAGTGCACTTTGTTCAAACAGTCTCATTTTAAGCACCAGCAGTAATCTTCCATCATATGGTTATCCCATCTTCCTTGGTAGCGAGCTTCCATTGTTTTTATATCCTGGTGAAATCTTTCATCTTGTTCTTCACTTGTGTCTCCTAAATTTCCAAGAAAATTGTCTAAGTGGCTGTGTAGGTAGTGAACTTTTGTGCTCGTATTACATCCAAGTGATTTGAAGTTACTGAGCATAATGTTTACCAGCTCAATATAATTTTTACTTTTGTGATTTCCTAGAAAATTTTTTATGACCTCAACAAATGACATCCAACTAATTTTTTCAATCTCATTCATTGACTCGACAAAAGCAGGATCCTTTGTAAGTTGTCTGATTTGTGGCCCTTCAAAAATACCAGATTTAAGTTTTTCAATACTTATATGGGGCATCTTTAGTCTTAAGTAGCCGAAGCATGGTCCATACTTGTCAAGAGCCTTTACAAATTGCTTCATTAGGCCTAGTTTAATATGTAGAGGCGGTAAGATGATTTTCTCTCTTTCAACTAAAGATTCAGCAATGATGTTTTCTTTCCCAACAACCAAGTTTTCTCTCTTAGGCCACTCCTTCTTAATCCAGCGGTTTTGTCTGTCCCTGCTATCCCAGAGGCACAAGAAACAAGGATATTTTGTGTAGCCACTTTGCTGCCCAAAAAGAAAGTTTACCATTTTTAAATCTACACAAATAACCCAGCGATGTTCCTGGTATTTTATCTTCTGTAAGACCAATGCTATTGTATCGTATTCTTCTTTCATTTTAGTTGAATGAGCGATTGGCATTGCGCCAAAACTGTTACCATTGTGAAGAAGTACACATTTTAAACTACGCTTGGAGCTAGGTAATCAGATAAATGACTTGATTACATTTCGGGCGGACTATTCGGTCTCAAAACCTAAAGGCGTATCAAATATCTGTAAGGGAAAATAAAAGGAAATTGAAACACAGAAATTGAAAAACAAATCTTCCCACAGCTCATCGAAGGGTGCAACACAAAATGCATGCGTGAAGGAGCATAAAGATTTATAGACACCGTTAGTAATCCCATGGTTATCGACGGTCAAGGCCTTTCCAAGAAGGAAGGCAAGGATGCTCCGAAGGACCTTCCTCACGGAAAAATAATGTCCATCGCGGAGTGAAAAGCGTCGATATACCCCAAGCAAGCTGCGATATAAGGGTGACGCCCCACAAAGCAAGCAGCCAGCTGAGTGCCGAGTGACCGAACGAGCGACTGTGCTCTTACCAGATTCCATCCAACCTCCTCTCCCTCCTCATCCCCCGCCAACACCCTCACAACGCGCCACACCGAACAGAGCGCTCCCATTCTCTTCTGCACTCGCTCCACAGACACACACACGTCTCAACCGGCAATCGACTCTGGGTCCGTCCCTGATCCGACGCTAGATTAGGCTCGCGTACGATTTTCACACGTCGGGGTCAGTTGACAATGAAATGGGTAGGGAATGCTCAAACGTCCAGTGACCCTCTACGTGCCTGCGCCATTCCGCGCAACGCAAGCCATCCTCTTCCGCTTTTGGCCTCCTGACTCCGCCGAGTCGATGTTGTCAGGTCATTGACGTATCGCGAAATCGCAGAGAGAGGAGAGAGAGAGTGAGAGAGAGAGAGAGAGAGAGCGAAGAGAAGGAAGGAGTAGGCTTACGGTAGGCAGGGAGCTCGAGAGGAGGCGTGCACCCCAACCAGGACAACCCGGCCTCCCCATTCCGACTTCCCTCCTTCACCTTCCAGCCCTTGATCGATCCGACTACCCCAAACCCTCCAGCTCCCCTCTCCCCCCACTCTCTTCCCGAGCCCCCTCGCCATCCACCCACGCACTCTCTCCCTTCCCGCGACACCCCCCTCTCCTCACACCCACACACCACCTGCCGTCGCATTACAAGCGTCTGTTTGCGAGCTTACGCACGCAGACAGGTGTCCCAAAGCAAGCACGCACCGCAAATGCGAACCACGAGAGTGGTGGAAGGCTGATGCTTAAAAATTCTTTTTCATTTTTTTCCCTTTTCTTTTTCGTTCCTCCCACCGCGACGAGAGATGGCGCAGATACGGGGGAGGGGAAGAGTGGTAAGTCGGGAAGGGGAAGAGGAGGTGGTCGCACTCCTCAAAATCACCCTTTGGATTCCATCCGTCACGGTGTGTCGTGCAGAGGGAGGCGATGATGGTGGGCGACTCGGTGGCTGCAGCATCGTCCGCCGCCCCGGGAATCCCACCCTCCGAAATCTCTCACGGTCCTCGCGGCCAATCGAAGAGCGGGGATCCTCCCCTTGCCCCGCTCCGCGATTGCATCCAGGATGGAATCTCCAACTTCGTGGACTAGCACACGTGCGGGCGAATCCCAAATTGACTCTGCCCGGCAAACTATTACCCACCCCCCGACGCGTGATTTTTTTGGTTATCCAGTACTTGCGTCTAGGCAGAGGATAATTGAGACCGTCGCGCAGCACAGGTAGAGGTATCCCGCTCGTATGTGGAAGTGCGTTACAAAATTACCGCTGATAATGAATACATAAAGATGGAGTTGAACTCGAAATCAAGGATACAAAAAAATAAACTTTTAATTTGTATGATCTTTATTCCAATCTGGCATCATTAATTATCAAACTTCCTTCGCTAGTTTTAATGAAATATCACTACATATCAAGTATTCCGAAGGAATTATTTGAAGGTCGGGTAGCGACGATTCTGCTCTAACCTCGTAGAGTAGTGATTTTGAGCTGATGAACCGTCCCGAATTCGACCGTCCTGGTACATACGCTTTGACTTCATGGACGAATTTCCCAGAATTAAGAGTATGATATTTACTCGGAAAACATTCGCAACCAAGTAAGCGTCGACAAATTGATTATCTCCTATTAAATTCCCCTAGGCAGAGCCTTGAATGACCTAAGATACAACTCTCGACATTCAATGCGTAATATTTTCAAAATTTGGCAGAGATAACGATTACAGTTCAATTATCCCAATAAAGAACAGAAAAGGATTTTTTCAATCATTTTCAGCCTATTTCGAACGCCAAAACATGATAAGGCATAATAAAATAATACCAATGATCCCATTTTGGGGATACAGGGTCCGCCAGGGAAAAAGCTTCACTCCTGATATCAAGAGGGTGTATTTGTGACAGCCCGTGTTGCTGACAAAAGTAGCGACAAAATGGTTTCAGGAGGTCGAAAATTATGAGATACTGGATACGTTACCCCTAAGAAACCTATATATGGCATTAATAAAACTAGAAAATACCAAAGAAAATTCGAAACTTAAGAATAATAAGGCCCAAGAAGGATACGCCTAAAATAAGAAACAATTACCACAATTACCGCGTATTACGTTTTGGTACGAAATACATGGGAGGAGAATGGATTAGGACTCGGAAAAACAACTCGGCGATAAAAAGGCCACGATGGATTTAGGAAAAGCTGAGTGACAAGAGAAGACATTCTATCCCCCGAGTGTTCTCAAAGAGAAAAGAATGCAAAGAGCCCGCTTAACTTTTATTGCATTCTTCGAACTGGAGAAAGCATTTGATATGGTTGAATGGAACGGAATTCTGACCAGCTTAAAGAAAATAGGGAAAGCCAACAATGACAGGAGAAGAAAAGAGACTATTAGACCGTATGAAGAGAAAATGGTAGCAATTATTTGCGAATACGGGACTGAAGAAGAAAGAGCAGGAGACGTACTAAGTACGTTCAGGATTAACTCAAGACCTCTATTGAACTCGGTAAAGAATTCAATGAAATACAAGAAAAAAACAGGGATTCGTTTTCATGGAGAAGCACTCAACATGCTACGTACCGTATTCATGATGAAATAGAAAGTTTATTCGGCTGAGAAGAAAAAAATTCTAGGACACGTGCGTGAGTTAGCAATATGAGTAAGAGTAAAATGAGTAAGGAAAGGAAAAAATTAACGTTGCATAAAAATGTACTTAAAGAACACCAATTTCTTTTACGGAAAACAGAAAAATGTCTACAGAACACGAAGTAGTAAAAACAAGTGGAAGAAGTTTCTAACTAAATAGAAATGGTTACCATCGATAGGGGAAGCAAGAAACAACGAGAGGAAAGTCTGGAGCAAAGAAGACATTCCAAAATAAGCAAAGTCCAGTGGTATTATATAGGTTATCTCTGAATAAGGGGAGTCTGACATAAAATGATACTAGGAGTATGATTTTCTTTCCGATGGAGATTCACGAACAGTAACAAGAGAGGAATATAAAAGCTTGCGAGCATTCGAAATGTTGGGTTAAAGGAAACGATTGAATAAATGGTGAGGATCATCTATGAATTTACCTCACAAGGAGTTCAGGAAGAATGAATAACTTCATGCAAATAATTCGCAAGGGTAGCGAATTGAAGCACCTTATTCCTAATAAAATCTCATACATGAACTCCCATTTCCCACATCTTTCATGGTGGTTGAACCCTCTGCTATACTTCCATAATTAATTTCAGGGTAAACATGTGAATATTAACAGAGAAAACTCGAAACTGGAAAACACAATCCTATGATATAGATTCCGCAGCACCAGATTAAACCGCGGATGCTCTTTGCTTGTCTCAGGAAGACGTTGGCGAGGCAGCGTTCGTAGCAATTTCAATTATAAGATCTTTGAATTTGATTTTTATTCCTACTTTAATGATAAAATAAGAACCTGATTAATATATTTCCATTCTTCAGCCCATGGTATCTTCATCACGCCCAAATTTCAGTTAGTCAAATGCTCGCCAAAAGATAAGTCTGCGTAGATTACTTCGGCGGGAGGGAGATAGCCTTCACGTTCGCTAAACCAGTTCCTCACTAAACACCAGCGTGGGTGCAAATGGAGGACCAACGGACGCAAAGGAATTCTATGGAATGGATTGCTATGTTAATGTACCATCGGTCATCGTCGCAGTGGGGTGAATACAGAGGGCACACAAGCAGGTTCCTGGGTCTGGGGGACGAGCGGGTGACAGATTAGACCCGCCGGGACGCTGCACGATTACGGACCTTAATGAAATTTCAGGAGGGCGGTTGCATTTCTGCATTTAAAGGAATACTGTTCTGTCAAATATAATTAATTCCGTCAGCGGAGAAGCGGGCAATGTGTTCCCCTATGTGCCCAGGGGACGAAGGCCTACATATAGCATTGTGTAACGGTGGTTAGCAAGCACCCGTGGTAAAGATATGGTGCGTGGGAGAAGTGAGGATATTGAGTTATGAACTTTTTGGAATGGAATACACTTGTTCACGATTAATTGACGCTTTTTGTAAACAGCAAAAAAAAATTATCGGACGCAGACCAGAATTTGTAGCTATTCAAGGAAAAAGTAATCTCCAAATGTATTGGTTTCATTCAATTTCGCTAAATTCATGATCCAAACGAAAAAAAATATGAGAGGCCACGGACACGGACTCCAAATGAGAACTCAACCCGTTTGAATTTTTTTTTTAAACTTTAAATTCCGAATTTCATGGCATATTCCCAAATGAATTCGATTTTTTTGTTTGCATATCGTGGAGGGGAGGAATGAGGACTTGAATAAGTCTGCGACGGTATTATTTTATCCCACTTTCCGAATTTACTAATAAAATTTGGTGTCATTATAATTTCATCTACGGCGTAATAAAACTCAGTTGCCCTGTACCTTTCTAGAAGTCTATCTTGGCTGGTTTCTTCGGGAATCAAGAGGCGTCCAGCCTAAATCCTCCTGCATACCCATGACAATTATTCGCTTCTCGTAGCATTTTTTTTACAAAATTAGCGGATTTTCTCCAAGCTTCATCTAAATCTTTGGTTGACGTTTTCTCCCATGGATTTCAGATACTTGCCGAGTGTTCTAAATGTGGTTTAACTAAGCGAAGGGACACATTTGTCTTACTTTTTCATTGCATTTCCCTACATCCTGACTCATAAATTCTAGATCCTCCAAGGCTAACCAGCATATTCTTCTAACGTGTGGTATATCCCATCAAAGATATCGATGTCAGTGTACAAACTAAGTATTTCGCCTCATTTGAAATGCTTAAGTCGATCCCATCAATTTTAAAACTCATGTATCGCTTATCATTTCTTTTATTCCAAAACTTCCAAGGCTTTATACTTTCTGGTATTTAATTCTAATCGCCGCACTTTAAAATACTCCAGTATCTGGCCTAAATCGTGAGAGAGTAGTGCGCTATTTGCTGGTGGCATTGCACTAAAGAGTACTCAAAATGTTCCTAGTATCCCTAAGTCAAAATCTATTTTTGCAGTGATCCTGAAAAATTAAATGCGGAGTGTTGTGTTGGCATTAGGATTTCCGTGAGGTAAAAGGGTTATCCAAGTGGATACTCATACACTCCCCGGAACAAATCTTCTCTACTTGGAAGAAGCTCTCGAAGCCCCCTTCGAGGTTGTTATTGGCCAACTCGACCTCTTTTGCGGTGCAAACTACCTGGTATCCAAACGTTGCATCTGGCTACCAGATACCTTTGCTCTCTGCTACATTCAGGATTTAAAGATTAAATAGTGCAGCAACACAAGTATGCGTATGAACAGAAAACCGATTATAACGCTATAAATACGCCCAACGGAAACAATATAATGCTCAGATTAAGAAAATGATGCTAAAACTGAAAAAGATGTTTTCACTTAACATTTGAGAACTTTTCCAAATACTATTTCATCAGCCGATTTATGCCGGCAACAAAGAGAGGGACCGCCTAAACTGACAATATTATTTGATAATCAACCGAATGCTATCTAATTTTCAAAATCTATAAAATAATAGTAGACTGAATTTTCATCGGTATTACAAGAGATCGGTTCCGCGAGTAAAAAAATTTAATTCGCCAGGAGGAAAACTCCTAATCAGTTACTCTGTCTTTACTCTACAATCCGCTGAAAAGGACAGTGCAACTATATTTTTGATTCCGTTAACCTGCAAGTTTCTTTGGAATATTCTCAAACAATACGTGTGTCTCCTTATAACCGAACGTTCTTCCTCCTGATATGAAATTCGCGACCCAGGAATGTTGAAGATGTTTACGGATGGATGCTGCATCGCCGTTCGCCATTCAGAAAGTAATTCTCGAACATAAAACACTGATCATTTTGAGCCGATTGCTTCTAATTTCCAGCGTCCATATACCCATAATTTTTAGCAATAAACATCAAAGAAAATGGCGGTGTGGCACATGCCATACTGCGCTTGATATCACAGTCGGCTCCAATCCCTTCAGCTATAGTCTCCTCGTCCGTATGAGGAAAACGGCCTCAAGGATTTTTATGACGACATCATGGCTGCCACCCGTTGAGAGACAGCTCGGAAAGAATTTCGATGCCCACTTAGCGACGGTGTTCAAAGGACGAGTGTGTATTATTTGTGTGAGATAGGAAACGAAGATGCCTTCAAGGAATTTGACATTGCGGAAAATATCCCGTGTGGCGTCACTCTCAACTTAGAAATAGGAGAGGTGAACAGACTGTACGACCAACACAATGTCACCACTCCTGTGCCCCTTCCACACTTTCGTATAAAAGCCCTCGATGAATTCGTTCTTTTATCACGTCGTAAAGCCAACCAGAGGACAATTTGGAGTCCAATGGAATGACACCGCTAGTCTTGCAATCTTTCTCCTTCAAATTTTCATTACTCTAACTCCACAAAGAAGCAAATAGTTTCCAGTAAAAAAATTACAGATTGCAAAAAAAAATCTTTCCATTATTTTTCCTTAACTATTAATACCATTGTCAGAAGAAACTATTTCACAATCCTTTGCCAACTAAATAGTTTGCAAACATACTTTTCATTGGTAATTCATATATTTATATGATTTTTTCCCTTTTTCCCTGCCGCATTCCCAGCTGAAACTGAAATCATTTTGATTGGTGTAAGTACCAGAATAAGGCATGAAAGTACGAGATATGTCCCATGGCACTTAAAAGAGTCATTTTACTAAGGAATAAGCCTCCCTAATACGGAAAGAAAGAACAGCTAATGTGAGGGAGAACCTCCACAACTTTGCAATCTAATGAAACGATATGATTCGTAGCATGTCTCATCCATCTCTTTCCCGTTCTCATTTACGTTCCTTCGAAGCAAACTCTCGTTTACAAAAAAATATTACGCATCACAAAATTTTCATTACCGAAAACTCGTTTCCAAGAAATCCTACTTAATTTGATACGCGTAAGAAAACACTTTACGTAGCAGAGAATCTATATTATACGCGACCGTAATTAAACTTAATGCTAGAACTTCTGTAACAACTATGCTACCTAGTTTTTAATATGCTTTCGTTTTTCCCTGTCTGAAATGATAATTTTCATTTGAGAGTAATATAAATGCGTCATATTTAGTCACTAGGAGTGACCAGACAAAATGTGTCAAATCGATTCTTTAAATTAATTTTGAAAATGATTTACCTTGTTATGAAAATTTTCCTTAAATGCAATAGTTGATGCAACATATATAATTACTATTTTTATGACACAAAATGTTCTTTATCATATCATAGGAAGGACGTTGTGCCACTGAAAATTCAATTCTCATTCGAGCTTCTTCCTTCCTGAGTGCTCTATCTTTTTTGCTTACTACTGTGTGACATGACTGTGTCAATCAAACATTATATATACATATATGGTGGAACAAGAGAAGCAATAACTTGAGGGTACAGGCAGAAAATACTGTACACACACGTAAACAAGCCATTGCATGTGACATTGTGACAGCTAGAGACTCAAAGAAAGCCTTGGACAACTTAAAATGAATGAGATGTTCAAGATACTAGAAGAGTGCAAATGGACTAAAACAAAATAAGAATAATCCATCGCTACCACCACAAGAATCAAGAAACTACCATAAAAATGGAAAACGGAAGGAAAATTAAACAAAAAGGTTCCAAAAAGACACAAAACCTCTCACCAGTACTACTCAACGCACTCGGGCATCTAGAAGAGGCAATAAAAGAAGGTGCACATGAGCACCAAGGTAGTAAAGGTGAATGGCGAAGAATTGATAACATGCAACAAATCTCAGATCACATTGCAGTGGCTATAAAATCGCGAGAGGAACTGCAACCACCTCTGAATTCTATCGACCAATTATTTCAAAAATGTAATATGAATATCAACAAAAATAAAACTGAAGTCCTTGAGTATGGAGGAGAGAAGCTAGAGGCAGCTATCATATTCGATGAGAGAATCTAAATAAATTGAAACCCTCCATCTTCCTTGGCAGCATTATGACTTTGAAGAAGTTTGTACAAGAAAAATTTCGACCGACATCAAGCCAAGAAGTAGTTTGACAAAATGTTCGTGCGGATAATGGCACTCTACGGATCAAAGATATGGAGCATTGGAAAAGGGAACCAGCGAAAACCAAAAACCTGTGAAAAACGTGGGGGGGGAATGCTGAAGGTTAAACTGACAGATAAAGTGAGGAACGAAGAAGTACATAGAAGATCAGTAGATGAAAGGAAGAAAGCATGGTGATCTTTAGGGCAAAGAAGAACTAGAGAGGTTGGACACACCTTGAGTCACAATTGATTAGTTATCAACGTAATAGAAGGGAAAATTATAGGAGAGATCTTGCGAGAAGGACCGAGAGACTCAAGACAAATTAAGGATGATATGAAACAGAGAATCTGTCAGGGAGTGAGATAAAAATTTTCGATACTTAATAGAGAAGATTGGAGGGCTGCTGGAAAACATTTCTAGGACTGAAATACTGATGAGGAGGATGCCTAGACACTTTCCTCTTCGTCGACATGGTTGATTAGACACCCACGACGAGACAGACGGACGCGGAAAACAACCCCGAAGTTCTCTTATCTTCGGGTGAGGGAGGAAAGCGCGATGCAAGTCCCAGGAATTACTTGCGCAAAAGAGGCAATCGATAGACGCTTTTGTGGGACAGCTCATCAGTCCTCCCTATGGTTGACATATAATCAATAAATTTTACCATCCGGGGGAACAAGTGGAAATTCACGCCGCTTTAGTTCGTTATTGACATATACATGAGCAGAGTAGGTGGAGGGGGCGGGGGAGGGAAGGAGGGGAAGGGTGAATAATGGAGGGGGGTTGGTGAGCTGGAATCGGGAGTTAAGTTGAAACTCAAATAACTGACCAACCCCGAGCGGCGCCCATAACATTTTCCACACAAACTCCGATGGAAACCGAAGAAAAGCAGGATAAATTATGCACGAGCAACAAACTCGTTTCAAACACATTTAGATCTCATGCGCGACGTGTTATTGATCGCCGCATACATATTCCATTTGCGACGATTACTATTGATTCGCTCATCGCCTTCGGTGAAATTCTCCCCGCATCCACCTCATTGCAGGTGCGACAACGACTGCACATGTCGGCAGCGTTCAATGCCTACTAATTCTCCCAGAGAGCATTACTTTGCGTTAAGGCTGCATTACATTTCTCCGGAAAATGAAGGAATCGGCACGAGATTTATAATTCTCAAACTCGACCAGGTGTCGGGGAGGCGGTGGTAAAAACGAAACTTAAAGAGAAGCCGTGCGGGAGCCATTTGCAGAGCGCTACGTGCACGTTCCGACGGGAGACGTGACGGGCGGCGAGAGCGACACGACGCATTTGGGACCGGGGGTTCTGAGGCGCCGACGCCCTTGCTGCGGGAAATCCAGCTGGGAAGCCCAGAGCATCTGCCTTTTGCATCCCATCCAAGTACCAGGTAGACAAGTCGGCCTGAAAGTAACTGCGTCTCGGGCAGCGTAGTTTAGAGCCCGGTGGGTGCCCAACAAGAGGGCACGCTGCAGGGCGTCTGGTGAAGGAACACAAGACGTCTGGAGGCCTTGTGATAAATTCATGCCCTCCCACGCCTACGTTAATAAAACACATCTTTAATTGTCAATATTGCTTTACACAATCATCACACCAGCCTTTTATAAGCGCTGGGGTACAAAAGTATATTATTTTTGCCTATTACCTTGTTTATTTAGACGATGCTATCTCCCTCTCAAGACGCCGCACCTCTTCAGACCCTCCCTTCATTCAAAGCGAAACTTAACTCGAAACATTCACATATACTCGTATTTTGCTCCGAATTAGGCAATGGGAGGCCTCTCCATTCTAGAAATGGAAGGCTGCACATGACAAAGTGCAAAAAGGGATGATAAACACGCAGCTATAATCTTCATTTGAGGAAGGGTACCTTTTATATCAGCGTGGGAAGAATCGACAGAGAGAGAGAGAGATCCACTTTAACATTAATCTCGATCTAGCCGTTGTGTTCAGGTTCATAAGTTGAGTGAGAGGGGGATGAAGCCGACTCAGCTCAAACTGAGTAAGAGAATATTTAGGACGAATTTCCTTGATACGGGCTGCACCCGACTCGAAATATTAACCGTGGCATATATTCAAACGGGAGTTGAGCGCGGTTCCAAAATCGTGGGGGAAGGAGGCTGCGGGGGTGGGGTGGGGTGGTGCGGTTCAGTGACGAGGCGCAGGGCGAGGCGTGAAAGATTCGCATCCGCTTCTCGTTCTCGTCGCACCCCAAGGCGTCTCTCCGTGGCTCGCCTCACACGAGAGGGAGCCGGGGAGGTTAAGACGTCCACCAAACCCATCCCGCTGGCGCCGCAGGACGAGACCAAGCGCATTAAATAAAGAGTGGAAGCGCTCCAAGTATTGAATGTTGTAGCTAACTTACACGCTCCTCGGCGGCTTTAGGCTGCTGGACGAAAATACGAAAATACAAAGAAAAATTTCTCGTGCCGCATGAGAACCGAGTCCATAATACCCGTAAGTGTAGTAAGTATCCTTACATACCCGTAGTAAGTAACATTCCACTCATTACGGCACGGCTTGACTATGGGAAGGAAGGCAGGAAAACGAGAAAGAATGAAAAACACCTCAAACCGGTGGATCCTATGCCTTGTCCTCGGGAACGAATTTTAGGCATAAAAGCAACAAAACAGTACGATTAATCATATATGACTTTGAGTTGAACTAAGAAAATCCTCTGCTCGCCATCCGAAAGTCGGAGGAGGGCTATGTAGAGGTTATGTAACGCAAAAGACAGCACATTAAATGAGAAGAGGGAACGTTAGTAGCTAAGGACGGTCTGGAAGTTAGAGTAACGACGCTCATTTTAAAGTTGTTCCGCATAAAATGGAAAAAAAGGGTTTACGGGAGAAGCAGACAAGACGTGGTCGATGCCCTACTTAGAACATTCCATAACGACGTGGCTTGAGCGGCGGAAAATCTACAATGCTTTGCCACATTGATATGCATCGAGCATTGTCTATCCTTTATACACTGATGGCATCACGCACTGCTCATCTAACACAAAAATAGGAGAATTAAGTCCAGGAATAGCGAAAAAGAACAGCTAATGGCATTTTGACGACTGTGACAAAATATACTCAGTGACGAACTTATGATGGGAATCATTTTAAGGACGAATGTAAAAAAATATTGTCAATGTGACAATTCCCAGGAGAATTAAAGGTGAGCAAACTTCGGAGTCGATTTTTTTTTAAATCCTTCCATGGTCGTGCATTTGACTTCGATCAATAATTAGTCTCAAAAGCGTTTAATATTCTATGTAAAACAGGCAAAAACCTAAGTTCAAATGGATTTAGTTACTCCATGGAAAGTCTACACATGCCAAATATTCCAAATTAGCAAATTTAATGATTTATCACACTAAGTATTCGTTTTGATTCGCTCTAAATTTCGGATGAAACATTAAAGAGAAAATGATACATAAAAGAAGTTTCCTCAACCGGTGTCCTCAATTTTTTTTAACAAACAGTTGTTAAATCGCCCCGAAAAACTTTAATGCGTAATATGCAAATGTTTCCGGCAAAAAAATGACCTTTTAAGTTTAATATTACAATTTAAAATTAAAGTCTAGTTGAAAACAATATAAAAATCCAAGATAAACCATTGCATGTAACGGAAAGGAGATAAATGAGAAATGAAGATGGGATATTGAGTACTAATCTATAAAAAAAAAACTATTTTCAGCTTCATTACATAAATTAATATAGTACTTAATTATCCCGTAGTAAGAGAACCCGGATTTTCTAACAGCTAATTTTTAACTTGGTAGAATTAAAACACTTGAAATTACTGTAAGTTAAGACTGAAACTGCACTTTTCAAAACGAGAACCAAAGCATCCTTCACATCACTCGACGGCATCCCAGCTGGGAAAACACTACCCTCAAAACCTTGCTCCCGATGGAATGCAAGCGTAGATGTGCAACAGAAGCACATGTCATAGGGTGCCGACGAGGGGCGTGGTCGGATGTTGCCCTAACAGCAACACGAGCGTATTGTAACATGTCAAATCCCTGAAAGTGGGATCGAGGGAAATCGGGAAGGGCCAGCGCGAGGTGGTTTGGGACTTCCCGAGGCTCACCGCCCAATCCCCTACGCCCTGCATCCATCCATCCACTGCTTCCCATACAACAAATAATTCCTCAGCAGAGGCCATGGACGTAGTGCGGGGGCAAACACCCTTTTCGCCGGGGAGGAGAAAACGGCTCCCGAAGAGCACTGTCGTCTGTCTGGGAGATACCAAAAATGGGGGAGACTGGCGGTTTGTCTAGGCGGAGGAAGAGTGGGTGGGGGAGAGAGAGGGGCGTGTGGGCGGAAGGAGGAGAGTTGACAATACGGAGGGATGCTGCTTCCGGTGGGGGAGAGGGGGGCGTGGTCCCCGGTGCAGGAAAAACAGGGTGGGGTGGCGCGGAGAGCGTGGAACGGGGGGGGGGTGTTCAGCGGACGGAGTTGAGAGGCCTGGCTGGCTGCGAGTCGTGTTTATTACGATACGGGGGCTGCCGTGGGATCGCGCCTGAATTATGATGGCTGTGTGGACCGAAAAGAGGGGGAGGACCCAGAGGGGAGTGGGGAGGATATTGCCCGGGGCCCTCGCTCACCGTGGCACGCCCCCGGGGGAGGAGGGTGAGGAGTGAGGGGAGGATGGCGAGGGGGGATTGTCGAAAACGCCCCCTTCGCCCCCGCAGCGTACCTCCCTCCAAACCGCTGGATTTCTCTCCCCGAGAACCTGTTCTCAACCGTGATGCATAAGCATTCAAAATCCCAAAACACCTTTTGTCCCGTTTCTCGCACAATTTCCCGGCTCCATTCTCCATGCCCACCCACTCTCCGACTCTCTTTGGAAACTACCGATCCGCCCCCGTTCGTCCACCACCATTCCCCCCGTCCGTCACAAACAGCCTCCGCACAGCCGGCGGCGTTCGTCCCTTCGCACCCACCTCGACGCCTTCGGACGCCGCCGCGTCCGCGACCGAGCTTCCGTTCCCCAGACCGCCTTCGTCGGGACACCCAAGCACACGACCCGTCCGCACGACGCCCCGTTCGGCCCAGATTTGACGGATTAGTTTCATTCGAATCGATCTGAGAGTTCCGGGCAGCGAAAAGGGGGGCACCGTGGACCCTCCTCGACCCAATCGCTCCAGAATCGACGTCGTTCCACTTCACCGAAGCCGCCACGATTCCGCGTGAGAGGTGCTTCCCACGGCGCGCGCGCGTTTAGGTCATCCATGACAAGTCCCCATCTAGCATTCGCATTGCATGCACATTAAGAACGCATGATCGCGAATCGAACAATAATTATGTAACTGGCAATAGCCACTGCTGTATATTTAACCAGTCAACCGTGACTTCAACGCCCTCGCGTCTCTTATCATATCATTTTGTCGCACGTTGAAAATGTGATCGGCTGAATCCATACCGATGTCATACCGAATATGGCGATGCTTTTTAATTACTACATTAAACTCCTACAAATGAATTCATGCTCTTTAATTAAAATCATCAAAATTTTGAAAATTTAATCCTCACACGTTTAATTAACAATGAAGCGTTGAAAGGTCGTACAGCCATTGTAAACTCTCCGTTGGCCTATCGACATTTGTACTTGCATGTTATAATTATTTTGGTAGGTTCATACTTTTTTCTCGGTGAGTAAGCACACTCTCAGTGCGTGCTGAGTAATACTAAAGCGTCAGTTCACCTTACGGATAGATCCTCTTATATTGGAGCCTCTGGAAAATAACTCGATCGTAAGTCAGCATGAGAGATTACGTTCTTCCTGAGCCTCGTAAAATGTTCATTTGGCTGGCAGTACCGGCTCCACTGTTTTAAACGCCTATTTTCTTTTTGAGTGTTCCCGTGTGCCGAGTATTACAACTCGGATGTACAGCTCTGATGAGCAATTACCTAAATTAATATTTGTCGTAAAGTACACAGGCATGGCACTCAAGCCTGAGATAATCCTAAAATATGCGAGAAACATGAGAATGTACGCGAATGTGATTATATTTAAGCCCTATAGTTTATAATTTCGCGTTTTCCCCTCGATGACACTGAAAGTAGTTTTCACCGAGTTCGATAGGAAACAGAACCCCGGTGGGCGATTTGTTTCAGTTGGGAAGGGTAAGTTAACCATTGAGAGGGTATTCAATTAGCGTAACCTGAAGAGAAATCCGCTAATGCAACGCTAGAACTTTTCCGGGGTGTGATGAACGATACTTCAACTCAGAACCCGAAAGAGCTCTAGTGAGTCAACAACACCCTCCTCCAAGAGTACTCCTCAGCAATGAAAAGTCGGTTTTGTACCTCTTCAACATTCAGTACCCAGCGTACTGTTGCTCTCCCACGCACTAAATGCCGGAATAGTGGATCCTCGTCCCTGATTGGCCGAGGGACCCAAGGACATAAAAATTCCACAGCTTTATTTGGCAGAGGGTGTATGATGATATGAGCTCGGGAGGCAATGCGGCTGGCGAAGTATTAACAGAGGCCCAGTGCAGTAAAAAGTAAGTGCCCCAGGTGTACATTTCGCACACGAAAAGGCACGCGAGCCACAAAAAGGGTAAATGGAAACAACGCAAATGACACTTTTTTCATTTTCGCTGGGTGAGTGAGCATCTGGAGTGAACTAAAAGCTCCTCCTGCTTCAGGGACGTGCAGTGCAGTTTTCATTTATTACCTCCGCACATACATCGCTTCAATTCTCAGATTATTTGCTATTTGTCGTTCCTATACCATTAGCACGAAACCAAACTTTCAATGCTTTAGAAGAGAACGGGGCCGCGTAGTAAACCTGTCTTTACGGCAGAGATTATATGACTCTGGGGGTATTGGATGACACTTCTACTCAGCGATTTGGATTTCCATGGCAAAAACGTTAATATCCTGTTAATGACTTTCTGTAATGAATATCCCGTAATCGACTTTCTTGGGGAGTTATAAGTACTGGCTGTGAAATAAAGAGAAATTAAGCCCATTAAATTTACTCCACTTTTCAATATTTTATTAGCTGCGGCATATTCTACATCTACATGATAGGCCGCAAGCCGCTGCAAGGGCGTGTGGCGGGGGGATGTTAAGGTTACCACCCGTAAAAGGGAACAAAACTACATGCGAAATCAGCACATCCGTGAAAACCTATACCGACAGTGGAGTATACATTCTTGCAAAAATTCTTGCAACGTAGACACAAGCAAATGTGTATACCTCTATCAACTAACCAACAATTGCACCTTAGGATGCAGTAAAAAATTTATTCAATAACGTGCAAGCGAGAATTTGAAAAGCAAGAGGACGAAATTCTACTACCACATGGACATGCAACATACAACCGTCTCCTATCCCGTGGATAGACCGTCAATCGGAGTGAAAGTTCGACATTACCAAATAAAGAAATAATAAATAGGAAGAGGCTGAATATAAACAAAACACAGAGCATACCTGCCTAACTTAAACCATGACCGGGCCATCTACGCAGACGTTTTATTAGACAAATCAAAGGATAAAATATTTTCCGCCATCTTACAAGCTTTTAGTATGAATTCCTAGCGAAGGGCATATGTGATTTTCCAATTTGAATAGTAGTGTGCCATCACTTCATGATCAGAAATATTATTTCACATGCTATACTTTAAAGGGAAAGAAAAGAATAAGTGATCGCCTCTTTTCACATAAATGAAGCATTAATCCCATTAAAGTTTTTGCTATATCATCACCACATCCGGGCAATTTAAGTACGTACGTAAGGTACGTAATATTTAAGTCATATTGTCGGACATTTACAGGCACTAAGGATTTGACACGTTCAGAAACTATCCTTAAAATCTTGATACATGAAATTCGGATTTTGCTACGAAGTTTAGAGGATGTGCTCGGGCACCATTTCGCCGCATTGACGCAGAACTGATCTTACGGCATGTACTGATCGGGTCAGATCTAAGGTGGATATCGCCACTCCCCTTTTCCTCAGGGCTAAGTTTAAGGGTTCGGCAAGGGGATCTGACATGGTGATCACTCCCAATTATCACCATGCTATAAAATCACCTACAGTCGAACATTAGGACACTAAGGGCAATATCAACGAACAGAAGATTAAATTCGACATTAAAATATCCCAAGGCTCGTCGTTATGGTTGATTAACCCTCCCCGGAACTCGTGTCACCGTCGAAATCCGATGCCTTTTGCCTCGAAGCTAAGGCGGCATCGACAGGGCACGCAAAGAGACGCCGGCGTACTCCGCATCCATCATTTCACCAACGCCTCCCAGGCACATAGGACTCCTATCCATGAGTTAGGCGTCAGCGGGGTTACGACGCCGGGCCTGTGCCGCCCTAAAACCCCTTGGTTTACTCAATTGCTAATGGGGAGCCGTGACCACGGAAGCGAAGCACGCTGCACGCAGACCAACCCGAGTGCGAATTGTGAAAAAGTGCAATCTTGCGCATCGCCCATCAGCCACGGCGAAAACAATGACTCATCAAGAATGCGTCCGTTTCCGCGAGCTGATCCGGCACGTTCAATAGAGAGCCGGACTTACCGCGAGGCCCCCGGGCACCCTCCCGGCAGGCGAACGGTTAACCAGTCGCACAGAGCGGCGAAGCAGTGTCTCATTCGGTGGACTCTGGTCCTTACCCCGGCTGCGAGGGGTGGAGACTCCTTCCAGGCACCCCCCCTGCCCCAACTCGCCTTGAGACCTCGCCACAACTAATCGTGTCCTCCCCCCTCCTTCATCCTCTGCACCCCCGGCATCAATCCGCATCACGCGCTCATTCGAGGTGGGGGGAGGAGGGTGCGTGTTCGGGAAAGACCGGGGCGGGAGAAGAGGGAGAGCGAGTTCGGGGAGTTAGCAAGTTCTGCAAGGTTTTGGGGGCTTGACACCCCCGATCTCAACCTCCTCCCCACTCTCCTGGCATTCTCAGAAGTGGAAGGGAATGGATGGAAGGGGAACGGAGGGTTGTAGGGCGGGCGGGAGGGAACCAGAAAGGAGGCAATGGGGGTGGCGCAGAGGGAACCCTGCCAGTGTACACACCTGCAGGGGATTATGCCTCCCACACCGCCAGTGTATACAGATCGGAGGGAAGAGGTTTCTCCATGTTTCCGAGAGAGGGCAAGTGAGCCAACAACCACGCTTTGATTTACTTTGACGACGGCAGCAGTATACGGGGGGGCGGGGGAGGGACGGGGGTCGGGTGGGGAGGAGAAAAACTTCGATAACGTCTTTGATAAAACACGACCGTGCCCTCGCAGGCCCTTCGCCGCCGTCTTCGGTTTGATTTTGGTACGCTAAAGCTTTGTGCGATATAAACTCCCAGTGAGCTTTGTTTCAGGTGCGGATGGAGACGACGGAGGAAACTGCCGCGCAGCGGTGATACGGCGGATTACATTATGGTAGAAAAAAAATTCTCCTCCCCTCTCTCTAGTTTTTGGTGGTTTCCCGAGGGAAAGCAGATTTTTTTTCTGTGCGAGGTTGAAGGTCCCAAAAACTGCGTCAACGCTCCTGAGTCACGTCGGATATCTGCGTCGTCATATAACTGCCAGCGATCTCGAGGTCCGACGCTGCTCCGAAAAAATCGCCGTTAAAGAACGGTGGCGGGGTTTCAACCAAAATCATTTCAGTGGCGTTTAAACTCACAGTGCAATGGGGTTACTCCAAATGTACGGAGATCACCGACGGAAAATTTGGAACGATATTCTTTTAATTTAGTTACGCCGCATAAATTCTGACGTAAAGCCATTTTGAGTGCACCCTGACGAAATGCAAATCCAGCAATTACCTAGCGTATGCATATAATAATAGTGAGAGTTATGCAGAGGTATGGAGTAACTTTTATTGCTATACCCTACTATAACATCGCCACGTCGAATGCTAGACGAAACACATTAAGAAACTTGGGCTATAAAACTATGCAATTCCCGACTTCCGCAAATTACGGTTCTCACGAACATCGGATAGAACTACCTTTATTCTGGTATGATTCGTCAAAGAAAAGTGGCACATACTGATATTTAATCATATGACTTCTAAATGGCATCACCGATTATATAAATTTAAAAATGTTTTCAACTCTCAAATCATGTGCTGATGCATAAAACAATCTACAACTTACATTTTTCGCCTTTAACCTAGCCTTTCCCGAGTCAATCTTTCCCGATGACACTCTATTGAAGTTCTTCTGATATCCAAGGGTATTATCTATGCAGGGAAAGAATAACTAATGCCGAATAGGACGCTAGAAATTTGCCTATAATCCCACACGGGAAAATGTGAACGACTAATCGAACATCAGAATGAGATAAGAGTGTTTATTCAAACTAAATAAGAGTACGGACAAATAATTTAGGTTTCCTTTCTGAAGTGAAGGACATTCATAACGGGAAATAGTTTATTAATTTATATGATAAAAGATACGTACTTGTTCTCGAGGGAGCACCATCCGCAGTACGGATCCTTGGCACCAAGACAGTCCCAGCAAGTCTTGTAAACGCTGCATTCTTGCACCTTCACTTTCGACACCTGTAAAGAGAATAATTTTTGGAATTAAGATCAATATGAATTTCACTAGCAGGTAAATTTCACCCATTAATTCAGACAATTTTATTAAACAACAAAGTGCATCAACATTTACAACACTCGCTTAAAGTGGAAGATGGCAAGAAAAAAAGCCGAATTATTTACAATGCAAGACTGAGAAATAAAGATACGAAAATTAAGATTTTAATACTAATGGAATATTAATTTGTATAAATGTTGCATAGAATTCGGCCTCGCTTTTTCTATGGACATCTTGTTTTCACGGCAATGATTACGAACATCTTCTCAGCTAAATATCACACCTTTCCATTACCGTCCCACGCTTACGATATGCCTTACTCTGGCGCTTAAATCTTACCCCGGCACCCTGAAGTTTAATGGGGTTCTTCATTTACCACATTCGGGAAGGGGGGGGGGTGGAATGGCATTGCCTCATAAACCCATGTCTCTCTCCCGCAGGAGCTGAAAAATATGGCGCAAAGCTAACCGATAATTCCATCGTCAAAAAAAAAGATATATTACGGACCCTCGGAATTTGAAAGCAAAGCCCAACTATTTATATGCATAGGAAAAGTATGTGTGAGCAGGTGACATTCATCGCATACATTTTTTTATTTAAAATAAAGCACACTGGACGAAACATTTTCCTCGATGTAACACATTATGGACACATAAATCTCATTGGATTTTCAATGATAAAATCCTAAGAATCCCAGGTGATTCCTTAAAGATTAAATTTTTATTTCAAATGGCTGCGAGGGTAATATCCCTGGGAGCAACCACAGACTCGTAAGGTCGCCGACAGGGTTGATTTTTGCAGACAATGCTTTGCCAAAGGTAACCACGACGCGACGGTGCGAAACGACCGCCGCATGCACTACACGTTTATGGGACAACTATGAATTTTAGAACGTATAAGGTATGAAAGTTTCCAGAATGGGTAATCTGAAAAAATTCGGTCGCACTATTCAGTTACCATAATATTCTTCGGATAAGCCATTAAACATGACTCCAAATTCATAGCGAGCTGAAAAAAGCATGCTACGAGGTAAACCTATGATGAAATGGAGCAACAAAACGTAAAAAAAAACATTTCATTTGCATTCCTACAAATATTCCATAATATGCGACTATATTCTCTATTGAGAGTTCTTGCGTGACGCGGCGTAGACAACATTCCTAATTCACCGCAAAAAGAAATAAGAGATGATTATTACTCGATTACTCTTAAAAATATACCCCACTATAATCCAGGGAAACAATATAAAGCTCCACGTCTACTATCCTCAAGAGCACGAATTAAAAAATAAAGTTAATTCCCACTCCACCGATCGGCAATGTGCATTAAACCCAAAGGCTCGCTATAAGAATATCACAATGGGTGTTTACACATTAACCATTTAATTTTAACCCATATCAATTAAAGAATAAAGCAAGAACTATTCGTGGAAAAAATACAACACGCGAAAAAGGCAACCAGCCAAAATGTACCACCTTTGGAGTACTCAACCCCATTTTTTTTCGAACTCGAATCGCACGCCAGACAAAATGACATAAGAGTCCATCAATTCACATGAAGCTAAAGTGAGCTCTCCCGCGCGAATTCCAAATATCGTGAATGAAAAAAAACTATTCAAACGGGGGAATATAAGAACTATTCGGCGAGGAAATAACATTATGAGGAAAGAGAGAATAAAAATAAGCCGCATGATGGCATAAGCCTGATGGTGAATGATGGTCAAACGGTCTTCCAGTTCGCCTTTTGCCCGGATGCGTCTCACTAACCCACAGGTTAGTGCCGCTCCGTCCCCAAGGAGGAGCAGCAGCGACATGGGATGGTGGCTGGGCGCACTTCAAAATCGAGGAACTATGGAACCGACTTATCGGCCAATATCCCTAGGCATCTGGAAACGATCTTGGAGAAAACTCGACCGACAGAGTTACACAGCATAACTTTAATGAATCAATTACGGCAGTCAATTACGATCCAATACCTAATCGACCCTTATCACGTCCCAGGGCCGCTATCCTCCAGGGGCAATGGCGTTTCAGCACGGTGTCTTGGTCCACGGCGGAGTGGGAGTACGAGGAACCCTCTCCTCCCATAACCCAACGCACGACAGCGGCGGACTCCTCCGGCAGTCGTGACTCATGAAGGTAACAATAAAGGAGAAACGCCTCGCTGCTCCCATTAATAACAGGGCAAATTGAACGGTGGACTTTTATCCTTCGAGTCTTATCAATACTGTTTGCTCCGAGTTTTATCGCCTTTCCATGGAAAAAATCGCATCTTTTTTAAACCGGAGGACTCCTCACATAAAGTCGCAGGAAGGATCTTGATACTCCCAACGCCGGAACCCGCTCTCCGTTGCGACGCTGGCCATCGAGGTCCTCGTGGGACGAGGGCCCTCGGTACTCGGCACGTGAATCATTCCGACATGGAACCAATCAGAGCGGGTGCCGCAAGCTTGCATGCGCATCGTGGTGCTATTGAGGCCGCAATTTAGATTTGCGCTTCGACTGAACGTCGCGCAGCGTGATTTACCGAGAGTTCAGGGCTATAAAAAGAATGAAAAAATATAAAACATTCCAATACTCCCAGATTTTATGGCGAAGAAGAGAATCCCGGGCGGTTCACCCATGGGAATATCCTCAATAACTCCCGCCTCTAAATTTAAAATGTCTTAGCCGTGACTCCCCCAACTCACTCTCCACACTCTCCCTCCGCTCCGTTGTTGTTGCGTCGCAACCTTACTCCGGGATCTCCTCACGGGGCAGACCCGATTGTCTTTCAGGGGTGAGCGGGTGTGGGGGGGAGGGGTGGGAAGAGGGATGTAGGTAAGGTGGAGGAAGCCCCCCCCCCTCACGGAAGGAGAATGAGAGGCTCTTGAACTGAAGAGGGAAGCCTTCGCCGGTCGCCCCTTCAAAACAGAGACGCCTCTTAGAAGTCGGGACACGTTTCTCATTTGTCACAGGGAGCATTTCCCCCGAGGAACGTCTTCTATTTCACGCGGATTGAGACCGTGTTTGAGGCATTTAAGTCCTCCGCGCGCGGAGGGGCCTTGGTAAGCATTATCTACGACAGAGCACCCGGCGGCGTCCCAGAGACCAGTCACTTTGCAGCTCGCTTGTTTAACGGCTCGGTGCTGGTGCCTCAAGGGTTAGGTAGCGGGGATAGCTGGGGGGAGGGGGGTGTACGATTGGTGAGGGGGTAGAGCGAGGTGCGGAGGTGCCACTGGAACACCCATCCTACGGAAACAGGATATTTTAGAGTTGAAGGGTAACGATACGTTGCCCATTGAACAACCCCGAAATTGAACGCCACGTTTCGATAAGGGCTGCGCGTTGACGCCTTCGAGGATGGGTCGGCAACGGGCGTCAGGTACTCGCCTCGCCCTGCTGCAATCCGACCGCAGTTGAGCAGCAGAAAATTTTGAAGTGCAAGTACGTAAAGGCGGCGAAGATTTTTATCTTTTCGCCGTTCTTCTACAGTATAATTTTAAACATTATTCCACTGCTCCAACGCTTAATCCAAAATCTGATCATCATGATTCCAAATGCAACGTGATACTTTTCCAGTTTTACGCTAGAGCTTTTCAGTTTTTACGCTTCCAAAATTTGCAACCGGGCAACACCAACTGATATTTCTTTAATTCATCTCGTACAATTGTATCATCGGGTACACTACGTTGCGACGACTGCATTATCAGATGCTAGTACGGAGCAAGCTATTAGAAAGTGAATGATATTTAAATATTTAATATTATTAAACCATTATTAAAAAATATCCATAAATCCGTATGTCATACTCTTGACCGCGGCCTTAATTTCTCTTTAAACACTAAGGGTAATTCTTTCGGCTTTAACACCGAAGCTTCAAATTTCTGGACCAGAGCGGTTTCCCTTCTCATGGGATTCCCATACTTGGGATGGAATTACACGTATCATAATGACCGCCTAGACATTCTAGATGTGATCAAATATTGGAACACCCAGGGTGTGTATTCAGCAAGGATTCTTTCGCGCAAACAGCGGACGCGCTTGTAACTGGCGGGGTAGGGACTCGATGCAAAACATAGTATGGTTGTGAAATGCTGCAGTGCGTGAAACGGTGTACAGAGAGAGAGAGAGAGTAGTGGATTCCAATACGACAACATTGGCTCAGAGAGACATTTTATGTTGAATTTCGGTTGGAGCTGTGTGGAGCGATTAAAGTTCAGTACACATTCCGTTGGATAGGATGTTCAACTTTTGCGACATAGGGCCATATTCGAGAACAAGTGAAGTAGGGAATTACAAAATAAAACAAAACAACATTTATCACATAAATATTTATCTAAACAATATGTAAAAGGGGAAGGTAGGGAAATTAAGGGCTTTTGAATGCTAATGAAGACGCATAGCTCTATAAGTTAACTAGCATTAGGGCAGCATGAAACAAGTACTTAACAAAAGCCTATGTACATTACCATCAGCATGTATTCCGAAATTCCGCATTACTGTGTAGCATATGAACAAGGAGAGGAAGAGCAGATGCGCATTCATTTGTCGGTGTCGAGTCTCTTTCTCTAGCAGTCGTGAAATGTGCGAGGGGAAAATGATTCTTTGGATCCATCTGTTTGACTGTCTATCTTTCTGATTGCGAAAAAAAATATCTGAACTACCAGAGTAGAAAGGGATAATTTCATCGATATGGTCAGCAAAATCTTAGGATTCATAGCTATGTAACTGGTTTAAAAAGGACGCGTCTCGATAATACGTAAAATTTGAAGCACAAGTATAATCGTGGAAAACATTTGAATGAAAAAGATCTCAAGCAACAATGTAACATAAGCACATACTCTGAAAGTTAACGGAATATTTTACAGACAAATCTTCACGTGTAATTCTGAGCAAAACAATCCGAAAGGATCACATTTTGAGTAGTCAGGATCGCAATGTCACATTAATAGGCACTCATTTTGGGGTATTTTACAATTATTTTCATTTTATGTAATGAATTACATATTCATCAAATTTGTTAATTTAGCTATGGCAGCAAATACAGTCAACTTTTCGATTCCATATTTTGAATTTTTATGATTTTTCCTTTATTTAACTGGGAAATAAAACTTATTCCATGCCAAAACCACCTTCTCTAAGAAATAATCATCCAATTCAAGGAAAATGATCGGTAATCGCATGAAAAGAGCCGAGGAAAAACCTCTATTTTCAACGCATTATTCGGCACCACTTAATGACTTCAGCTCCTTTCGACTGGGAATCCCTCAACCCGATCAGGCGGCTGGAGGAAGAAAGGTAAGCGGATAATAAGCATCTCCCCTTCAGTCTTGCATTATACGAATAAATATTGAAGCCCTTTGATCCGTGTAGCATGAAAATAGCAATGATAACCCTCCCTAGACACACACGCCCATGGGTGGGGAGGAAGGTTGGGGGATGGGTGACGTAACGGGAACGATAAGGCGGGGGAGGCGGGTAACGAGCTCCCCGCCAATGGACCCGGATGCTCCGTGGGAAGACATTAGGCGTGGGGCTGCTTTGCAACGACTGCTCTCTCCGAGAGGCTATTCCATTACGTGGGTGGGAGTTGCACGGCTGGAACAACGGTACCCCTCTCTTCCCTCCACCCCCCCTGTGCGTACCACCAGGGATCCCTTCCAGGGGCCACGCTTACCCTCGCCCCGTCGAGACAATGGGAACGGAAGGAGTGGCCCTTTCTACCCTGTGGCTCCTCCTCTGAGGAGTTTTTTTTCCGTCAATCGTCGCGGAAAAGGGGGACTGCGAGGAGAGGGAAGAGAACTCGCTCACACACCTCGATAATATCTATTAACGAATAAAACCGAAACCGATGGCTTCCACAAACTTCCCATTCACGGAGAAATGTTTTCTAGCTCATCTAAGATAATAATTCTTTTTGAGTAGCTAATGGAAAGGCTAAGGGGAGGACGTAACCCGTGGCCATACAAATGGGCTAAAATAACTCAAATTTTAATGGAAAGAGCGTGTAAAAGTAAAAAAAAGTATCTTTTCGCAAACCTGAGTTAGGATTCAATATGGATTTCTCGGAGAGCTTCGATGAAAGATAACTTGGCATCCTAGCACCGCTTTACACTACTTCATGCGTCATACAATGAAATGATTGTGTTCTTTAAATACGAATATTATTGGAGTTTAGCACAGTGTCTTCGGGCAGACTACTTTTTAAAATTCAAATCTTTATTCCCCGTTAGAAGAGATGAGGCACAATAAAATCATTTGCGACTTTCTCATGAGTCTATGCGACGTCACAAGTCATAAGACACGAAACTGATGGTCGTTGGGAACGGATTAAATTGGAAGTGATTGCCATTAACCCTGGGTGAATAGAAAGATAATTATTTTATGGTCTAAAGGAAAGCAGTCCCCTCGCTCACACGACTATTTAGAAATCTTAACTCCCTCACACGTTTGAAACACGAGGGAGTTTTGAGAGAAAAGATGAGGCAGAAACGCACCTCTAAATCACCGTTAAATTGTGCGTTGCAAATTCTGAAATAAGCGTGCAAATTTATAATCTGTGACGAGAAGAACATTTAATGTTTCAAAAGCTTTGAAGCTTCGAAATACTACAATTCCAATTACTAACCAGGATGTTTAAGTTCATAACATTGCCTGGCCAAATCCATGGCAGAGTACTGGGAAGCATAATCAAACCACATCACAGAAATCAATCGAATGGCTGGTTTCATTAGTTAGGATAAAACTCACCTAGTACTAAACCCAGAGGTGTGTGAAATTCACATATCAAGCTACGGGTGGGGGTAAACAAACATTCCAACATGTATATCTTTACAACCGCATTTAAATAATAACTACAACAAATATAATCCGAAGACAAGGGTGAGAGCATCGAAGCTCCGCGAGCAGAACAGCAGAACTTATTGTGATAACCTGGGTTCATAAATGGCCAAACTAATTGAGGGAACTCTTTCATGCTCAATTTGAACACATTTAAGTTGTAGAGGCAAGAAATCTTCTGAACGTTTACAGGTACATCAGATTTCCGGAAATGTTATTTTTAAGAACCAACCGTTTTCTTTTGAATCACTGCGAAAGGAATACAAAGGAAAAAATTCACCAAAAAATTTCCTTTACGAAAAAATATCCCCATAGAGCCTTTTATTGGATATTATTTTCGACGAAAAGACTTCGCAGAACGGTTGCAAGGGAATTCCCCGAAAAACCCTGTCCCTCTCAATAGATCGTTCCCCAACGGTGGAGACGGATTGCGACGAGAATAGAAGACTGCTTCCGAGAACCACTCCATTTTTTCACGGATTTTTCACCCCCTTGCTATCATACGCGCCCTGGCCTAATTCATCCTTTCAACAAGGACGATGACATAGGTGCAGACGTTCGCCAAGAAAAGGAGGGAAATCCCTTTATCGAGGCTATTAGGGAGAAAAGTAGTCATTATATAGATTCAACAAGAATCATATAATTCCGTTTCTCAGGAACGAATACTCTCTGGCCAAAGGTTTCGCACCAGCTGATTTGCACACAATATAACTATGGAAACAGAACACTGATGTGAGCAATAAATCAAATGATGCTTGGAAATTAGTAAAATCTGAAAGATGCCATTCTGAGATATCCTGAAAAGATATGCTAATTAATAATGGATGTAATATTACGCTGGGAAAGATGAAAACAAAGTAGTTATTTTTCGACTGAAAATATTAATTAATTAAGATTTTTCAAAAATTGAAAAGATGTTCAAGCTGCCAATGGTTGGTCAGTTAGCAGGTCAGTAGTTTCACTCCTCTACCTCCAATGATATTACACTCCTCCTCTAGATTAACATTACAAATAACATAGATTTTAATGAAAAAACTACTAAATGTATGTTATGAAGCAACTACAAAAGAAACCGAAGTTATAGACGCAAGTATACACCTCCTACTTGAAAGCCATTTTTTTTATTACCCCTCTTGTGTAAAGGACGATAACTTTAGATTAAACTTTCACATGAATTCCAATGAATTTCTTTCTAAAAAGCGGATTAACTAAGAATGAGATTAAACTATTCACTGATGAAAAGCAATGAAACAAAGTTGGATGTGCATATTTTCAGAGTAAATGACGAGGAATATTTGACCTGAGGATAGAATTATCTCTTTAAATACTTAATAAGAAATCAGTGCAAAACCAATGAGCTATGCCCTTTTCATGACTATTATTTATTCTGCTATTGCTTCGCAGAGCTTCCGTTTCACCTTTGGTACTATCACACTGGAATAATGCGCCTATTAGGATTGCAATAATAATATTAACTCCGTAGAAAACCTGGTGTCTTCTTCGAGCGATAGTTCCTTAGTGTTCTCTGACAATAGTCGGAGAACACTAAGTAAGAGACAATAAGTAACTAATAGCATTTGCATTTTTCTCACTGCCAATGGGCTACATTGAGTACGACTCTATACTCGCAAATTTTTGAATTTTCAAATACTTTAATGCAATTATCTATGATAAAGGTTAAATAAATAATCCAAACCATGCACAGGTTCGCATTACTATGCTTCCGTCATCATAACATCTGCTAGGAGTTTGAAATGCAAACTTATATAACATGATTACATGATGGCTACCAGCAGCGCATGCAAGTATTGGGCGTTGCATAACCCATTCGTAAGGCGTCTTCTCTAGGTGGGGGATATTGAGTTACGCACTTCATCGATGGTAAAAAGCAATAATAATATTTTATGGCGGACATCAGGTGACCAATCGATGCACAAATGTAAATAACGGACAGTATGGTATTTTCTAGTGCTTGAACTTTTCGCTCCGAGTACATTCAAGGCAGATAAAAAAATGAGCCCCTCTAACATGTTGGTGAAACTTGCTTACAGAATTGGAACAAGTTAGGCTGCCCAGTGCTCAAAACTATTGCGCGTTAAGTTAAAAATACTTGCTCGTATGCTAGTTGTCTATAGGCCATTCCTTTAAAATTCAGTTAAAAAAAAGGACGGGGAGAAAAAGTTTCTCGAAGGTACAAATCATTTTTTTTCACAAAAAAAAGTGCTTTAAGAACTGCCGAGAGCATAATTACACAGAACTATCTACATCACATCCTAAGGAATTCATAAACATAAAAAACCTTGAAAGACATAGATTAATATTATAAAGATATCCATGAGCAATAAGAACCGATTTCTAAATTGCCTAGTGCCGTTTGTTGAACGTCACCAGGTAGCACACAATGTCAAATTGAGTCGACTACACGCCACACTCAAATAATTACTTGTAAGTTGGACCAAGAGCAGAAAGATCAACCGCAGCACACGCTGTCATTACCCCTCAGTCTTGGGATCCGCAGTCACAAAGTGTAGAGTCCCTTTGGCCATGGATGCCCTATACCCTATTCTATTAGCATGACGATAACTCACTTTCAGAACTTTTTGACAAAGAAAAGCCTTCCAAGATCGGCCCAATGCCAATTGGTCCAATTGCTGGTTCCAGAAATGATCGAACCATTTGAAATCTCTAAGTATAGAAAGGCTTTTTGAACATCGGATTTTACTGGAGAAAATTTGACTGAGGGCAGAAAAACATAATTTCAAGTGTTCCTATACACCCTACAGGACCAAAGAGTTTATTTCCACACTTTCTCAAAATATTTAAATTTGAAGCCTTTAGACCTCTATTACCGCCGTCAAACAATAACAATACGTAACAAATATCAATGCCGGGACCACAGCTTGACTTTTGGATGAATAAAAACTAACGAATTGATGAAAAAAGCTTTAGAATTACAGTCAGCACACTACAGAGGCAAAAATATACTTCTATTACCATTGGTCGCTACGAAAGTACACACAGTTCTCTATCACAGAAGAAAACCATGGTGGAAAAAAGTTTCTGCTTCCAAATAATAGAAATCGAAAAGTTAATTTTACATTCATAATTGGTATCATTGAAATAATTTTATTCTCACATTGATTACGAGTGTAATTGAAAGAGCATGCAGACATAGAAGTTAACCGATAACTTATTCAATTAGAGTCGATAGCTATTTTCTTGTCGTGCATTAATGTAAAAAGAATTACACCCTATTATATTAGCATGAATATAACTCATTTTCAGAATAGTAACATTAAAACCTTTTCGACAAAGAACACTTCAAAGTTCGTGATTGGCTCGAAAGAGTTTCAAAAGGTTTAAAAACCTTTGGGAGAGGTGAAGCTGAGGCGCATGTGTCCTGTTCCTGTGTCGACAAATAGAGCAAACTTCCGCACCACTTCCGCTAGTGACGACCAGGCCCACGAGGCCACTGTATGGTCGGACCTCGAGGTTCAAGGGCCGGAGCCAAGACTTAGGAACGGAGCGGACGACGGTGACAAAAAGTGGCGAATGCTGACACACCAACCCCCGTGTCGCCCCCCGGAGATTCTCCCTTTGCCACGATCCCACCCGTACTGTGCGACTCTCAAGCCGACGGATATATACTCACAAGGGGTCCCTTCCTCATCCCCCACAACCCTCGCCCTCCTCACTGCCGCCATCCTCCCTTCCCACAGAATCCTTCCTTTCTTCCCCCACAGACTTTCCTTCTCACCCCCGACCCCGAGCCCCTCCCCAGGGTCCAACGTAATTGTGTTCCGGGAGAACTTTGGCGAATCTTCGCCGCCTGAGTGGATGCTGGGAGGAAGTATTGCTAAAGTTTAGAACTATGTCCGAGAGGAGGAGACGGGAGAGTGGGAGGAACTGGGGGGCGGAGAGGTGTTTGGGGCGGAAGAGGGCGGGTGCGTGGGCGGGCAGGCGGGTGATAGAGCGGGTCGGAGGGGTGTTGGGACGGGTGGGGACACCTACGACGGAAACGCGGGGCCGCCTCCGGATGCCCTCAAGGTGGCTAACACTATCGGCTGACCATTATACGCCGCGCGCCACCCGCCGCAAACCCCTAACGCCGGGGACGCGCACCCGCGGTCCACCTGCGCTATTTATTAATGGTGACGGGATTCGCAACCGCAGGGAACGCAACCCCTCTACCCCACCCCCCCTCCCCTTTGGGAATATTCAACCGAACACGGTGTGGTTCCCGCGATTGGCTCACTCACTGTTCACAGAAACCGGAAATGACCTCACTTCGCGAGTCAAACGTGAGACCTTCGCCATTCGTCCTTTCAATGCAACCGCGTTTCACACTAATGAGACGCGATGTGATGGGCCGTGGCTTAGAAGCGACGCCAAGGAGTAAAACCGATCTAAGTGATTCAAAAAACTTAATTAAAAGAAATACTACCTTTGCATTTATTGCAGATATAGAGGTAATAGAGTAGACATGGTGCACACACGCCAATATTTCCTGCATGCGAATTCAGAGCAACTTAACCACCTCCATCATCATCCTAAAAGTAGGCTGCACTAATACTGAAACTATATGATGCCACTACGCTCGATAGTCAGTTTTAACACAGAGGGGGCTCCTGTGCTCATGCAATTTCCCAGAGAGGGAACTGCAGCGCCCCCTTAAGAATGTGATTAGCACTCCTGGGATGGGTGCGCAATCGAGAAATTTACGAGACCGGGAGAAGACAAAAGGCTGAGTGAAATCTTCTGTTAACATGCACGTACCCTCAATGTAGGGCGCTAATGAATCCACATATTAACGCCCTATCCACAGACGGTAGGCTGAATCCTGCTTTTTGAAGCGCGCCACCTTAACGCCGTTAACATGTACAGCAGGGGTCATAAACAATAAAAGTGAACCAAGAACATTTTGCTCCATATAGATCGGTGATTATTGTTGATGGCAACTGGAACGGAAAAAAAAATTTGTTGCTCCAGAATGGTTTCACCCGAATATATAAGTTTTCTTCAATATCGCTTTCTTGGTGTTTTATAAATGTTCAGGAAACAGGAGATAGAAAATGAAATAACATAGTATTGCATACTTATCGTGAATATAAAGTTGCATCGGCGTCAAAGAACGACATTATAAGCTAATGAGCTGTTAGCTCACTTATATGATGGACAGTGATAAATAAATACAGGACAAATAAAAAGACTACGCTCTAGAAGAATGGAGAAAGCGCTTCAATCACTCCCACTAAATTGTTTTTTTATTTTATTTACCCTAGCCGTCAAGAAGTACTTATTACACGGCTCGGAAAATTCGTACCACACGAGGCTTCAATACTTTACATCCAACCCCTTACAATCTAAAATCAAATACCCCTCCGGGTGACTTTTCAAATATCCCAGCAGAATATCTCATCATAATACGCTCGCTAACCTAATTAAAGGTCACGAGTTCAAATCCCGCTGAATGCATGACTGATGCTATCTAAAGCCATTCATTTATGGTAAAATTAACGACTATGCGTAACCCAAGACGCCGATGCACCTTATTGTAATTCCACCTTGGTTTTTTCTGCCCTACAAACAAGATTAAATGTCACTTTCGTAACGCGTTTGCATTGAAAATAGCGGATAGATAGGCAAAATAACAAGGCCATGCAACGTTTTCTCATGTAAAAAACAGCAAGCTTTAAGACTATGCCTGTTTGCAGGTTCTGCCACGAGCTTGTTTGTTCAAAGTTGCAGGCAGCCTAAGGAAAATTCGAGAGAAAGGCGGAACAACGGCAGATTTAACATACCTGGCGTAAATTAAGGAGGGAATGACGCCTCAGGCTGCTGCGATAGCCCCAGGATGATTGAAAACCAGACCATAAAACGTTGAGTAAACGTAAGCATACTGTTATGAACGAAAAAAAGAATGAAAAAACTTCATATCACTGGCGTAGCACGAAATACCATTAATTTCACATGAAATCACACTACATTCCTATCGAAATATGTTATGATTATTTTTTAAATTATGGGGCTACAGAGACAATAACCCCCCCCACAAACACTAAGCACTTCTTTAAAAAAAGTCTCCATTGAGGTTGCTTTTCCGGGGTTTTTCCAACTGATATATAAGTATGACGATATTCTCTTCATGCATCATCAATAGTGTAGCAATCCTAAGACTGGCGTGCTGCAGCCCTCCAATCTTTACCTTGCAGTGTTTATTCCTTCAACCTCCGAGACCTTCTAACTGTTTACTGTTATAACATCTTTCTTATTTTATCCTATATACTTATTTTTAGTCTTCCGCGCAGAAACCTGCCGTCAATTGTCCCTTATATTACTTTTCTTAGTAATTAATTGTAACTCAAGAATTGCCGAATCCATCATGTGTTCACCATACGTATTTTCCTTTCCTCTTCTTGTCTTCTGTATACTACCTCGTTGATGAAAGAAGGCACTTTGGAAAATTTAAGTGTCTTCTTTCATCATGAAGGATTTCTCTCATGCTACGCCTGAAACTGTGTTACTTCCTCGTTCTTCAATTTGTCTGTCCATTCAACCTTAGCATTCTCCTCCAGCACTATGTTTCAAAGGCTTCTACTCATCGCTGGTCCCCTTTTCCCATGTTCCATCTCTCTTATCCGTAGAGTGCCATTCTCCACTCGAGCATTTTGTCGAACTGCTTCCTTGATGGCAACCTCAGATTCTTTGAACATAGAAGTTGCTTCTTCTTCATGAACACCTCCTTAGCCTAATATAATCTTCGCTTGATATCGGTCCAATTTGTCCTAGCCCACGTTATACTGCTGGTCAGGTAAATGAAGGATTTCACTTGCTCTAGTTTTACTTATCGAACTATGACAGCTTATCCGCTCCACTCAGGTTTTAAGTCTTCTTTTTGTTGAAGTTCAAATTACATACTCGAAGTAATTGATACACAGTACTCAGAGGTATTTTCAGGTCTTCTAGCGACTTAACAACTAATGCGATACCATCTGCTAATTAATGTTAATTCATCGACATTCACCTAGACTCCTTTGATGCTCAATTCTTGTGCTTCTTTTGTCTCTTCTAGATGTTCGTTGAGCTGCGAAGACGAAAGGTTGCATCCTTGTCTTCTTCTTCGCTTATTTTGAGTATCTAATTATTCTACTTAGATACTGGTTACGCTTCCCTCTCCCAGCCCCGTGAATTGCCTGCTCTCAATACGCATGTTGGAACCAGGTCAATATACACTTTTCCACGTGTACCCACAACTCGTCTATAGGAGTGCCATGCTAACGAAAAAATACTTACGCAGCTCCGGGAAACCGTCACTAAACCTTTTTTCCGATAAAAATTAGATCTGACGCACTAAATTGAAAATTGAACTCATGAAGAAAATGCAATTAGGCTTTGTGAGTTGCGACAGGGCACTGCGGCCTACGCACATTTTGTGAGGTATTGAGACAAAGCAAATAAGTATTACGGAAATCTCGCATTACATCACATGAATTCCACACGTTTCAATTCCACAAAAAGAGATCCAATATCACGGCTTTTGAAAATAAAGAGGTCATTAGTAATTTAAATAAAAAATCCCTAGAGAAGCGAACTAGTTTGTTTAAGCCTGATACCACATCAATATCAATCCCGTGTAAATAAGTCATCGTTCTCCTCAGTTTTAAAAAAATTCGACCCACGCAAAACAATGAAACGTACACAAGCAAAAGGAACTAAATCTTTTTTTTTCTAACATTACAGCCGATTTTAATTTAATAAGAACTTGCATTATTAAATGATCTGGTACTACATGTGGCTTCCAAAAAAATGATTTTAAAAAGTCCATATTCACAGATCATGTTTTTTTCCATCAAAACGATCTTTTAGTGTAAAAATCCACAACTTGAGGATTTGCTAGAATATAATATTAAAATAAATTAAATTGGGTACCTACTACTAATTCCAAAATTACCCCATTGCGGTTCACAAAAGTAGCTCTGACACGTCCTTATACAGTTAGGCCAACATATATTTTGAACAAATCCAACGGTTGACAATGGGGAATTCATTAATTGCATTGTTTATTTACTCTCGAGTATTTCATGGGGGAACGAGGGGAAGAATAAAAAAAACAAACATTTAAGTTGGATAAAACCCAGCTGACGTGGAATTTACGTATAGGCACTACAGAAAATCCATCGTCGCGTTCGGAATGAAAATCTTCCCAAAAATGCATTAAAAAAAGAATTGAAATGAGGAAACGAGGAAAGCCTCGGCGCAATCAATTCTCCTGAGGAAGGCTAAGCTGATTTAATGAAATCGATGAAAGAATCGAATTCACCCCAAAACGTTAGATACCCAGCTCGCGGTTAAGCGTACACGTAAGCGATACTCGAATCTCCATAGAGGGTCGTTTAAAAATCCTAGGGAGCCTTTATCAATGAAATAGGAAGGTATCTCCCAACTCACAACGAATCAAACGCTGTGAATCAAGCCAGTTGATTTTTTTTTTCGAATGGCCCCATGCAAACAACTTGTCCATGCTCGGCCTAAAAATAAAAAAATATATATATATATATAGTCTGCATTCGTGGAGTCAGTGCGCTTCATTCACGTCTGGCTCTCGGGAAGCTTCCGAGGCCGAACTTGACCATTACGAAGTTGGGAACCCAATAATGAACACGGTTGCAAATTAACACAGGGGGGGTCTCGAGAGCGAACCCTAATCACTCTTGTAAACAAACTACAAGAGATGTATTGAGGAGACAGAGACTGGGTAGGGGAAGAGAGGAGGCGGCATTGGGGGAAGAGGGATTTGCGCTAAGTTCGGGTAAGAGTTATTCGTCAGCCGCGGTGAGGGCCAGGGAGAGAGGGTGTGCGGGAGGGAGGATGGCTCAAGGAGCGTCCGTGGGACCGGCGAGACAATTAAGCGATTGGAGCGAAGGGTCCGGCGGCGATGCGAGGGAAGCACGTATCAGACGACGACCTAATCCTGATGTAGCCGTGGTTCAGTTTGTCCTCCCCATTTTCAATGGGCCGTGACGGCATTAAATTGGCAAGGGTTAGCAAAGGCATTCCTACAATACCTTTATCGCACAGCAAAATTCAGAAATACTTAGCCCGCCCGCTCATGAAAGTATTTTTTTCCATTTTAAACTTTATTACGGCCGCTAATATGCATCCATACAAAATATAGCGAAAATCCAGATGTCCCCAGTTTTACACATAAGAAAAAGAACGCACGAGACATTCATTTGAAGAGCGTCGATTTAAATATTAAAGCACTTTTCCCAAGCGGTGGGAGGATATTCTTATAATTTACTCGGCGTGTGGTTAATTCGACAGTAAGAGTAAATCGGGATGAAATCAGATCGTCTTTTTCAAGTGAGCTGGTGGGTCATAATGACACAACAGCATGAATTAGTCTATTCTTGAACT
>CM073779.1:61712141-61801743 GCA_037158775.1 Hetaerina titia | reverse complement strand
CGTTCAACGTAATCATTCGGGCCCCCAGAAGTGTTCGCATTGCCTTACAGCTACACAATTAGATTTTATGGCCGTTGAACCAGACTGGAAATGAGAGGATCACGAAAAGAAAACCTCTTCGTTAGCGTGGAAGTTGGCACGTTTTTGTAAAGACGATGTTCAGATTGAAAGTGACACATTTGTCGAAACAGCACACATTGAACGAGTATCTTTCGTAAGAATTCATAATGTTCCAGTGATGGAAATTTATCTTAAGGAGAGAAAAAAGAAAACGCCCCGTGATCAAACAAATTCGTGTTCATGGAAAAACTACCCAGTGATCTAGCTATAAAACGAACGAGAAAGGCCACGATTAACTGCTTAATCGGTTCATACATCACCACTCCGGCAGCCACAAGCTCAGCACCCATCAAAAATAGAACTACTATCGCTTCACCGATAGAGAAGCATAACACTGCGACATGAGAGTTTAAATATTGAGCAAATGGTTGGAGCACTAGTTTATTCTACAAGATTTTTGCAATTGGAGGAATAAGGATGCGAGAGAAAAAGAGGAAAAATATAATTACGGGATTTTAAAGGTATATTTCATTGCTATATTCTGTCATTTTACTTTTGGTTCAGGTTTACCTTTTTTTACCCTGCACCCCGATTATTTTTTACGAAGATTTTACTCGCTGAGAAAGAAGTCATTATTTTACGTATAAAATAACGTACTGTGGTAACGAATTTTCGGTAATATCTTGTTAGATAGGCTAAATAGCTTTACCACAAAATTAATTTTGTTGGGCAAAATCCTACTAAGAAAGAACACACTTGATGGATTACCTTTTTTGGCGGAAAATTTATTCAGTCGTTCCAATTTAGACTTCCAGTGCTAAAAAATGTTCACTTATCCATTAGATAACAGAAAACAGATGAAACTTTAGCATGAAAATCTTCAGTAAAAATACGTTCAAAATCTAGACTTAGAAACTCAAGACAGGGCATTAACCAAGAAAAGCCAGTACTGATTAGTTACTAACAACAAAGAAAAGAGGCGCTAGAAAATTGAAATCACTTATAAAAGTCAACTAAATACTTATCTCTAAAAGATGCCAAAAGTGTCACAAGTTTTAGAAGATTCTTAGTAAAATGCTTGTTCTAGTAGCAACAATTGACGAAGCCGGTGATGGATTGGAGCACCACAGAGATAAGGAATGGAACGAAACAGCCGCGAGTCCGTACTTCGCGGAAGATACACGTATACTCATTTCATCTGTTCACTGCGTGTCACATCTTATAGTCCAACGCGGCTTTCTCACGAACAAATCTATGCATTATTTTTTTAGAAGCCTTATACAGAAGGATACTACTTGGAACCCTTTTTAAATGAATAGTTAATTTCTTCAGAAAAACATTTCCACGATAATTATGCGGTCCTAATATTTTCAGCCAGCATACTAAAATTCTAGCTAGGAATTAAACTCGAAAAATACATCGGTATAAGCCTATTCTTCCTCATTACTTACTAGGCACTAACGATCCGTTGAGATCACTAATTTACACACAATTTTCCGACGCTCCGGAGACATACGCATAACCCAGATTTTAGTGCAAAACCATCCAAGCCGTCGCAAAGCCCGCTGAGCACGGTTCCTTACGATAATTGCATTCCCCCTTCCCCGGGGCCGTAAATCTCCCCTGGCCCGCCCTCGCCCCCGGGCGCCTAAACACCTCCCGCCCCTCTCGACCGCATCCCCCACTTTCCTCCTCCTCCCCGCAAACCCCCTCCGAGGCGAGTTCGCGGGGCCCCGGCCCCCCTACCACACACACACACACACACACACACATCGCCACCCACACCAAGAGCATCGGCAGGATCGATATAGGCCGCGCGCACGGCTCGCCGCTTCCTTCCTCGCCGTCCATCCCAGAGGTGGCGAGTGGACCGTCGGCAGCGGTCCGCCCTAAGGGCCGACGATCAAAGGGCGACGGGGAGGGCCCTCCCTTTTGCCTCCCGAGGCAGGCGGGCGCAGCGGAGCGTCCGACGAAAAGATGATGCTCGATCGGACAATGAGGTTGTGGGGGGGGTCGACCGTGCCGGGAAATGAGGGGGCCCCCGGAGAGAGAGCCCCCGTCCCGCCTCCTTAGGAGACGCGAGGCGTGCACGGGGCATCGATCGAAGGCTCCTCCACACGCGCGGGGTGACGGCGGCGGCCTCCACGCCACGCTTCTCCCGACCCCCCGACGCTCAACGCGCGGCTTCGGGAGCGCTTGGGGCCGCAGGTCAGCCTCACCCCGGGGACGTCTCGACGCGGGGCGGGAGTGCACGGAAGGACGTCACACCAAAATATCCAGGGGGTATCAATGACAGAGACCCCTGGCCGCAAAGAGAATCACGAGCAACTTGACAGCCACTGACAGAATAATGGCTACGATCTACGGGACAATTTTACGAAAGTCGAATTCTAGAGATTTTTATTTCACAAATTCTTTATACCAAGACATACCGTTGCATTTCAACAATGAATTGGCATTTCTCTAGTTCAGCTCTGCTTGATATATTAACGTTTTCATCAAGGATATCTTCATGTTTTACATGCCTAGTTGATTATACCTCCAGAACTAAAGCACAATGGCAAATATAATTTTCCCCGGTAGTATAACTACTCCAAATAAAAACAAGGATATTAATTTAATAACCAGAAAAAGTAAAACCTGACGGTAGGATTGAATGATGATGGTAGGGCTACCCACATACTAAGCCACCACATACTAATGGTGTGTTCAGCTCACACGTCAGGGTTGAGGGGGATGTTACTTTCTTAATGTGCCGACTGCGGTTTCCAGGAAGATCTGATATTCCGAAAAGCACATATCTGGGGTTTAGCTGGGGGCGCCTGGTGGTATCCCCCACATCTGTACTTGAGTCCCCCCGAGCTCCAGCCGAACATTCTACCCGCTTAGGCTAACGCACCACCAATTGAGCTCACATGATTAATACCACGAAATATAGAGAAGAGTCACATTAGTTCCCGATTTCTTACTGCAAGCTGATTTTCGCATGCAATGAATACAGACAGTGACGCAAGTCAGAATTCGCCCGAAGTGAACTTGAAAAGGGGGATTTAAACACGTACGTGTTGCAACCATCATGCATTGCCTCAGGAAAACCTTCACTCCGAGGACGAAATAAATTCTTAGGGTCTTACAGACGTAATATTATAATGAACGACTGATGCGTTCAGTATAATTGATTTAGAACTCAAGCAAAATAAACAAGGTCAATAATAGGAAAGGGAAAAGTAAAGAAGGGAAAAAGCAAAGTAACCAAAAATATGTTTAGAATTTCTCTATGCTCCGCTGTTTTCGTCATGTGGTTCCCTTCTTTCGACAACGTATTTGGAAGAATGCTGAGCACACCAGCGCCCATATCCACACTTTTCTTCCTTACACTAAGAAATGTGCTCGGACCACCGAAACAAAAAACCAAAACGATGATTATCTCCTTATTTTGTGTTTATATGTTTCATATCTCATCGCCAAGCTTGTGATCGACCTTTTATTCACTTTATTGAACAATACATTTAAAAATCTGCAGAGTACTACCACCTGGAATAGCGCAAGAAATTACCCAATCTATTAGACTGAGAAAGACAACGTCTTAGTCCCAAGTGTCAGCATTATGCCTTTCTAATGAGGTGAGTAATAATTAATTCATGTGAATAAAAATTTGATCCCGGGCCATCCTAATATTTTAAGACGCGCGCACCTAATATTTAAGACGCATGCGCGCACTATGCACGTTCCAAAACCATTGCCATCCCTATTTTTCGATTAGTTAACTAACATTTCTTACGAGTTAGGTCTATCCTGATGGCCTGTATGAAAAAAGTCAGACAGTTCATCCACCGAGCCCATATCCTCTACCCGGAAAATATAGAAGGGCTTTTGGATATTTTTCACAAAAAGATACGGACTTTATCTTCCATATAGAATTTGTGAAAGGTCGGAGATAATGCTATTTACGCGATCAGGATTGACACCGAAAACAACACCGCTACCCGACCACTTACTGATAGAGGCCACAAACTTTTAACCTGCCTAATTTGGCTAAATTGAACAATAACCAATGGAAATTAAAATTGTTTAACACAGCTCCAGAGGCTAGCTGTTTACAATATTAGTACCACAGAGTTGAGGATTTCGGATTCATACGCGAAAAAAGATAGTTCCGTTACCACTCTAACCACCCAAATGAAACCAACGCAACCACAGAATCATATAAAAGAGGAATTGCGGCTTAGCAGCATCAATAAAGCTGCATATTTTTTAGGCATATAGCTCGGAGCTGAGTGATTCGCGAGTTCAATACAAAATCCTCACTACCAGGAAATATGACGTAACTTAATTAAGAGAGGGAAGTTACGAATTAGGGATGGTCAAAATGTACCATACCTTTTCTACTGCACATCGGGAACTATCGTCATATTTTGCCTTTCTCCCTCCTGTTACAAGTTTCCTCCCTTAAATACATTGCACCATATTATGGCCCATGATCATATATTCGAATTAATGCATAAAATGTTTAAAATAAGCTGCTACACTTCAATGAAACATAAATGACTACGGGTTGCCATGGGTATCAAACTAATGCTTTTCATTCTGGAACTTCAAATTTTAAAAACCACTTTATTATATTTTATTGGTTGTACTATGACATAATAATGACTGCGTCCAAAATTCCATTTTTTTGCTGTCGAATTACAAGCCATCTATTTATTAAGGATGAAATGTAGTAAAACGCTATGAAATTCAAAGAATAGGCATGCCTTAATGATCAAAGCGAGTTCTCATTGGTAGGCTATCGATTACAGGTAGACGGTGACTGGCCTATGTTCATACCGTCATGGACTTCCCAAGCACTACCACGTGGAATCAACCCTAGTCTCCCATGCATTATTTTCTTCTTCAACTCTTCACACTCTCCACCCTCCTCCATGCTGCCCAAAATGTCCACCTTCTACCTATCTCTTTCCCACTGATCCATCACCTTCCTTCCGCCGCATCCGTCCATATTTCTGATACCTATCGATATCTCCTCCAGACACTTCTAGACCCTCCATTGAATTTCCCCCAACAATTTCCTCTCCTCTCGGCTCCAACGAACTATTCCATTTTCCGGTTGAAAAGTTCTGAGCTATATTAATGTATATTGGACAATTACCAATGGCATTCATGTGAAAACAGCTCATAAATTACATGGCATTGCTTGGTTCTCCTTTGCCACTTCCTTTGCATGCTGTCAACAATTCCATTTGAAGCTACGAAAAATAAGATAAACCCCATGGATTGAAAACCCATTCCCTTTGTTCAATAGGATGGGCGATGAGGGGTTGCTTAAAGAAATCTGCAAACAGTGGAAACGTATGCGAGACTAAAAATGCAAATGTGCACTTTAATACAAATATTCATAAGATATTGATTTTATTGCAGGTTATTTATAAGTCCAAAGCTGCCATTTCATTAAATGTAAAGACTTAAACAATCGCCTTCAAATCCTCATCCGAATAACTTGCTGAATATCTCTCTTCAAACATGCTGACGAGATGAAGAGATCAATAGCGTAGATTTTGTCGCCACAAATTTCCAGCCAGGTATCGACAGATATGTACTATGTATGGCGATATTCCTATCGGACAAAATAATACTTTTTTTCTACATTCCGATAATCAATGCATCAGTATTTTCTTCAATGAAAAAGAAAACAAAAAAATGACAACGAACATAAAAATATACGAATAATATCGAAAAAATATATATATTCAAAAAAGGTGTACGGGGTAAAACAATCGCCTTGAAATTCTCATCCGAGTAAGTTGTTGAATACACCTCTTCAAACGTGCTGACGACGAAGCGATCAATGCCGTAGATTTTGTCGCACGAAAATTCTAGGCAGAAATCGATATATGTATATAATCGCATAAATAGATGGGGCGGTATGCCTATTGGAAAAATACTTTTTAAACATTCCAATAATCGAAGCATCAGTATTTCCTTCAAAGACGGAACAAAAAAAGTCAATGAACCAAATAATATTTATTCCAAAAACGCTTATACCACACTCTCAATCCAATATCTCTTTCACCAGGTCCCGAGGAGCAAGAGAAGAATGATCGGGAACGACAGTCCATTCATTTCCATTCGCACGCACACATTCTGGGAATTTTATAACGTGGAGAACAAGGACTGGAAATTCGTGCCGCCGTGTGGGAGTGTACTGAACATTCATATGAAATAGGCAGATAGCGTCCTATTCTTCCTCATATATTGGTGTTTTCCGAAGCATCAAATTTATATCCGTCCGACTCGTAAGTAAAATTCATGGGCTGCCTCATATTCCACCCGATTTCCGGCCGGCTCTTTCCCCACGACGTGTGCGCGCTGGGCCGTGCCCCCGAGTACTCGAGTCCTGACGAGAAATGTGACCCAGCCACATGCACCCACCCATTCCCTTTCGATGCACTCTCGCTGCCATATTTTAATCACGCGAGCCTTTTAATCACGAGGAGCTCTCGACCCCTTTACACGAAAATCGATACAAGTAAACATTTTGAATTGCGGCCGCTTCACAGGTGAACAGAGAAGGAATCCTTTGTTTAATGGGAACGGGGATAATACTCTAGCATTGTAATTTGAAATAAGTCATTATTGTTTTAACCATCATCTGCTCTTGCAATAAATTACTAACAGGCCTACCATTTTAATACCGCGAGATTAATGGAAATACAGCATTTTATTGATTGGCGAAAATAACTTCGTATTCATGATTAAATTACATTCAGTTGAGGCACGTAAACCGAGCTTAAATGTAGCTGAATTTAAACAACAGACTAATATCAGGTGAAGACTATATAATAAAGTCTTATTAAATAAAATAAGTAAAAATCATCAATAAGAATGTCACAACGCCGGAAAAATCGTATTAAATAAACTTATCTCAATGAAGGCAACCTAAATATGAAATAACGTGGGAAATAAAAGCAAGTTTACTTTCGAAAGGGCTGAATTATTAGTTTTACACGTACAGTCAATACGTAAATGGATACATCGTACGAATTTGCACATATATGAATACGGAAGTTTGCATCAACAATCCACCGAGGCTGGGCAAATATCATTTTTTTACCGGTTTGAAGCGATTTTAGAAATTCAGCAATTTTTAGAAAAAAATAACAACAAATGGATAAACGAATTTCCTTTCAAAGTAGGTCAAAATTTTTCCAAATCCCACTCCGTGGAAAGAAATGGGGTAGACATATTTTTAAATAGAACGACGCGACAACAGAATTTTTTCGAGCTCTTGTGGTCACTCATCGTGGCAATCCTTGCGGACGAAAGACGAATCCGTAGGGGCGAGTTTCGGAGGGAATGGCTCCCTCACTTCGCGGGAGTGACGGGCGTGTGTATGTGGAACTTGCAATGGAGAATTTGGGTGGGGGGGTTTTGGCGGCTCAGGAGGATGGGGTGGTGCGATACGGGGGTGCGAGGTGGGAGACGCGGGGGTGGCCCTCCCTTATGATGGTGAAGGAGGGTGGGGATCGGAAGAGCGGGAGAACGAGAGATAGAAAAAAAGTTGGGAGCTGGAAGGAGGTTGGGATTTGGGTGCTGGAGAAATTTTTGCGCTTAAAATATTGAACTTTATGCTTTTTCCTCGACGCAGAATCCGAATCCTGAGCCGAAAACTCAATTTCCCCTTGCACTTCAAAGGAGAAAATTGAACGATGAACTCCATATTTTTCCACGTTATTGGATAGCGAACAGAAATGCGAGTGCGGAGACCGAACCCATACCACCAGTCCTCTCGATATTTTCCCATTTTTAGCGACCAATTTGCGATATTTAGGTCTGAATTTACCTCCCTCCCTCCCTATATATTTTAACCCCCGACTGCTAAGCACACTTTAGCCACGCTCATTTCTTTCCATGAAAAATTCATATTTCGATGTTGCCACACATTTATATCCACGTCGATCTCATGGAGAGAGCATTAGAATTCAGGAGTACCGACATTCAGAGAATAAAATTACTACTAATTTCAACATTAGATTGGACGGAATTACCACATTCAGATATATCTCATATTTGCTCTAGAGACTATATGCAAAGCGGTGGACCTTTTGCGACCAAGATTGCGCTCAAATATCAAAATAAAAATTTGAAGGGAAATGAGGTAGAGCCCATCGCGACGATTTTCATTCACCGTACTGATACTTCAATGTTATGTAAAACTAGAGTGGCGCAAGCAAGTCAAGACACTAAAGCCTTCACGCATAAATCGGAGAAAGAAGCGAATAGGGTTATGGAGACTCAGGTGGCCCGTTTGAATTTGCGTATTGGCTCTAATTTTATACCGTAATTCCGCGAATGAAAATTGGTCGACCGCATCTCTTCGTAGCAATGAAATCGTAGTATCAAGTGGTAAATCTCGCCATTACTTTGGTTGGTTCTCTAGAAACATTAAACCCTCGTGAATATTGGAGGGATATGAAATGATTTAGCTAAGTGTTTAACCCACATGGACATAAGCATCATCATTATTAGAGTATTCCTAAAGCTTTGAGATCCTTTTTCAAAAATTCGAGTCCAACTACTTAAACCAATCTCGCAGGACATTATTTTAAAACATTTTTTAACGGTCCAAGGGAGGAAACAGGAACATTCTGCAGGAACAAAAGTTTGAGATTTCGTGAACTTCAGTGTATATCTGATCATTCCAATAGATGACTCTAAATTAATACTTCCCCTCATACGAATCTGAACCGATTCCGTGACTACCCACCACCCACGCATGAAATAGAGAAGGCCCGTCGTGGGTGATACAATACATTGGAAACTCGATCTACCATTTCACCGTCCATAGCTTTTCCTATATTAATCGCTTCAGAATTCGCAGCGAATGCTGACATACAACAATGCAAAATGATACCGCATTTATCCCCCTTTAGATATCGCTTCTCGGCATCTATCGTCCCGATTTGCTCCGCCCGAGACCCCTACTGATTACCTTGTAGATGGACGATAGAGGCGAGAGCAAGATGAAACGGAAGAACAGACCCACCCTAAACCGTCCCGTCACTCGACGAGGCATATCGTGCTTTGTGGCGACCAAATTATCTTTCCCTCAGCCTGCATGACAACGCAGAACGTGATAAAAACTCCAGTTCATAACCGGAGTCATCTCTTTTTGATCCGAAATCCGCCGGAAAGCAGCTGATCCTCATCGTTTCCTATCTCTTTCGAGAAAAAAAAATTGCCAAGTTAAATGATTTTTTTCGCCGACATGTAACATCAAAAACAAACATCATTCCACAAAAGAAGGCATTACGTGACATACGATCGTATGATGACGACTTAGGTCATTCATTTAACATTTACTCCGTCGTTTCGAAGATGCACCAAAACGCTTTAAGGATAATTTTCCAAGGATTTTCCGCCGCAAAACACAAAAAAATTACATTTTAGAAAGCACTTCCGATAAAAGGTCTTTAAGTACCTCTACATAATATTACTCGTCTTTCAATCATAATCGTTTTTCTATTGCAAACTATTGCTTTTTCGGTGACGTATTTCTATTCGAAAAGCAGTTTGAATAATTGACAGGGATCAATAAGTAATATCAATATGAAGCGAACAACCACTGAATGTACATGCTTGGAGTGTCGTCAATCACAAGATCAGAGGTAAGAGCGGAAGTCACCACGCTTCCACAGTTTTATTACTCGAAGACAATATCATAAGTCTAGAGAAATCCACATTAAAGAGAAATAAATCAATACTACGGCCACGTCCACGAAATTTATTGGCTCTTCGAAAGGATTGGAGTGAGTTAGATGGTAATCCACTATGTTCCTATGAAAGTACAGAAATAAAGCGCTTTTATCCTAGCCACAAACTTCACGACAAGGCAATCTAGGCTGTTTTTCCAACTTTTCTCCACAAATACCACAAAGTTATGGCCCGCTAAAAAACTGAAGAGCGATATCCTCCCCCGCGAAGACCATAAATTTATCGAATGAGCTAGAGCACTAAAGATATCCCGCGCAAGAACGGAAAGAGAAACCGGTTATTTTTCATAACTTCTCTTTCAGCTCCGCTATAATTTTACCTCTCCCTGCTGGTGGAATAAGCTACTCCAACTCACTCGTAAAAAAAAACAACTCCGTCTCGCAAAGCTATGGCTGCCGTATGGAAATCATTTCGGAGCAGAGTCGAGAGACGCAGGGTTCACCCCCGAGAAAGTGAAAATTCGCTAAATATCGCCCCGGGAGCGCCCGGGTCGTCTGCGGCCGCGGGCGCTGGGGGGAGTCTGCCGGGGGTCTGGGAGGGGGTGGGGTTAGGGTGGGGGGGCGGGCCCAGTCGCCCCGGGCGGGCTGCGCCCCAAACGCTCCGGCGATGAAAGTCTAAATCCACGCCGTCCACTCTTGTTTTCAAACTCGTGAAAAACGATAACTCGTACCTGAACAGTTCATGCCTCAGATGGTCCCATAACGATTTCTAAAGCACAGGATCTTTCCAGATAAACTAATTACCCTAGATTCGTCAAGAGTGAGCGTCAAAACTCACGCGTCCAATTACCAAAATTTTAGTTTTAACTACATTCAAACATTTTCGGCTTATATTTATATGCTGCAGACTTGATCAATTTCTGACCGTTTTGCGTTACTCCATCAGCAAACATAAAATGGGTAATTTAGAATTTCATCAACGAAATGTGATGCCGCAGCGGCCGGTCACGTAATGCCAATCGTAATCAACTCATGCCAAAATCTTCACTAATTTAAATACGTACACGCGCTAGGTTTTACTACGTAATTGGCGAATTCTAACTAGGAGAGCAAAACAGCAAAGCAGATTCGACTAGAACACCCTTCCAAAATGATAATGGAATAACGACTTTCGGAGCGTTTGCCGCCAATCAATAAGTGAATCTGTTTGCAGCAGATAGTGAAATATTATTCACGCTGTGCAGCTAAAGAACGCCGAATGATTTTCCCCAAATTTTCGTGAATTATTTCATTTAATTTTGCCGCCTTTAATGACAAACGGTCTTGATTATAATCCTTTTTTTCCCCCAATCGGAAATTCTCACTTTCTTCCACTTCAGCAAACAGCGTTCAAATAAAAAAAATTGATGGATAGCGGTTCTTATTTTTATTTATTCACCATAAGCTTGTGTATGGACGAACACGGCTTCTTTTACGAATTCAAAAATCAAAAAACTTGTTTATTACAATAGTAACAGCATCTCATTAAATTGAAATTTTGATTGATAAAATTTGTTACATTTTATGTGAATTTGTAATATTTACCAAAAGATATTAGCACATTTTTTTCGATTTCAATTTTAAAGGAACGTAACTATCACAAAGCACTAGACCAAAAGAATACATACGACCATATATAATCTACTTTTTACTTTGAGCAATAAAAACGCATTTTGATGCGAAAGAACGACTGATCAAAACACTGAAAAAGCACTTCTTTACTTTGATCATTATGTATTTTATTTTCATCATATTGAGCAAGGAGACAGGATATTTTAACTTTTGGAAATAACACCGCGTAATCTTCACGGCTCAATTTATCAAGTATTGCAGTTTTTCTTACCAAACCACATAGTAAATTGGATCCCCTCCTGAAGGACGATGCAGAAGGGTAGGAGTCATCATATATGTAATAGGTCGTCTGATTCGACAAACGTTTACTGCGTCCGTCTTCGCTGTCCGTCTTTTCCCCTCTGTCATTCTCTTTCATTTCATAGTAGTGCTTCCCCTTTCTCAATTCATCCATCAACATGATTCCTCCACCCTCCTACGGCCACGTTCTCAATATCCTTCTTTAGCCAACTCTTTTCCTCTTCCTCATTGTTCCCAGAAGTGATCGCTTTCCCTTAATTTTTCCGAAAAAAACCCACGTATCCTACCCTACCTTCAACTGATCTTCAACACTCGCATCCACATCTGTAAGCGTCAATCCTCCTTTCCTCTCTTTCGTTCAATAGCGAAAAGATATATACTCCGCCCATGTAGCTATCGTGAAAATATACACTCCATACAAAACACTTCCCCACTCTCATCGATAAATCCAAGTCGATTGATCCGGAAAATATTCCTTCTCTTTTTAGAAAAGGTCTGCTCCGCCATTCCTATACTGTTCTCTAAGTCCTTCACACTTGTCATTCCTGAAGTTATTATAATAACTTCAGGAATGACAAGTGATGATCGATAATTATCGATCCATTTCACTCAAAGTTCATCACTGTAAGAGTTTACTGTGTTTAAAAAAACAAATCAAACTCTTTAGGTTAAGGAATTTTATATTCGGTTATAATGGTGTGGCGGAAATTGGATCCAATTCTTGTCATGATGCGTTTTAAAAAAAGACTTCCTGAAAACATTTAACAAATATTTCGCCGAAGAGTAAATTTTCGGAAATTTCGGCAATGTTTCGGCGATGTTCTGCAGTGGCCGGTTAAATAATTCTACGGGGGTATATGCGCAGTATTATACGGCAGAAGTTCGGTCAGCAGCAAAATTAACTGGGTGAAACGTGATGAACGAATAAATATAATTTAAAGATAATTTAACTGATATCGTAGCCACGGAACATTCAGATTTCCTGTGCCTGAATCAATTACTTACGCCGGATGAATTATCGGTTGGTCAGCCACTCATGTTTACTGCTATACCACAGCTATAAACCTAAAGATTGATTTGATACGTGAGAGTACAACTCACTTAATACTAAGCTCAGTGGCGTGGGAAATTCACGCATTCGAGTAGGGGAGCCAATTCCTTTCTCTGTAACGCCTATGGTTTCCCAGGAAGATTTGATGGCGGAAAAAGCTAGGGTGAAGCTGAGGGTACCCAAGGGCGTCACCCGGAATCGAACCCGAGCCCTAGGGTAATTGAGCCAAGCGATCTACTAACTAAACTACCACGACCCCACTAATGCTCTAAATAACCCTGAAAAGCTTGGAGAAAAAAATACCACACCTTAAGAGCCGACTATACTATTTTTCAAAATACAGCGCTCAGGTTTGAAATCAGCGCTGTGGTTGTACAAAAACATTGAGTGTGTTTCCGACCAACCCGAAATTCTTTAAGGGAGACTACTTGAAACGATTAAATAATTGTGCATAAATAATGCCAGTCAGGGAGATGAATGCCATACAAAAATTTTCTTTTGTTCTGGGAAATTTCAAGCTGATCCAAAGTGACCACAGTAATGCCGTATCTACATCGTTAAGAGCTGCAACACCGGCCCAACCTTGCTCTAAAACTGTGGGTGCAAGCGATTAGAGAAGCTGGATGTACCGAGCCGGGCCCGGACAAAGGGAGGCCATCTTGACACGAATGCCGACTTCATTCCTCGCATCAATGCAATTCGTATCCTCAGGGTAGGATGCTGGAGTGGACGCGCACGACTCGAATGAACCGCGGAAAATATATCGTTTTCCGCCTCAAAATATGCCATTACGTCAGAGAGCCTGTGTGGATGAGTGAGGAGAGTAGTGCCCGCGGAAGTGGAAACCTTTGGTGGCCGAGTTAGCTGGAAAGATAATAATATTTGACGGCACTTGCCCACGAAGACCACCGACCCCGCTGTACGTTCCTGCGACGATAGATAAAGAGCGAGAGAGAGAGAGAGACAACAGCCAAAAATTCAAAGGCCACGGGGAAGAGGATCATAACCTTTCTTGGGCCTGCCTGAGTACTCGTGCAGATTAAAGATCTCCTCCGAGAAGGCGGAATAGCTGGGTCAGAGCGATGAAAGTAAGTTCGGGAGGCGTGCGAAGACGCTCTCGGAGAGAAAGTTGGTCGTGGGAGAAGACGAGCCCCGAAAATTCACAAAATGCCAAGTTTCGTACAGTAATTGTAGATATTCTCGACAACCACATGCAACCATTTTCCACTTGGATAAGCGCCACCAGTCGACCCAAATTGCATTTCGTACATCCTATAAGTCGAGCCGAGAATAGCGATGCGGAAAGAAAAGACAGCATCGACACAGTTTGGAGTTCCAAAATCAATGCATAGACAAAACACCCTCAAAGGTATTTTTGGAAGCAACAACAAAATATGTTATATATCCACTTAATGTATTTTCATAGATATCTTTTTGTAATTAACATCAGACGAAAATGACTTGCTTATAGAGAGAAAATGAAAAATGGTCAATCATTAATTCAAAACACGAGACAAGTTGAATAAAATGAATTAACATAGCACGCAACTGATTTAGATATTTCCAATTTTATACATTTTTTAGTTTTTACCGGGAATTCAGATAACATGCATTTATCAAAAGTCTGCTAACCAGTTGTTTTATTCGAGTGACTGACAGCACTATCTGGGTTCCAGTAATTTGTTATCTATACATCCAACTTCTACCGATACAACAGGTTACTTTAGATTCGTATAAATGTCGTAGCGGTGTAGAACATTGACTGCGGTTCTACATTCGAAGAAATATTTATGTCGGAGGTATGGCATGGGGGGGGGGTAACGGGAGAGAGGAAATAAAGTGGACACGACGCGCCGCAAAAGGACGGCATCTTTGTAACCATGAGATAGGAACACACCCCTCACTCCCCGGACACAAATGATAGTCGCGGGATTATGGCATTTCGTGCCACCAAGTTTCTACGCATCCTTATGCCCCGGACGCACGCACGGCCAGCCCGAAGGCACATGAAGGGTTTTTACGATGCCATAAAATTTTTAAGCCTCGGGGAAAGGCCGATCCTTCTGTCGGTGTTTTTTCCCCCTCGTGGTGGCCGTGCGCACGCAATGATTACGTATCTAAAACCACGAAACCTGTAGCTCACGGGTGGAGCGGAATCGTCAGGGTGGATGTGGGAGGTGTCGCGCCCACCGGTAATAGGGCAGGCGACTCACGCAGCGCCTCCGACCCCGGTTCGATGTCCTGGCGGGTACGCGAACTTCCGTCGATTCGGGAGCGACAACGGCAGTCCACCCCGCTTGACGGCTAGGTCGGAACTCTCCTCGACGGCCAGGAATGCCCGTCCCCACGCGAATATCCTGGCGATTTGAACGCTTCGGGCTCCATGTTTGCACTCGCCTGCATCCCTAAGGAAAACGGCGTGGGCATCGAGTTGTGCACTTGCGGCGCATCGTCCTGCTATCAAGGATTTTTTTGCACGAGCCCCATTAAATTACGCACGATCCATGAATGACGGAGCGCACGACTTTCACATTGTAAATTTCGATTATGTAATCAAAGCGGACGTAATTCCTTTCACCAAAACTGGTTACTGAAAAGGTGAAGGTCTGTTATCATTCCAAGAGAACTTCCCGACGCCAAGCAATTTCGACGTTAACGCCACGACCTTTGGCCGATCAAGGCTGGTAGGAAACCTCCAATAAAACGACATGCAATGAAATAAAAAACTGACAATTGATCGATAATGAAACCTCTATCCACGCACCGAAAGGTCGTTGAATTAACAAACCACGTGATATAGGATTTTTCATGTACTAGCTTGATACATGTGGCGTATTAATCCACGTGCAATCATTTTCCAGATAATACCTCCTATCAAACGGCCTTGACAAATAGTTCCGGCACACTTCCAGACTGTACATAAAGGATCTAGGAGGAAAAAAATTTTTTTCTGCGCAGTCCTTAGTACCTAGTACGTTGTTTCAAATCTGCCTGATATTCCCGGACGCTTTCTAATTGGTATACTCCCTAAGATTCCGTGATTCCAATGATTGACATGTTCTAGCCACCCGTGGACTGTTGGTGGAGGCTACGGGGAGTGAGCAAAGGAAATGCGAGATAAAACTTTTACAACTTAGAAAACCTTCGCTTTACATACATTGCAAAACGCCAAATGTACAAAGTATCCTAAGGTACAAAATGCCAAAATCTCATTCAGCATAAAATTTTCCCCCAAAAGGTTTTTAAATTTTAATTTCAAATATCTCCTACCAGTCGAGCTTAGGTCCTTTGCATTCACGGAAACTATTCTCGGGAAAAAAATATCAACAGTGTTTCTTTTCAGGTAGGTGGTATACGGGGTTCCCTTAGCGAAAACACGCTTTACGTTTATTTATTGTTCCCTAAAAATTTCGGCCAGTTTGGTCATATAACCGCGAAATCATCACCTTATAATTTATAAACTCTACCTATAAGCATATAGTATTATCTTCGAACTTATCCACATTTCAGGTGATTAAAATTCTCAAATTGGACCAGTGAAACTCACACTTCTATCCCGGCATCTTCACTCGGAGGAAAATAATGCCTAATTTTTTTATTTTTTGCCACACATCCTCTTCTCTTCCCCCCGTACATTTGCTTGGTAGCGTGTACGAAGCTTATTTTTTAACGTTTTAGTTTGATCAAGTCCAGCTCTAAATTTTTCTCTTCTGGGTTCCGAGTGGTTACTAATCGCTTTTGCTGCAAGGAAACCGCAGATTGTTTTTGCAAATGCTGACGTCACACGAATAGGACGAATGACTTCAACGGCTACAGAAGAAACACTGCAATCCCCCCCCCCTTCCCAAGCCCCGCCTGCCCACTAGGAATTCCATCACCAAGATTATGAACGTTCGTTTGTCTCCTAGCAGTGCATTTGATGATCTAAGTTACACGGCTGGTTAAACAATAATCGCGGTCCAAATTAATATGGAGATATGCAATCAGGCAAGGAATCTCCACGCTTCCCGAAAATATTCACAAACTAATCCCATCTCCGAGGAGAGAGCGGATGAGTTGGGAGGGGCATTTCACTTCACGCGCTTCGTTCCATTTTCGACGGTTTGATTATCGATATCACTCATTCCCACCTCCCTGAGTGCATTGAAACGACTCCCGTTACGTTTCCTGGAGCAAAAAGAACTTCACCCGAACGGCGATGGGTCGAAGGCATCACGTGCGGCACTATTACGATGGTATGAAGGACGGGACGAGGGAGAGAAGAGGGACAGAATAATGAGGAAGGGACCGAAGGAAGATGGCCGACCAGGAAAATGGGGACCCCCAAACTTTTCAAGTGAATGTCATTAGGAGTGTGGGTCTTGTTCTCGAATCAATTGGAACTCGTGAAGCGCACCTGGAGGAAGAGAGGGATTACGGGTCGGGCGAGCGGTTAACTTCGTGGGCGGGTGGTTTCCGAAATATCAATCCGCTCGAAATTTACATAAGCAAGTCGCCAGAGAGGAATGAGGCAGGCGGTGTTAAATCACTACTCATCGAGGAAGCGCCACCAAAGAAAAAAATATCTCGTGAGGAAATACCGTCGATGCTGGATTTGAGTCACGTCCGCCAATAAAGCTCTCCACCTCAATGGTAGACTAGAATATTTAGCACTATACTTCAATGATGGAAAAATTCCGCTGGTAAGTGAGTTTCATGGCATCTTCCGTTCTTCAAAATCCAATTGAATTCCAATAGCAAGTCTGAATTCAAAATATGAGTACGTTCTCTTTTGCGTAGTCAATGCAAAAAACGAGTAGTCTCGAAAAGTTTTTTTCCGAGGTCCCCTCTCTCAGATATAATTAAATGTCGGCGGAAGCGTTAAGTTATGAATTAAACCTATTAGGAGCCCTAAAATATACTCACTCTACATTTGTTTTACGATCAATTTCCAACACTCTTTCCCCGGTGATTTAACACTTTTATATCGCAGACACCAATGCATGGGAAGCGTGGGAAACACATAAAAATACCTTTTCTTTGCCCGCCGGCGAAATGAGCTGGAATTGAGGGGTCAATGACGTGAGAATATACCATAAGTGCCTTAGCAAAAGCCTGTTTTTCTCCACCATTACTCAAATTCACTCCCTCTTCTCGCATGAATTACCATACTCTAATCAATCACGAACTAGAAAATAACACACACAAGGCCGAATTTTGAACAGCGGTTCATGGAGAGGTAGAAAAAAACGTACATTGAACAGTATTCCGTTAATATAAAACAAATTTTTGTTACTGTAAATTTTCAATCGATTGAAACTTGACAGCCAGTGCTGAAGGTAAAGCAATAACAATAGAGCAACTCATGAAAGCTTATCGATTTTTTTAACATTTAAAAATACGTACCAGATCAATATTTATTAGCATGTTTGCATTTTGGTTCCAAGAGAAGATTGTTTTATAAGGTCACTTTGCATCCTTCAACAACTACACCCGAACTTATCGATGTGATATCCTTGTATGGGTGTACCTATAAACACGTAGACTGAATACTTACATCAAATGCAAACATTCCAATAACGCCAAGAGGAATGTCGAAAAAAATTGCTGATCAGACGGCAGAAGAAAACAACCTTCGGCCCACGAGCGGCGATCACACCATCAATACAGCCCTCCCCTTACGGCCGTGGCAATGTTTTCCACTTACACCTTTCTCGTCCCATCCGCGGTCCTCCCATCAAGGGCGACCAAGGAGAGAGAGAGAGGTCTGAGAAGGGAGTCGTGGCTGAGCAGCGGCGTGGGCGGGAGGGCTGGGTGCGGCGAGAGTGGAGCCGTCATGCTCCGGGATCGGGGGAGCGCGGGTGCGACGACACTCGCCTCGGACAAAAATCCATTAGCGGCCGCGATAGAAGGGGAGGAGAGAGGGTTGCGGGTGCCTAATTGGCGTCAATGCCGGGGGATAGGCGAAGGTTCGAGGCGGCGACCTGGAGGAGAATCGAGGAAGCGATGCCTCCAACTGAAATCCTTGTATGTGCAAGAGAGAAACTGAAGACAAATCAAAATTCGAGGAGTGGAATAAGGGCAAGTGAAATCCATCATATTCCTGAGCAGCAGCGAGACTTGGGATAGAAGAAGTTTGACCTGAATCAATCAAGGAATAGCTGAAGTTCACGTGTTCATGAAAAAGAGGCAACTAATTTATTCAAAGAATCTAAGGCTGCAGACAAAGAAGCAGTTTGTCAAAAAGTTCATAAGAAGCACGGTACTCAAGGGAAAAGAGATAGGGAACATTGAAAAAGTGGCCTGGCGAAGAATAGAAGCCTTTGAAACATGGTACTTGAGGAGAATGCTTCCAATAAATGGATGAAGTGAGGAACGAGGAAGTATATAGAAGAGCAAAAGAGGAAAGTACAATATGAAGAACTCTACGGCAAAAAAGAACTAGATAGACTGGACAAGCCTTGACAGGCAATTTAGATAGAAACATATAGAAGGTTGCAGACCCTGATGTGTTTGCGTGTATATATACAAGTATATACATATGAATGGGTGTGGGTGAACATTCATTTATATGGATACAGATCTAGGGAAAAGGGATAAGAACACACACAAAAGACGAACACAGAAATGGAGGGAAAGGTGGCCTATATTCATGAAGTCTCGTGATTTGAAAATTTACTTCCAGTTACAGTATATTTCATCAAAATCAACTTTGTAATGGGATTCCCACCAATTGAATGAATACGAAGACGAAAGAATAACAACTTTGGAATGTTGACTCCCAGATACTTAACTGATTCAACCACTTTTAAGTCAACTCTCCCACATATAATACACACAACGAAGTTCCTTGCAATTGGAGTAGTGAAAAGCCACAGGTATGCACCGTTGAGCGCTCAAGGACGAGGAAAGTTTTGGGCGTGGCCCTCTTAACTTGCAGCAACTTTAGAGGCCATCGCAACTTGAGCTTGGTCCCTTGAGCAGCACACCCGCAAGAAATGTGTAAGGCGCTAGGTTCAGAGAAACGATTCCCAAACCCTTAGTCGCGGACAAAATTAGGGTTATGAGGGACCGTCGACAAGTTGTGTTACAAAGCCAAAACGCAATCTATTATAAAGTTTCTTCTCCCGAGGTGGAGGGATACAGGATGTTATTACGAGGCGTAAAAGGCGGCCGAAGCAAGTAAGTATTTGTTCACCGGAAGCTTATTGAACCAGAGAGAAAAATGAGATTTCACCACTAGGTGTGCATCCTCGAGTCAACTTGAAAAGCTCTCACTCACAATTTTCCTTGCATATATTCACCTCTACATTTAATTATGTTGCTAATTCACATTTTTATGCTTGAGATTATCTGGCCTTATCATTTCACCTGCGGACCACCTCCAAGCAAATATGTCGGAAATGTCACGCGAACGCTTTTGTGTTGGGGAAATTGGAGGGATTAAAAACCATATTGAAATAAAATAACCCCGGATATTATTAATGACATAGGAGAAAAATAGAAAACATTTTTACACTCCGTCATTGTGTAAAATGTGTGTGGAGGGAGTGATATAACTTCCGCTCTAATAAAAAAAAACGACATGAAAATGAGAAACCGCGTAGGAGCATTTACCACGTAAGCCTCGTAAAACCTTAAGTACACAGGATAAAGTGCATGACATTGTAATACAGTAGAATGAGAAAATATTTGAAATGACACAAGGTTGAATTTCCTCATTAAAGAAAGCCTACTTATTGACGGTGGATATTTCAGGGGAACAAAAATAAAGTTAATGAAGCGTATTAAATATCTGAGAACAATGAAAGTAATGATGCCGACAATAAATAACCTTTTCCTAAAGCCCTAGATTATGAAGCTAATTAAATATCAAAGCACGAGCACAAGCGAGAGGGTTTAATACCAAAAATTGGTGGCTGCATGAACATTGGTGCTCAAAGCGTAGAATTTGGACTAATTAATATCTGAAACACACCTTCTGAGATCAGTTAAGCTACTTACGGAATTAATTCCCACAATTAACACAATGACAAATAAACCACATAGAAAAAATTCTAATAAATATGTTTCTTAATCACAAAATAACACGCCTATTCGTTATTTGTGGTAATGTTTGCAATAACAATAAAATTAGTGTCACGAGCGTTGCTCATAAGTGTTAATTGCATGGGAAACTCGAGAGATATGGCGGTGAACCTGGTCATCGAAATATAAGCTGAATGAAGAAGTTGAGGCTCTAAATGGAGCAATGACAATGAAAGCTTCCGATAACATGAGTCGGCAGCACCCTTCAACTCTCCGATTCATTAACACGAATTTGAAAACGTATAAGTGGACAGGAGTGACCTTTGCAAATACCCAGAAAGTTTTGTTAGTGACAATAAAAAACAACTTATATCCTCAATAGTTTTGTTGAATCTCTCTTAATTCACTTCATTATTGTTGTTATTAATCTCTAAAAATAAAGCTCTTGGGGAATGGAATATTTGTAACAGCCCACAAACGCAAAGTTTATTTTCCAAGGTAAAAGTTTAATATCACGAAATGTGTATAAATAAGAAGTGAAAATGAAAAAAATAAAGCATTAACTTGATTAAAAACTACTTCAATATCTAATTGAATCATTTCAATTAATTAATAGATAATAAAAACTACGATACTTTTCTGAAGTATCTTAGTTTTTATGTAATGTAAAAACAAATGTATCTTTCCGTTAAATTTTTTTTCGGTACAACTAGTTTCGACGCATCGACGTCATCCTCGGATACTAATTACATCATTGCAAAAAAAGGAAAAAACAATAGTGGAAAGATACAACGGTATTTTTACTGCAGTGATAAAGGATTTCCTCAAAGTTTTGCCTGAAAACATCAAATATACGTTACTTCTAATACACCACTCTAGCAGATCGATCACAATTCTCATTTCAATATTATACTTATATCCCCATGCCTATTAGTCACTAAATGGTGTCATGGTATTAATGAAACACAAAAATGTTTTCTATGAACACGGATGCGCAGGTATGTCCAAGTCAGAATTGTGTACTAAGTTTATCATCACGCTTAAAATGAAGCTATAATTACAAAACATCTGATCTGCTCCAACGTGACTATTATCTGCTCTACTATTTGAAAACTGATACAGCCGATAAACCGTTGGAATTAGGAATAAATTGCGATATTACACACATACATAACCGAGTCACGAAATAAAAATCTTTAACACTTGATAGGAGTTTTGTTCTTGTTCAGACTCACCAAAAGAGCGTAAACCGTGTTCTCCTCACACCCCAGAAACTAGCTCCCTCCCTTTAATCTGCAATTTACAACTCGAGAATTTCTTCCTCATATTTCGCCTGCCGCATTCCAATATTAATGCCCAGCCTTAATTAGACGAAAACTCACCCAGAAAAGATTTTATTCGGTGATGATATTTTTAACGCATTTATTAAATTCGAAAAACCACTTAATTACGATAGGTGGTTTGGGGCTACGAAAACATGGCGTGTGCATTATAAAACCGACAATTCAGGCCGGAAAGCATTGAATCTTACCGAATTTATTTCTCACAGCTGCCTTATACTTTTTGGCGGAGAGCCAAACGCAAGACGGGTAGAAGAGGAGCAGTGCAGACAGATATTTGTTCCGTTATTTTCTACAGCTAATGAATGACGACAGTCGATCGCACGGTTTAGCATCAACGCCGGTTAACGGTCCATGCACAACTGCGACTCGTGCGATAAACACTTGGACACAACTCGCAAAATGATTAAAACAACATTCGCTGTAGAGGCATTTAAGGAGGAATAAGCTGTGTTCTCGAAACTTCGTTCTGCGTATTTTCGATTAACTTATTGCCCGAGAAATTCTACGGCTGATTCAAATGAAACTCAACGGTTGCCGTCAGCATACCGCCGAGAAATTTTACACAATATTCAACTGGGTTAGTGAACCATGTGTTCGTGCGGTGACAATGAATTAAGTCCACTAGGATATGAATGAAACAACTTCGCAGTAACGGTTTCATTAGGTACAGAAACGTCGTTCAATTCCCTGCCACTCACAAAATGTTCCAACAAAAAAAATGTTGTCGATATTCTTTCTTTCAGCAAGAGTTTAAACATGCCCACTTTTTGGGTTTACAAGTAGACGGAAAAAAAATTTCATCAAATTGAAAAGAAATCGATGTGTGAACGAGTTCCCAACTTACCTGGAGTGGGGTCGGATATATTCCAGGGGTCGGATTGCATTGCAAAGAAAAAAACAAAAGGCATAATTCTTTTTAACGTGAAAGTTCTTTCAATATCCTTATTTCTAAGCGAATGAATGAACTCTCTTGATGCCCAATTATTCACTCTCCGAATAAACGAAGTCTACTCCAATACCTCCAAAAAGTCCTCTTCCGCATTCATTCGTTAAACCCCCTCGTAAAATACTTTCAGGTTATTATACGACCAGCATTCCTCCTCCTCACTTTGCTTTTTTTTATCGCGCTTAATCACTGAAGTTTTGCGGAGTTCAATAATATACGGAACACGGAGGAAATTAAGGAGTTAAAACCTTCTCGGGACACCGCCTAATTAAGCTCTTGCTAATGAAAACCAGCAATTTGTCGGAGAGTGGAAGAACGGCATCGAACCTACATTCGCCCTAGAAGATCTTAACGAGAAATAAATTAATTTTCTACCCGCAATGCTTATATTGCGCTATTTATTTGCCAAAAGCACCGCACCCGTCTGAAATCCTCTGATTAAACGACACTGCATTAGCAACGATACTTCCGTCACGAAAGGGCGACACGGGGCGAAGTCATGCTCTTATGCGGGACGAAAACTAAATTTGCTCAGCGGATATTTCAAAGCACTCGGCTCAGAGAAAGGTTGAGACCCCGAGTCCAGAGCACAAAGTGCTAATGACGAATTTTAAGTTTTAATCAAGGCCTTTCCGTAAACTTAATCTTCCTCCGATTATCCCGGGCGACTACTCGGTCACTTAGCCCTCCCACCCGCCCCTCCTCCCAACCACCATACGCAAATGTGAAGAAAGAGAACAGCCCCTGACACTTGGCGAGTTAAAGCTTTCCCGCTCTCCCCATCATTCTACGAGCCACTTGGAGAGCATTAGCGACAGGTGGCAGGAGGGTCGCCCTGTCACAGGGGCCTCCAAGGCTGTACACGCCCCCCTTCTCCCTCTGCCCATACCTCCACCATTCCCTCCCACACTCCCCCACTCTTGTTGCAGCTCACAGCTTCCCCCCCCCCGCCGCCACACCTACTCCCTCCACAAACGCTGCATTCCTTCCTACCTCACCCCACCCCCATTACTTTCTCTCTCTTTTAAGAGGTGCGCAGTACCGGTGGCGCCACTCGTCCACTGTGGCCGGGCGCGAAGCTTTGAGAGAGAACCGGAGCGACGGCCATTGTGGCCGTCGTCCCGTTTATTGTGCTTCGCTCTCCTCGTTTTCCGTCCGCGCCAACCCCCGGCCGCCCTCTCCCGCTTCCCTCGAGACTCTGCCACTTCCTCCCCCCATTCTACTCTCCCCCCACCACACCCGACGACGCGAATGGTCTGCCGGAGTCAATGGTAGAAACGAAGTCTGAGCGGACGGGAAGAAGCCGAGCTCTCGTCGCTCTCTCTCTTCTCCGGGACCGTGTGGATCGACTGGAATTCTGAGCACAGGCTTCCGATTCCCGGCCCCCGGGTGGGGGGGAGTTCCAGCTCCCCTCCCTCCGACCACTCTCCACCAGACCCGGGGAGGCGGACGTGCACACGCGGACGACAACGAGGAGACCATTATCCGCTCCAAACAGACCTGTGCAAGAAGCGGGGAGGAAGAGGGGAGATGGGGTAATAACCTGAGGAAGATTGAAGCCGCCTGCGAGATGGGAACGCCGCGTGCGGTCGGCTGAGGCAAAGGTGCCGGGGGATTGATTAATGCAGCCCTTGTCCTTGCTTCTACCCCTCCCGTTCGGCCCTTACCTAGTCTCTCGACTATTTGTGGAATCGAACACCGATCGCCTCGCTTCTCTGAATTAAATTTTCGTCGCTCCCGAGGGTTCAGCCGTACCAACGAGCGCGCTTTTCCGCAATGAGTCTGGCCGTCTTGGAAATATTCAGCGACTGTCCTCCGCCGCGACACAATACCAGCGACGTCCACTTGCCCTGGGGCATTAAACATTCTGGTGCCCTAATGGAAGTCGTATGGGGAGGCTCCAGGGCTGTTCTCTCTCTCGAGTCTCCCTTGACTCACAAATCCCACTCTGCGGTCTCTCTGGTGGGACCGGAGAGAAATTTGTATTTCGGTGTACAACTCCCTCACATCCAACGAAATTATAACGATTCTAGGAGTGGTGTTCGAGCCTCGGCTTTTATGATCGTTATTTTAGAAAGCTAAGAGTATACTTGGGAGATGAGGTTCAATTTATGAAAGGAACGAACTTAATTTTGGGTTCCTGAAGTTTATTTACCAAAAGAGCAGCTGTGAAACCACTTTCAGCCGCTAAATTAAATAACAAGCACATTATCAAAATTATTTTGCTTCTCTTTTTATTTTTTTATGATATTTCAACGGTTACGGCCATCGAGTAAGCAGATAACACGACAATACCATCGATTTTAATTAATACCTTCACTGGCTAAGAGAGGCTTGTCCCTTAACATGCCAGTGGCTTCTGGCAGTCGTGGAAAATGTAGAAGATTGAAGGAACTTCTTTAATAGGGGATGCATTCCATTAATGCCACTCTTCATATTCTGCCATTTCATTTTCAAGTAGACAATAGTTGAATATTAATGCAACATTAATGATGCACTGATTACCCTTGACTTCGTTGGGATTGGAAGTTCCGCAGAAAAGTATTATTCAAGTCTGCCAAAGGATGAGCTCATTCATTTTTATTATACTTTAAACTCATTTAACAACTAATTCCTCTTATGAATTTTTAGGAATATTTGGGAATGGCAAAAACTGGGCGAAAAATACACCCTCTATCCCCCTCCCCGCCAGAGCTCGATAAATGGGAGAATCACGAGTTGACTCGTTGTGGAGGTTTAAGCAGAAATTTGCACCGGTACTCGACCGAATTAAGTGAGCTCTCCGGGGATCGAGCGCTTGGAATTCCACTTGAGTCCGCTGGTCAATGGGAGAGAGAACGCCCTTTTCTCACACCCTGTTGCTCTCGCACCCGGCGACTGGAAGCAGGAGCGTTGGCCCGGAATGATCGTGAGGACCATGGACTCGTGTAATCCTCTGCACTTTACTCGATACGCAGAGTAACGGCACTACAGTACCTCCTCAACCATTCGAAGCGGATTACCGAATTCTTTCATCCGCTTCCCACTTCCGTTCGAGGAATTAAAAAATTTCTTCCTCCCTCACCTCACTCCATCTTGCGACATGGGCGGCGAGGCTTCGCAACGATTACCTTCATAGACAAAGACGGTGAGGCGCAGGGGAATGCAGGACAAATTTCACGGCCGCCGTGGGTCGGTTACTCGGAAATTTTCCGCTGGAAGTATTTGCGCGCGTTTTCACGAAAACCACTTCTTCGAGGCATCCTTTTCCCGAAAAATGGCCGTCCCGGAAGAGGCCCACCTGAAGGGATTTCCTAAGAAACACGATTAGTGGACGTGAGGCGAATATCCCAAAGGCAATCATCCGGAACCGCACGTCACATCCCTTCCATCTTGTAACTCTTTCCTGGTGACTGGAAGAAAATGACCAATTTGGTCCCGAGGACGAAATGATGTATAAAGAGGATCGTGCGACAAATAAATATCATCATTTTTGTATTACATCAGATATTAAAAAAAATACAGAAAACTATTTATCCGTTACCGACAGATGGCATTAAAAGTATCTAGGTACCACAGACATCACTTCAATCAACAACTTTTGTCTTGGATAAATTTAAATGGATAAAATATTATGAAAGTGAACATGTCATCTGTTGACGGTTTCAGTACCTACAACAATTCTGCGTTACAGACATTACCTAAGACTACAACTTGAAGAGCAAATACTTCCATACTAATCTATTAAAATTTTCCCACATTAAATGATATACCAGCCTAAAAGTCCTAAATCGGAAAAAAAACTACACCGCATATCACGTAACCTATCTGGCGGGTAAGGCAGTGTGATCAACACGCGGATCTCTAAAGGACATTAACTACTAACTCTTTACCACCCTAGCTCGCGGCCCGCTGGCCTGAAACCGACCACGCCTCTGCCGCATTCTACTCCTACAAATCGCTCAATAACCAGGGAAAGGGTTCGCATTCGTGCATTCCCCGGGAAGGAGAGCGAGGGTGGGGTACCGTTGAGTGCTATGTGCACGGGTCAGTTGGGAGTTGGGGGGGGTGCGTGGCGTGGAATGAGTCGGGTAGGCGATCGAGGGGGGGGGGCAGAGTTTTGGTTTCTTTCGCGTGGCATGGGGAAAGGTGAGGCCTGGGAGCCGACCCCCACCCCGTACACTTGGCCCGGCGTCTGATGACTAAGGTGGTCGCGCACGCAACCATTACCCTTCTCCCGCGCGAGAAGGCCGTGCTCGTTGAGGGGGCGAGCGTCAAAACGCCTAAGTAGAGACATAAACACCACCCCATTCACCACATACCCCCTTCCTAGGGGGCGCCGATTGATTCGCCTCTATTCGCGGTGGGTTGCAAGGGGGTACGAGAAGGGTGGGTTGCCTCGCGAGATTCCGCTCCGGAAACCCCGCTCTCGCCCAGTTGGCAGGGCGTTCTTGACGTAACATCCGGCGTTCGAGGGCCGGACGGTGAGGGGTCCAGCCTCTCCCCCTCGGACTCCACTGTGGAGCGATGGGAGATATCCTTCTTGGTGAGATAGGAGGGGCAGAAAGGGAAAGCAGCATACGCCAAACGCGTGAATCATTCACAATAAAGGAAATCCTCCACAAATGCACGCAGAATCATGACCTTGTCGGTAATTAGTCAACACTCGCAAGCACTTTTTCGGCAGGTGTTACGAATTGTGAAAGTAAGTTTCTCTTAATCATTGGATGTCTAAGTCATATTGACTTCAAATGAAGGAAACCACGCGGTCTAGTATGAAAGCAGGAAAAATTTCCCATGCTTAAAAATTTGACTTAGGTGTTTAAGGACGATAATCGATGGAATAAGATGCATGCATAATCCCTAGGAGATAAACGGGACACAGATCCATTTGTATCTCGCTAGCTCCGAACTACAAGAAGTTAGCTATTGATCATTACAAAAATCAGCGAATATTTAAATGTATAGATCCTGACAGTGATATTCATTTCACTCTTATAATATTATCGTAAAGAGCGAACACCGCGTGTAGTACGTAACGTGGAGAAAATATATCAATTCAACAATGAAGAGGATGAGAACTTAAAAAATTTGCACTTTTCACACGCGTGGAGTAAATTTGTTAAAATGGAAAGAGCCAAAAACGTTTCACGAACTCTTCCCGTAACTGTTAATCGGCATGTGATGCAATGGTTTGCAGGGCAGTGTCTCGAAAAAGGTTGCTCGCTGGGCCGATGCCCATCGTCAACGCCCAATTTGCAACTAAATTACGGAAAAAACACTAGCCATTGCCAACAAATGAAGGGATGATAAGCGTTATCAAACATTGATGGAGATCAACGACCATAATTCGATTGGTCTGAGCATTCTTACGGCCGCGAGCCGAAGTTTCAACTGCACAATGAATGCTGCAAAATTAAATCGCGCATCTCGTTTTCAATGAATGCCAGGGAGCACGCAAAATTTTTTTTCATTACGTGAGTCCCTTGAGGTTCGTGAGCTGCATAAGAGGGGGAAAATGAAAGTGAAGGCCAATGAACGAATATGTGAGACCGAAAAAATTGGGAAAAAGGAGAGCCGAGAGGCGGTAAAAAAAATCACAGCATGAGACAGGGTAAAATGAAAGGTGATGGGAAACACACTTCGGTCTGAAAACGTATTACAAAACCACGACGTTGAAACAACCTCGCGACCGGAGAGAGGGGTGTTTGAGGAGGCCTACGAGAGGAAACAGACAACAGCCTGTCGCACCGCTCGGAGGGCATCGAGGACTACGGGGAGACCATTTTGTGCGCCGCGCGGCACCCATTAAAATGAAAATGTAGAGCGGCACACAGGCGTCAGGCGAGAGACCGCTTGAGCTGCTTTCTTTAGAACGGCGCGGAAAAGTTTCCGGCACGCTTCGGTGCCTTCCCCCAAGCAACCCAATTTCCTCGTCGTTTCATCCAGCCCTCCATTTCCCCTCCTTCTCCTCCCCTCCCCGCCCTCTCACGTTTCTACATTCCGCGAAAGAGAATACGGAACCCGAGCTCTGATTCAGCGCGTTCTCACAAAATACGCCAACGAGTCACACACACATGGATTCCAAGGACGGTGCAGGCGCGGAGTAAGCGGGAGTGGTTGTCAACAGCGTAGCGATGGGGTGGGGGGGGGGAAGGAGATGAGTGGGAGGGTGGGTGCTGGGGGCCGGAAAATTGTGCTGTGGTGGTCTGCCATTAAAACTAAGGGGCGAGGGGACGGTGGAGTCGCCCCGGAGCCGTGCGTGGAATAAACTGAAACCTTTCAATGCACGTGGCGCAAAGCATAATAAAATCGAGCCTAAGATTCTCAAATTTTATATTCATTTGACCAAATTCAAACCCCAAATATTATTGATGATTCATTGTTCGAGTTAGGCATGCATGTGTGCAAATGTGACATGTCGCGGTAGTCCAGGTGTGGAGCGTTGTACTACTGACCAGAGGGCCCGGGCTCGATTTCCGGGCAAGCCTCTCTGGGCACCTGCAGCTCCACCCAAGCTATGTGATTTTTCGGGTACCAGATCTTCTTGGAAACCATAACCAGCACAGGGAAAGGAACTGGCCCCCCTAACACCTGATGTGTGAATTTCACACGTCAGGGAAGGGGGGCCGGCGCCGTCGGCGTTAGGACGAGTACTGGGTGAACTCTCTCTCTCTCATGTATGTATATATATATATATATATATATATATATATATATATATATATATATATATATATATATATATATACCCCGACAAACGCCCTTGCGGCGGCTGGCAGGTTACTGTGTAGATTTAAACGAAACGTATCTCCATTTAAGGCTCCACCGCCGGAAGAGATTTACATACAATTACGAGCACGGAAAATTAAAAAAAACGGCGGCGTCCAGACATGAAAAAATACTTCTAATCGGCGTTTCTGAAAGGAAATTAAAACAATTTGGAGCCGGGGGAATGAAATCATAAGTCACTTCAAAGAGTACATCATACCAAGTAGGTACTTTTCGTTGATAGCGCGTGGTAAAACAAGATGTCGACGGTAATCATAAGGGAATCAAAACGTAAAAAATGTTATCAGCATACAATTGGGAGAACCACTGTAAAAACCTACAGAATTTGAGCAAGCAAATAGGGAAGGAGAAGTCAGAAGGTGGAGTTGGATAAAAAACCCAGTGATAAAAATGTTAGGCAAATAGAGAGATGAAAAGAAATCCTGGAAAGAGCATGGAATAGTTGGACGAGGGTAAGGGGAAGGAGGAGGATTTATGAGCCTGGAAGTCATAAGGACCATTTCAAGACGTTGGCCTATTGAAAGAAACAAAAAAGCGAAATTAGGAGCTATAATGTTTTTTCAATGCAAACCTCACACGAGAAGGGTATCATCAGGGCAAGCCATACCTTAACAGGCGAATATGGAGGGTGGCCACTGTATTGGAGGATGGCCACTGTATTACTTAAAAACCGCTAAATCACATTTCCTTATCATTAATTTAAGCATAATGCTTAAATATCTGATAACATTTATCAAATCAGACCAACATAAACATTTTCCACGGCCAAATTAAATGTCGGTTATAAAACCTCAAATGCTGCGAGGAATCGATTTTGAAGGTAAAATTAACACCTAAAGAAAAGGATCATAATTTTGTAGAAGTTCAATTGTCGATGGAACGAATTAATGAAAAGTGTGAAGAATTCCAAGTAGAAATAATGACTCGAGTTTAGTAGCCATTAGGTTCAGAAAATTTAAAATTATTTTTACTTCAATTCAATCCATAACTATTGAATTCGATTACTCAATTCCTATTTCAATACTTGAATGTTGGTGCAAAACTCAAATCATTAAAAATCTGAATTTTGACGTTTGAAATTGAAAACTGAATGCATATTGAAATTCGTTAAACCATTAGTTTCATCTTATCCCAATCATCATTAATGATTACTTATTTATCACGATTAAAAAAAATTACATTTTTCAATTTCTTGAATTTTTAAGTTTTGCATGCGAGTATGGATACGTTTTCCCGCATCGCATAAAGTTATGAATAATATTCGTAAAATCACGAATTTAGCAATTATATGTTTTCAATATAACAAAGCCTAGTCCTCAACTTAGTGTTTCGATACAGCATCTACGCCACCAATTGACGTCAATGTCAGTAGTTCTTTCTCACAATAAGAGATTTTCAATACCGATTTTGAAAAATGTACCAAGGAAAAAATGTAATGTACATACGTGCGTATTTTTTGACCCTTTGCAATTCATTGTCACATTCATTCATCCATTCCGTCCTCTTCTAGTAAATTTTGAAGTACACACTGATTTTTTTCGGATTTTAAATATTATTAGTATCGCTGTCTCTTTTCTCGTCCCGAAAAATATAATACAGACGCATATATATATTTTTTAATATTACGTAAAAACATCGCGACAAAATTTAATAAACTGAGGACTTTTTGCAAACAGATCCATACCTCTTTAAATTATAGATATTGATTCCGTATTCAAGTAATTACAGTAATTTATCATTTTCAATTATTAAATTTTCATTTAGCTGAAGATGATTAAATTTGATTTTTTTTTGTTTAACGAAATTCGATCAAACGCACATTGTTCCTTATTTTTCAGTACCCTCGGATGTTTTTCACTTCGTAAAAGTCGGCGAAATAAAATATTCTCCGATACTGTTACGTTATATATTTAGAGCATACGTGAAGCTCTAGGAATGCAAAATGTTGCCTATACGTAAACAGTGACACTATCTAATCTTTGAGTCCAGCAGTACGAGTTCCATCCACAATCCAAAGGAGTTCCATCTATAATCGGATTCGTGGGGAGGTTCTGCGTCGTAAAGGCACGGATGAAATGTAGGAATGTCATAATTTATTCTCTGTTAGAAAATTTGCACAATGTAAGGATGATAGTTTAAAATGTTTGACAAAACGTAATTGAATTTTTTTCACACGACGTAACCGAGATGGCAGCTTCAAAGATTACCATGTTATTCCTTGTTAAGCCATCAGGGGTGTTTAAACCCCTGATTTTTCCTCGGTCTCCATGACCATTTAAAAATCCCAGAATTTTCCTGGTTCTCAAATATTCCATAGATCTATAGCATCACTGTTCATCTACTCGACAAATGAGGCTGGCTCTACAATGTTGCTCCTTGCAAGAACGCGGACGCCCCCCCCCCCGCACAAACACGCACGGAAACGTTTTCCAAGACACTAAATCAATTTTCGAGGATACTTTGGAAGGGTGTGATTAAAATTATTTTCTGCCATAGCAGCAGATAAAAAGTAACTGATTCAAACACGGCTCAAATTCATCTCCAGCATTATTACAAATGGAATTCCGTCTCGGCGGCTCAAAAAATAAAGGCCTCGAATGGATTTCCTTCTCAGAGGAGGGATCATGGACCCGAAAAACCACTTTTGAGGACGTGGGCTCTCGAGCCCTCTTTTTATTGGATCTCGAAGATCCTACACCCTTCTTCGTTGGCGGGGGAAGGAACGTTCCCCTGAGGGGGAGATGGAGGGAGGGGGTGTGCGTAGCGGGGGTGGGTAGACTCGAGAGCGTGGTAGGGAGTGGCTGCCCGGGCAGGGTCATTCTGTACTAATTGTACGTGCCTTTGGCGACGCCGCCCTGCCCCCCCCCCATCTCCCAGGGGACGGTGCTGTACACGTTACTGATAAAACAAGCCCCTCGGGAGGTTACCGTCAGACTTCCGATGGGGTCGTTCGGTCGCAAGGCCGGCTAGCTACGTCACGTCTTTTCGGAATCAAGTTGATACCGATTTCGTGTCGTCCTTATTCTTCTTCGAACGTCAGGGTGGAAATTGAGGAAAAAACCGCCAATTCCGGGACAAAATAAATTAAAGAGAGGAGTGAGGTGATCTAATTGCGCTGCAATTAAAAGCGATACCGGTTGTCCTCCTCGCCTTGAAAAAAAAAACTTTGTGGGTTTTTGCAATACTCTTCAAACCTACGGCTCAATTTCGAAATACACGTGACACTTTTAGGATGTATTTTTTAAGAGGTTCTGTTTTCATATATTTTTAATTCACTGGATCCATTTACTGGTATCTATTAACGATGAATTTACATTGGAATTATACACGCTAGGCATACATTGGTGACGCATGTTAATATTGATTCAGAGAATTAAAGGGTTACCCCTGTGAATACGGTCAATAGATATTGTGTACGCATAATTAAAGCAATTTTTTTATCTATATGCGCCATATTTCTCGTTTATGTGACGCATTTACTGAAGTCCAAAATTGTAAAATATATCAAAGATGTTATCAAATTATTGTTACAATGAACACTTTACGTAAATAATTAATGATAATATTTGGATGGTATTGAGGCTCTTTTGAAAGCCGCATGTATCCGATATTATAGATTTTATTCTACTATAGATTCACTTTTGAGTCGCAAAAATTAACCAGAACCTTGTAAACAATAGATTTATCTCAAATTTAAATAAATAAACCGAAAATATCCATGCAGAAGAGTTACGAATATCTTCATCCTCTCTACATCCACCCCTTTTTGATCAATTTAACTTTCTCATTGCCTAAATTATCACAAAATAAGATCAACAGAGATGCAAAAGGAATAAAAGAAATAATTTGTCAACAATAATTGGAAATTACAATAATGATAATTGTTTTTGTTACTTGCAGCGCAAAATTAGACATCAGCAGGTGGACTTACGCCATGATACGAAATGACTTCGGCATATCTTGAGCCCCGGTCAAGACAACGAAATGCACGAGAGTAATGAAAGAACGGTTGAAGGGATTCCGAGTCTCATCCCATCCTTCCATCTGCACACCTTTCCCCCCTAAGATCCCGCCTGTCCGTAGCCTCGTCCGCCATGTAGGAAAGAGGAAGGGTTGCGTCCGAGGAACTCACCCCATTTGGGGTTTTGAAGAGCTAGTGGAGGGGGATAAGAGTGCACGGGAACGAATAAGTGAGAGCGAGAGAGGGAGCTGGGAATGCCCACCACTCATAAAAGAACCGCCTCTCCACGACGAAGGTCTCGTCAATGAGGAGACTTTCCCTCGAATTTGAAAAAGGAGAGAGAGAGAGCCCTGGGACTGAGGACGGGGAGCGATAGAACAATGGCATGGCCGTTACCATTCTGGACCTATGAATTTCTCCCAATTATCCAAGTTCCTCAGGCCAAATTTTCTTCTCTTTTCCGGCTAAAATATTAGTGAGGGCCACTTATTGAAATTTAGCACACCAGTGCTCTCAATCACTAACCGGATCACTAAAATTATCCGCGGATGCCTCTTCGCCACAAATGAACCATGCAAGAATAACACCACTTGAACACAGCGCGCTGTTTGTGGCTGTTTGTGATTTCTTCACTATCAAATCCAAATTTTAATCAAAATTATTTCGTATATCATGGGGAAAATCATCACCCCCGTTACTTTTAAGTTATTTGCACTCCCTACAAACTTTAAAAACACCCTCGAGTGTCATTCTGGAGAAACAAAAGGTTTGGCTGCTTCTGTGATGTTTTAAAAATCTACCTCCTTCTAGGTAGGTCTAAAGCTAAAACAGGACGCAGAAACTTACTTTCATTTTTCCTCATTATTCCTCCGCGCCAATTGAGATAAATTTACATACTATTATTTAATAGCGATAACTTGAAACTTTGAGAATCGTAAATTGAATTAATTTAACAGTCCTTTAAAATGACTACGAAATTTCCAAAAACGTTTCAAATAAATCATCTAATTTACCTAGATCACTGCATTTTCACGAATTCATTTTCCATGTTTCCTGCCCTTGTGGTAACCCTGTAAATGGCTCAAGCTGCCTTCCAGCAGTACCCGAATCAAATCGTCCGCGTTTAAAATGCCGAAAAAGAAAAGCGGAGCAAGATGGTCACAACACGACCAATGTTCCACCCCCGTCTCCCCGATTGCTGTCGCAGCCAATCACAAACGGCTTCCAGGGCCGAGGGAGAGGGATTTCGAAATGTAGGGTGCGATTACCATCCACATGCTCCGCGGGAATCATGAGGGTTTCGCCCATAAATACGTAACCCGGAGGCCAATTATGCCACTCCAACGACGGAGAGCCCTCTGAAAAATGGATTCACTTCGCTAAATGTTCGGAGCACGCAAACGAAAACGACATACAATCATTCGAGCCCAAGCTGATGTTTGGCATGCGATTTGGGCAATGTGGCCCGTGTAATTCGATTGGGGCTCAGGACGAAACTCAATGCCAAGTGGAATAAAGGACGTTGCTTCACGAATACAACACTAATGATACGAGAAAACAGAGCGCTGAGCCGCAAAATATTTTTTCTCGTCACCTGCTATTAAATATGGAAATATAATTTACAAAATTCAATATAGATAAATAAAAAGAAACAATAATATTAAGAAATAAGAGCAGCTTCGATTAATCATTGGTCTAAGTGCTCCGTTGAATATTTATCGCTAATTTAGAGCGCAGGAAAATATTTCAACCTACTCCGGAGAGTGCTAATCTATCGTTTTCACGAAAGATATGCCTAATTGGCAAACCTTCTTTCCGTGGATAAATCAGGCGAGTGTGCTTAAGCTTACTGGATACCCAATTTTGTAAACGAACTGCTGAACAATGACAGGATTCATTGTGGCAATTATTATGGGCATACAAACGTAAACGGCATGCATGGCATTCAACCCCAGGTTAATACAGATATCCCCTTTGAAATTAGAGGCTAAGAAATTAAAGGATTGCTTAGGTTGGCTTCACCAAGTTGCTTCTAATATGATAACAGCGTTGGCTCGAAGGGTAAGAGAACAAGATTCTTCATCAAGGGGAGCTTCGCACCATGATTCGGTGACGTGGGAAAAAGGCGGTTCCCTGACAACGACAGGCAAGGACAGAGCCCTTTGTCCATTCCGGGTTCCGATTTGGGAAGTTCGCTACAAAATCTGGCAGAGGATTCGTGGAAAATGAAAACTGCGCGCGCAAATTCGTTCGCCGCAACCTCCTTCGAGGGACCAAATTACTGAAAACCCAAGCGGTGAGCCATGGTATGGGGGCGTGCTAAATATTCCCGAGGTTCACCTCGCCCCCCCTCCCTTTCCACCCTCCCATGCATAATGTCCCACACCCTGCGCCGTTCGTGGGACGAGGCCCGGACACAGTCCTACGAAAAAGCCGGAAACCCATTTGAGATTATTGGATCGAATGACTGGCATCGATTGGAGGGGATTTGAGGCGGTGGCAAGGGCGGTGGTTGTTGGGGAAGGGAAGATTTCACACCAAACGACGCTCCGGCGAGTCATAATGCCCGTCTAACAGTTTTCCCTCTCGCTCTCAACCCCACTCTGCGACCCCCGCACTACTTCAATGGCCCTGGCCAAGAGTGTTTTTGGTGCCGGAGCTTTTAATGCTGATTTAAAGAACAATTGGGGTGCTGAATCCAATCATGACACTAGTTTTTTTCCTATCAGCTATAGTTTTCAAGATATAGATATGTTGTTACTTACGTAAAAAATCTTCTACATGATGATATGGGAATATTATATTAATAATTATCTCATTGGTCTACAATATAGAAATATACATAAAACTTATTGACAGTTTATTGAAAATAAAAGGAACACCGCAGAGTGGTTATAAATTAGTATACTTATAGATTTATTTAACTTTGAAAATTATTTTCCGGAATATATCAAATATTAAAACAACTAATCGTAAGATGTGCCATATCTAAAAAAGTAGAGCTGTTAAATAAAAACGGATTTCATATTTGGATTCAGCTCTACAAATATAGTTAAAATCATCACAAAGATTCCCGGCACCAAAAAAATTTTTTTTTTTGTAGGCCTGTGTAATATTCCAACCCCAAATAGCGAATGGAAAAGTGGTGGGAGGAGGGAGAAGGGTTCGTGGAGCCGTGGAAGACGGGCGGGGGCAGGGTTTAAAAGGGCCCACCCACGCCTCGATTTCATTTCGCTGCCCAAGATGCATGCACCTATAGGTCACAAAGGATGTGTGCCGACGGGATTGTTTCGCAAAATTCCTCCGATTGATTGAACATCACGAGAAATTTAGCGTTCCCTTTCCTCGCGCCTCAATCGTAGCATCAATGCAAGTGCACATGAAACCGCTGGGGTTCGAATTTCATTAAATATACTGCACAATATGGCTAATAACTATGCCATTCCACAAGAGAAATCATTGGGAATTCTGTTTGGATTGGTGAGAGCGGAGATCTCCTCAAAGTAAGCATTATTCGGGTGAAATTCACACGAGAAGCATGGCGGGGTGGAAGTAGAAGTTCTAGAAACAAACAAATCTCGCAGTTTTAATTTTAGGTGGAAAGAATCACCCGGATGTCGAACGTGGGACTCATGGGTCAATTATCCCAACGATTTTGTCATTTGACTGACACCACCTATAAATCCCACTTCACCTTTATTTGAACCACATCACCCCATATGACCTCAGAATAATTTCAACCAACAAGCACAGAAAACTTACTACTTCAACTAAAACCCTCGTCTTTCCCCCTTCAGAAATGAAAACTGACTAATCTAAGAGGTAACGCCATAGTACCGGTGACTTCTATAAGCTATTATAGCCAAACATTAAATCACAGTCTCTTTTAGAGGGCAGGGGCGCTGGGGAACCCAGGGGAAATTTTCAATGCAGCACAACGTAAGGGTTTGCAGGAGCGAAAGAGTTCCAAGTTGCACCGCTTGAAACACGCCAACAAAGAGCTAACCAGAATAAAACTGAAAAAAAATGTTACGCAGTTAAGAGAATTCAAAAGCGAAGCAATGGAGTGAAATGAAATAATTGGAAATACGCTATTAATATAAAAAAATCTTTATTGAGATTCGTACACGGATCACTGACCATAAGCATTAACCAGTTACACCGACCACACCAATCCGATCCTAAAAAAGTGTTCCCCATCGGGTTTGCGCACTCCTGTAATCAATTTCTTATCGTGAAGAATTCATTCGCGCCACCAGATTTGCAACCAATGTCTCGAAATTTTTGAAAAGGCGACTTGGGATGGCTTTCCTCAATTTCTGAGAACGTTCTCATCCCCGGTATAGTCCCCTACCATACACCGCCGTAAGGATATTTCTTACATTCATTTATTCGCAAGCTCACATTGTCCCAATGTTTCGCAAAACGTCAATGTACAGGTAGGTGCGTAATTAAAATCAAGCTGGACCGATGAATCCACGACAGAAAGGCCTATTGAAATATTTTATATGCTTCGCAATCCGCCCCTCTTTTTGATTCCAATGCACAATAGAACGAACACGCCTCAAAGAAATCCACTCTTCAATGAAAAGGAAATGATATTAAATTTTAGTTTTCTACGGTAGTACTTCTGTGGCCTCCAGTTAAAGTCCTCCATTCAAAATACTCTGAAATTAAATTTGGCTACGGCTATATAATAATGATAAAACATCCAGCAGCTACCGGAAGTATCGCTGATCTCCTTTAAACCGGATGCGGAGAATTTTACAACAAAATTTGCGATCAGTGAACCGAACTCGGCATTGACGCTCTCTCTCTCTCTCCTCCCCCACACCCTCATTCCCAACCTTCCGCATCAATAGCTTGGGTTGCTTTCCCTTCTGGTCTTTTGGTTTGCGCCATGTATTTGGAGCACTCGGCGTTCAGCAAGCGGGTTTGGGAGAGCGGGAGTGGGAAGCGGAAGAAGAGAAGGAGGCACACAAAGTGAACCGAGTCGAAAAAGCGACGCGGGAACTCACCGTCCGGATTGGGACGCATCACTCCGGCCGCCTCGAGAAAAAAAAACTCGGGGGACGTCAATGAAGGCGATGGCTCCCTCCCGACGCTTCCCATTACACACGGAATGCGATCCTCCCGGTGCCTCCACTCAGCCGCTAAAACGATTCGATTCCCCTTACTGCCCTCCCGCTCACGCCGCATTCCCCCAGAACTGCCATTTAGTTTATCTTTCCCTCTCTCGTAAATAACTTCTTAATCTTTTCCCTAACGCGAGCGTCATGCTCCTTAAATGCCGTAAGATGACAACGCTCGTCATCATTTTCCACTTCAAAACGAATATTGGAGAGTTTCTTTTTTTTTTAATGTCCCCAAAATTAGACGGGTTATATTTGAAAATTTATCCCCTTGGCGAGCAATGGAGTAATTTAATTTATCTGAATACGGAACGACTACTTTTAATTTTCCAACACTTACGAAATTTGTGGTCATTTAAAGGGTAATCACTATTTTAATATCGATGCGTGAAACGAGGTCTGACGTGCCGAAAAAAAGAAAAAGAGAGAAAAATAAATAATAAAATTAAGCCGAACAAAATTAATTTAATATTTTCATAAAGAGAGCATTACACATATTCGAGGAGCGCTCCGCTCCAGATTGGTTTCAGGAACTTCCTTTTAGAACAAGAAACATTGGCACATTCACTTTATGAATGGATTGAATAAAGCAGATATTTCACCAAAGATGTATTTATCAAGTTTTGCACTCACGATAAACAGGCATTAATAAAGGGTGAGAATCTCTTAATTGTCCACGTCAATAGACGTGAAACGGCCTAGTATTTTCATTACGGAAGAACGAATTCCCTCGCTAAAACGAAGAGGTGAAACGTGCGATCCTTCACTACCATTAAGTCCATTCCAAAATCATCCGGAAAACTAAGTGTATTCATTCATTTGGGCATTAATTTTAACGTAAAGAGCTTTTCTGGTAATTCAAAGTGGAACCTTTCAAAACAGCGCACTTCACTTGAGGGATAAAGCTACTTCTGTGCTAAACTGAATGGAATGCACACGCTTCTTCAATCGCGGGAAAAAGAACATTTTTTACGAGATGCCCTTAAAGACTTCGGTTACTTCACGCGACAAAAAAAGGGAGGTTATTCCCCTTTTAATTTGCCCACGCCCCCGCGGAACGTCCACCCCCTCCCCCTCAAAGACAAAGTTCCCCTGTGAGGTCCCTTAAAACGCCTGCCGTCTCCCACGCTTCCTGCAACGACCCCCGCGCACTCTCGAGCCCAGAAAGCCGTGAGGGAAAAGCGGAGGGACGTGGCCCTCAATCCGCCGTCCCCGTGACCACTCATTCCCCATACTAACAAACAAAAATATTTCCCCACGAACGTGCCTACGTTTCGCCCCAAAGTTCAAAGTCCAATGGAGTTCTCCTTTTGCAGACAATCGCCTCATCGCTTCGCGTGCCACTCGTATCCTCGACATCTCGATCCTGATTCAGACTCGGTTTTTGTCCTCGAGACCTGCGCACGTGATGGCCCGAGAAAAACGCGAATCGAACCCCACATGAAATGGAGATCGCCCTCATCAGGAAACTCCAATCCCCATACCATTCTCCCGATTCAGACATCAAATTCACTACCTCCTACGTAAAGAAACACTTTAGCCCTTTTCTCGAGTCCTTGAAGGAACTGATAAATCCCAGACTCTTCTCGATTTCTCCGCTAACTGGCTACCCATCGTGCAAGCACCTCCGCAACTGGGGAAGAAGAATGGACCCGAGGGAGGGGGATAGGAACATATAGGTTTAGCAGGAAGCGGAAGGGGTTGCGTGGGACTCACGTCAGAATTGACGGAAATGCTGACACGTACAACTAAACAGCAGCGAGCCGAGGGGTTTCCAAGATCCGGTGGTGTGTATTGGTTTATTTAGTTCATTATTCATTTTATATCATGAATTTATCGGCTTTCACCATACTCACGAATGCATACCATGAAAACAAAATATGTCAATAATTAATAGTGAGTTTGGACCACAGATTGTCACCACTCTCTATGAAGTTCCCCGCAGGCCACTGCTGGGTGCGGGGAATAGGGTGATTCTACAAACCACCTGGATATTCGACACTTGAGGTCAAATTTACACTTCGACTAAAGGTTACGTACCAAAATTAAGTGATATAATTTAGGTGATTGACATGACAGGGGTTAAAAAAGCGCTACATTGACTACATTTATAAATATTCAATTCATGCGATATTAGCGGCTAGTAGTGCCTGCGATGCGTGTTTAATAGCATAACAACTTACTAAAATAAAATCAGAATTCGCCATCAACCGTTTTGATTGCTTAAGAAAAAATAGCCTTTTTAGCCTGTTGGCTCTACAGCTAACCCATTATTTCCCACATAAATTATGTCGGGTAGCGCAGCAAAATGAGTAGTTTAATAGGTTTTTCAAATCATCACAAAAATATCTAAGTAACAGATTAAATTTCAACATAAGGTCAACTTAATAAAGTTAGTATTAAACAAAAAACTATCACATAATTAAAAACTTGGTAAACTAATGCACAAGAAGGATAAATAATATATTTATTGAAATGTTACCAACTCATTAACATTCATCTCATTAATCCTTCAATCCTAAAATCATCTGGTCGCAGCCTGCCAATCGCATACTAATTCTCTTTATGCCCTGGTAGGCCCTCCCGTAAATTCCTCTTCAGTTAGCTGACATTTCCCTCATAGCTTTCCTCGTGGAACATTTCCAATTATTTATCCTTCTCTTATATTCTCTACAAATTCGTTGAGTTTCCAATCCAACTCGTTCCTCTTTTCCTTACAGACTAAAGACTCATTCCGCAAAAGTGATGCCGAGCTAGTTTCCAATCATTATACGGAAAAACAGGGCCTCTGATTACTATCCTTAAAGCTATTTATTCCAAGCTTTTTAACCCGAAATCCCAGAGAAGGATGTATTCCTATTTAAAACCGAGTAAAATTAAAACAGGACTTTTTGCAATGTTTGAAATTTTACATTAAAATAATGATCTAATAATAAAAAATAATATAAATAAATGTACTGACACTTAAAATAATCCCTAAAAACCACAAATGTGCAAAATAATGTAAACGTGAGTCCAATGAATTCGATGGTTTTGAGACTCTACTTTGTGAAAATTCATTGTCACTGAATAAATAAGCTTAGTATTTTTTCACACAAAAATCGATAGAGGTACAATACATTTTTAAGTGAAAAAATAGTAAGTTTATTGATTCAGTGACATGTCCAATGTTCACCCGTACGAGGCGGCATTATGGCAACAAGATTCAAGCGGCCGGGCGAAGACGTCGCCGGCAGGCATTTTGTTTCTCCAAAATCTATTTTACCTTTTTCCTGGCTAACTAAGAGCAATGAGCTTATTTCCCCCAACGTGAAACCGCAGGAATTGAGTTCCGAGATAAAGGCTTCGATGACTGAAGATATATATGAGCGCGCAAAATATCGGCCTGCGGTGGTGCCATAACCCACGTTCTTCGTCACTACCGGAGAATGAGCGCGTTACCCACCGAACCAAGCGGATTTCCCCATGTTACGCCTTTTCAAATTTAGAGCGCAGAAAAAATTCCAATAAAATGCACGAAGTATACCCGCCTAACGCGTCCTTCCCGATCAAAGCGGACCAAGAGCGAGAGAAAAAAATGTGGACAAAAGGCCCGTGGAAAAACACGCCGAAAAGGTCAGTGTGTGGAAAAACACGCCGAGGCCACTAAACCGCTGGACGAAGTCTCCCTTTTGAAAATGGAACGGGAGTCATTTCTTTTGCCGGTGCGTGACGCCGTGAAAACCGAGGGCGGGGAGGAGGGACGGAGGTCCGACCCGGGCCGGACGAGGAGATGGAGACGGGGAGAGCGAGAGACGAGGCCGGTTAAGGGAGTGCGGCCCGCCTCCGGGGGGCCGTTGCGAGGAGCAGGGCCTCGCCCGGTAACCGCCGGCTCCGGCCCGAATCGATACGTCCCCGCACACACGCATAAACCGACGACTGCTCACGCACACGGGCCGGAGGACTTCGAAAACGCCTTAAAATTTCAGAGAGTGGATGCAGTGGCAAAATGGGCAGTGCGGCGCTGCGGGGGGGGGATGCAGGAAAGGAAGGGCCTCCGGGGGGAGGATTGGAAAGAACTTCGGGGCGCGAGTGCCAAACTCGCTGTGCAAAAGAAAAACGTTGGCCGGGCCGACGATTTCAGCGATAAAATATTGGCAGAACAACGGACGATCGAAGGATCGGAAAGTAAAAAGGAGCAAGGTAAGTAAGTGGAAGGAAGGCTTTCTGGGTATTCCGAAGTCGCAACCATATCGCAAATAATTCCCGTCTTTCTCCCTTTTAACTGTAGGTCGACCTCTTACACCTCGAGAACGTTTTAAATTGGTAGGAGTTATTCTAGACAAAGTGGGTTCTTGGTGATTCCTCCGCGTAAGCCGCAATTCGTGGAATTAGATCGGAGGGGTTGATCTAAGAGCGTGGGGGGGTCGGAGATAGCCATTCCCTTTTACGAACTCGAGTGATGCGAAATATACTAGGCCTCCTTCCCTCGTGTTTTATGCGCCTAACATCTTAATTATAGTGACAGATTCTAGGATTAAAGGCAAAGAGTGTAGCACGATGATTTGGATAAAAATGTCAGCGTTCAACGAAAATATTCCTCAAAACTTGTAGGTCAACCACCCTTAATCCTCCATCCATTGATATGCATCTAGATCCGTCCTTTTTTTAGAATCAATAGACTTCTTCAACCTCTAACTTTTAATTTATTACTTCCACATTTAATTACTCTTTAATTTGTACAGAGCCGGCTAGGAACAAAAAAAGAAAGGTGTTTATAATCGAACTTCTCGAAAATCATTCCCTCGCGGCGTGGACATTGTATCCGAGAGCTTCGTGTCGCCATTCCAACTAAGGATTTAGAACGGGGAAGGTGGAATAAGAAGAGCTCATTGAAAAAATGTAACGCGGAGCATTTTCGGCAATGCATCTAGTGTGACGTGATTCTCCATCTTTTTCCACCGAAATACTTCGAAGAAATATTCTGAAACTCCGTACATTATGTACGAGGAATGAGTGAAACATGCAAAATAAAGACTGAGGGAAGTTCTCTCTTGACTCCCAGTCTACCGAAAATTTCACGCAGTCATTGCTAGTGCGAATAACTCTCCGTAACACCGCCCATTAACACATTTACTACTACACTATGCAAGAATTTATGACAGTTCTTAGTACATATATGAGTGAAGTTGATGACAAAAATTATTTACCATACTCTGGGAGGACACTAGTAAATGTGGAACAGCTTGAGATTCCCAAAGCGTCCAGCATTGTTATCGAAGAGCATAATAATTAAACAGTCATCAACGCAAAATTCATTTGCCAAAGTAATAAAGACGGTGACAATGCCAAGGGTTTCGTCTTGTGTGGAAATCGGATCGGTACCCTTCATGTAGTTTGAAGCATGTAAAGCAATATCTGGATTGCGGCACGAAGTGGGTCGCTGGATTCATCCGTGCGGGTAGCGTGCCCCCGTTTCTCCGGCTGACAATATGCATACAGCGGCGGCACGGTGGTTCTCACCGAGTAAGCTGAAGAACAACAACGGGACCCCCTCCATAAGCCTCCTTCTGCGGGGTATTCAAGTGCCTGGCGATCCCGGTTGCAACGGCGGCGGGAGGGGAAAAGGGGGTGCTGCGCGGGATGGATGGACGGGGGCCCTGGGTCCAAAGGGCAGAGTGAAGGGGACCCGAGTCACGAAGGCGAAGGGGCGGCGGGGGACAAAGGGCCACAGCCTGACCCCACTCAAACATTCAGAATGACGTCATGGAGGGGAATGATACCCCAAGGGGGAGCTGTGCGGGGGGGGGGTGACAGCTGTTCACAGATGCATAAAATCCTCTACTTCAACATAATTAAATTTGATGAATTAAATGAATGAATGACTGAACCCAAATTAAATGAATTTTTAAAAACTGCCGAAAATTTATTTTTTGTTAGCTTATATTGCATAAACTTGTGGGACTAGGGGAAGGAAATTTTAGCAATTGTTAAAAATGTCTACGTAACACACGAAACATTATTTCCACAGGTATCATTTGAATCGAATTACACGATATTCTTTCTGAATAGAATTGAAATTTCACATAAATGATACTGTGATCGTTACGAATCATAAATATGTTGGATCAGTTTCGTTGAATAGATATTGATTCAGATATTAGGTTCGGTATAGGTGTGCAGATTGAGGGAGGACAGAGGCAGATGATATTTGGCCATTCACGCTGGTATGAGAGTTAGTACTTCTCCCCGAGGATTTTTTCGAGTTCAGCCAATAGTCTTTGTCATAGGCGTTTATGAAAACCTACACTGCGTCATAATAAAACTATTAAATACAATTCGCGGTCTAGAGCGGAGGAAAGATCACGTATGACCATTCAGACTACCCGAAAGAATAGTTCAGAATGCCAATAATCATCAATTTTTTATGGTAGCCAGTCTTGTAATACCCTCTGCCACTCGCTCACATGACTTGTAAATGTCGACATGTAGCCGAATGCTTTCTCTCCATAAGGCAGACACTTCCCACCAAAAAATGATCACGAAAAGCCCTAGAGGTTCATTTGCCATTATAATATATCGTACACAATGTGGAGGAAGTAGAGACATCCATCCTCATGTGTCAGAACGGAAATCAGTTTTCGGCCGCCGGGCCACTGAAACCCTCAAAATGCTTCGTTTCACGCGTGTGCCTCGTCTCTTTGCCGAAGTCTGACCAAATCAATTTGTGCCACTGCTGACACGATGCCACAAAGGCGGCAGTGATTCTATTGACCCGTAGATGCGGGCGGCCCCATTCCTCAGGCAAATCCGCTCAACGGCAGCGGCGCGACGCGTGATGAGCTGCACGGGGAGATTTCAAATACCAAAATGGGATTGTCCCGGCCTCCACGTGAGGGGATCAGTGCAGTGCAGCTGGGTAATTACAAAGCTCACTAAAATTAAATCACAATGTAAGCTCTTTGGCTACTTCGCGTGCCCGTTTCAAGCCGCGACGGGCATTAAAAACCGCCCCGTCGGCTCAAAAAGAAAAGAAATGAGCGCACAACACGTAGATTGCATCGCTGGCCTAATCGTTGGCGAATAATTCCTTTCCGACTATACGGCTATCCCTCCATTATACTACGATATTAAGTCATCTCTGGGACTGGGATTTATGATCGAGGACATAGACGTCAGACCATTCTTCCGTGATTACGCAGCATTAAAATCCAAAACAGCACCCACATGATGTGCTGCGCATATTTCAAGGAGACTTAATTCTCAGCAAAGAACTGGAAGCTGTGTTTGCTCGATGAGTTAAATACAGTTTCGGAGTAACGGTATGAAGATAGTGAAAGCACCAGGTCAAAACGTGATAATTCAGTGACATACATACATTACGTCATAATTTTAATCGATACGCGTTACCAAAACCATGATTGATTTTCATACAATATCCACAACATGCTTAATTGACTGAGCGTCGTCATACTATTACGCTACAAATGAACGTAGCAAAAAATGAACCATTAAAATTGATGCAGTAATCCATCAGGTACTTCAATCGGTTGAGAAAATGCATCGTCAATAAGGCATATCCTCAAAAGTGTAAGAAATTCACGCAGCGGACTTGCGAGAACATATAGTAAACCAGAAGTAGAAGTATAGTAAACCAGCACACTAATTTTATACAAAATACCATGTTTTAAATTGTTTTTTTTTGTTTTCAAGCATTTTCCTGGGAGTTATTTGCCTCGATAATGAATTAAGTCACTTCCCACGCAGGAGAAGCTTCTCGCGTTAATCATCAAAGGAGCCTTTTATAAAACGGAGCGAAACAGAGGAAGGTCCGAATAAGCTTATCGCATCAGATGGGGAAGCGCTTAAGAAGGACTTGCCGAGGGAAAAAGACAGGCGGGCGTTGATGAAGCGGGGTGACGTCGAGAGAAGGGCTGGACGGTGCGCTTTTAATTACAACCATGGGAAAGAAAACAGCCGACGTTGGGGCCAAATGCGGCATATTTATTTGCATGGCGTAATGCGGTGGTGACGTCACCGCTATCCGAAGTAGGTCGGATCTGCCAAACGCATCGAAGAAGAGGAGGAGGAGAATAATAGATTGAAAATGTGTCACAGGTTATAACGCATCGATGCAAGTGCAAATCAGAGGAGTCGAAGCGGAGTCGTCAGGCGACGTGTATTCGCACTCTTTGCGCCGGAAAAGAGATGAGTTGCCGGCGGCAAAGGCGACGCTCTCGGCCGCCTTGGAATGCTTCAAACGAAACGAAAACCTTCTGTCGGCATCTTTCCCTCTGTTTCCCTCTCTCTCATTTTCCCCCTGGTTCTTTCCTTCCGTTTTTCGTCCACCTCCCCACCCCAACTCCTACATGCCGGATCGAGAGTATGTCAGGAATGAGATAAAATCTTTGTTCGAATCCATCCTTTTTTACCCGATTTCAAAGTGAATACATCCACTTAAAAATTCTACCGGCGGGGAACACAGGAAGTGCGAGTACACTCCCAAGTCGTTAAAAGCGGTGGCAATTTTACCCTTGATCCATCACCTTTTCCCACGGAAAGATCTTCTCTTAAGGGAGTCATTGCAAGAATGGTCGATTTTCGTACGGGACAAGGGAGAGGGGAACAGCGAGAAAGCTAAGAATTTCTAAGAATAGGCAATAACCACTCGCAAAATTATGTGATTCTGAGAAGATCGGGTCAGACTTTTTTGGAATTTCAGTACTCCACAGAAAACCTTGCTTTATTAACTTAAGAAATTAAATATTATCTTTGCTTTCTACGAGAATAAAACTTTATTTGTCGACTAGTTTCGTTTACACTGTAACATCCTCAGGACTAGCACTTGCTTTATTAGTTTCATTATCCGTTTGCCGATAGATAATAGATTTCTTCGAAAGAAAATATGATTACGAAAACCTCCAATTAAACTTAAAATAGGTAACCAAACGGTTCTCCTATTCCCCCTAAATTTTCCCTATATATAGTATTTCCCCAGTACGGAATTCACGCAGAGCTATAAGATTCACATCATGTGCAATATTTTACTAACAAAATTAGTAAAATAATACTTTAGCCACCCCATGCTTTCAAATATGGATATGCTTTTTGACGTGGCGTATCATACACCCATAATCTTTTCACATCAAAATTACACAAAGAGACTATTCTAGACATCGTTTGCGTCAGTCAACATTGTTCCTGATCAAAATTAACACGGCTCAAAGGTGACTTTTCTTCTTTACTATTTCAATTATGAAACTAAAAACATAATAGGTTTCAGAGTAAGCAGTTAACTTTTGAGACAAAGAAATTTTTAAAGGGATACTAATAGATTGCAGTGACTAAAACGTTTAAAGTTATAATCGAGCACGCATTATTATCTTTCTAGATCTCATTGAAAAGAAAGCTAATTATCTACGGAAATCGTCATTATAAAAAAATGGGAACACTCATTCGTTATATTTACTCTGTTCCATTTAATTGTTTGCGCTTCCAGTCGCCGACACCATTCGGGTGTAAACAACGGAACAGGGAGGATACGAAACAAAACAATAGCAATCCAGTAGTTACTGTTTATTGTGCTTCTATGCTCTACACCAAAGGTAAAACGAATAATCTGGTATGAATATCCATATACATTAGCTCTGATTTGCCTTCTACGCCTTTTCGTATTGCCGAGACTTATTCGAAAGTATTACAAAACTGTAAAAAAACAATGATCATTACTACCTTGCAATCCATAATTTTACATCCAGTTTCCATAAGATACAGGAAGCATTCACTGAATGGTCCGCTACCTCTACCCGACCGAGTATATAACTCAGAAAAATGTATATTGTACTACTAGTCCTGAGGATTTTACAGTGTAAACGAAACTAGTCGACGAATAAAGTTTTATTTCTGTACAAAGCAAAGATAATATTAATTTTCCTAAGTTACAGGAAGCATGATTATTTGGAGAATTTACAACGTGTTTAAATGTGATGGTGCTCGTACGATAACCGTACAAGCTACGTATACTATCAATGTTCCCTTTTTGAACCCACTTGAAATGACAACGCATAACCCCAGGGGGAGAGAGAGCGTCGTACCCAAATTTCCGAATATTTTAGCGGTTTATTTTAATTCCTCAGAGGAAAATATCATAAAGAATCTCGTGTTTTAAACTAAACACGCGTATTGAAAAATCTAAATACGGATTGCGTACTCGGGGCGCTTTCAATTAAGCTTCTCGTCGGACACCACGCCTGAAAAGCGAAAACGCCGCTACAGGCTCTGTTCCCTAACATGCTCCAGGCTCCAATCCAACGGTGCGTGAGCAATTATATTTATCACAACTACAGATAATGATTATCGAAAATTTTAAATGTATACGGAAAATTTTCATCGAGACCTCCAACAATTTGCAAAAATATGCACAGCTCAAAGAGATTTTCGACGCCTAGTGTGAAGGCGCAAAATCCAAAAGGAACTTCCACGACGTTGCAAAAAATGCATTGAATGTGCATCATGCAAAATATTAGACGAGAGCCTAACACTATATAATTAAATATCAACAATCTTTTGCGGGCCTAAATGAACGATTTGAAAGGTTCGCATCATTCTCCTTCGAACTCAGGGTACCGAAAACGTAAACCGCTTTTGCGCTCTTCCTGATCCGATTGGTGGGGATGACTAACTTCTTCGCTCTCTATTGGCTTTGGCTTCCCTGGCGGTAGCAGATTTTATTACACCCCACCGTCGAGTGAAGCGTGTGAGAGAATGTGTGGAGTCCAGGTAGAGCCACCCCTAAAGAATAACAGCTGCATCCACTGTTTTTAAGCATGAGGACGTTTATCTGAATGCCAACATGGTTAAAAAGTTTGTACATTACAATGGGAGCTTCATGCCTCAGCGTTACGACTGGCTTCTGAGCAAAGTGAGAAAAATCAAAAAGACTTCCTTTTGACGATGACGACATGTTCTAGAGGACGAGTTCAGCAAACGGTTTAAGTTCTTAATCTGAAGATCCACTTCCTTCCACCGCAGGTTAATTCTAATAATGGATATTTTTATCACATAAAATTGATTTTTTTAATTTTTAAATATGAATTCATTTCCACAGGGAAGAGAATTGGTCTACGGAAAATGGTATACGAATAAGTAAAGGAATAAGTCAGTCAAATTCCATGTTCTCCACCAAACTTTAGTGCGAGTCAAATTCATCCCATTCCCTAAAGACTCTCACTATTGAATAGAGAAGAAAATGAATGACTCGTCAACAAATCATGCATTCAGCAACATTTAATTCTGAAGGCATATTTTTCGGCAAACTCAGCGGTTTCCAACTGCTTTCCTGCCAAATATCTCAGAACAAATACAAACATGCAATAAATCGATGATTTGGAAAAAAACAAGCGTAAACACAGAAACACTTGACGAACATCTTAAGTCGGTATACGCTTTTTCTTTATCATATTCTGCGAGCCAAAATACAGGCAAATCATGCCAGCATACTTCAATGTATTTGCGCATCCGAGTACCAATACAGACATTCGAGATTAAAAGGCTGAAGTGATGCCAACTTATCGCAGAGAAGGGAGATGTTTCAACCAAGATGACCGAGGGTGGAGGGAACTTCAGTTGTTCATTCATGAGATCGCAGGTCCGACAAATACGGGGACTATATTGGGTCATATTTAATCACATATCGAAAATATTAATCTGCGCTCAATACACTGGTTCAACACGAGCTAAAAAGGCAGTGGGAGCGTCGATTTATGGATGTGAGTCGCATCGCGCAGCTCGTCGCCTCCGGTCGGAAGGCGACTTCCTGGGAGAGACAACACCTTCGCGGGGAGACGATACCGTCCAGCAATGGGACGCAGCGAGGGGCGGCGGGTAAGGGCGGGATATGCGGGCGACTGCACGGCCGCGATATGGCCACCGACGCGCACACGCACCGGGTCCCAGCAACGACGGCCCCCCCACACCCCAGCCTCGGCTCGCAGCCAGAATCCAGCAGCCGTCGTTGGAGCGGCTGGCGCTCGTGCCCCGTGCGATTACGGGCGCGATAAGAAGGCAAAGGTCTCTCTGGCAGCGAGCTGATAACGAGAGCGGCACCAGCCGCGCGGACCGGCGTGTGAGTGGATGATGCTTCGCTATCATCAGCTTTCGAATTGAACGCGAGCGGGGTCGGTATGAATCGCTGGGAACTCGTCCGATTTTATATCCCTTGCCCAACAGTCGCGATTTAAGAGAACGCTCAAGCATGACGATGAGACACAAACTCTTTCACTATTATTTTAAGACTCGCGTCTGAGAATCACCTCCAAGTTGAAGTTCAGTCCGTATTAGCGCGTAGCAAACAGCGTTCGTTTCATCCATGCATCTGACTTATCCTCTCAAACTTCGTGAATGGAGAAATAACAAGGGTACTGAAATCCGAACCAACCCTCGAACTTTGCAATGCGTCGCGAATATTCCTAGACCCACTAGGAACTGTGAATACACGAATGTGATTCGGATTCTGCGGAATCAAAAGCTTGAAATCGATGCTCTTAGATACTTTGATCATTTTTTCGCGGAGATAGAGCATCATACTGACAACTGAATGATTGTGTGATCGCAGATATGCTGTTAAGGATTAGCGGTCCGTCGGTTATCACAAAACGGTCATCGCATTCGCGGGAAACGAAGATATAGGAAGGAATTAACTTCTTAAAGTGGAACGAACCCTGGAGATGATTAATTTAAAAAAAATAGGCTGAATAATTTTAGAAAGTTCACTGCTTCACGCGAATTTCTTTGGAATCGTTGAATATTCACATTGTCATCATGGGTATTTTTCCACGGAATTAAAAATGAATGCTTTCTCATGAATTTTCCGATGATGCCGTAACATGTGGAAATTGGTATTACAGCACCATCAGTTCTCGGGCCCTTCAATGTACAAAATATTGATTTTCGTGGCTCTTTCGCTCGAATCGCTGCATCACTGTCACCACCTCCTTCCACCGTATCACACAATCTTACCGAGAAGAATGATGCAGCCTAAAATTAATTAATACCTTCTCTTGATCGATTGTAAGCTCCTATTTACTCGTTATAAAAGGAGATACGCTTTTTTTTTAACATTCGAGTTGGACGCGAAGCGATAGAAAGACTCATCTACAATTTCAAATGGTTTTTCTCGTGGGAGTGAAAATATACTTCACCAGATAACCCCATGTTGGATAGTAAAATGTGATCGGCTTCCATTTGCTGTCGTCGAACTAAACGGTTCACTTCGGGTCGAAGTTCATTGAATATCGTCCCATCTAGCTCGCGAAGGAAACGTGCAGTGTGGGTTGCACGTACTCAAGGATACAAAATTAATTCCTCAAAAGTCTGCAAGAAACTGATCTACTTTACTCTGGCTGTTTTGTAGAAGACAGAAACCATGGTGAATACCGAAATAGTGCGTCTAAAATTCTCTCTCGGTTTGGAATGAAAACCAGTTACGTGTGTTAAAATTACTAAAAGTGAAAATACCACGGCCAAAAGCTAAGGGAAAATGGTAAAGTACTGCTAGCAATGTGAGACACGTTTATAAAATTGGCCGTGGGTGTGAGTATAACCGTGAAGAAATTCGTTTTTAGGCAGGCTTCTCTTCTGAGTATCTCTAATTTTATTGCCTAGAAAGAACTTGTACTACTATTTCATCAGTAAAATAACCCGTTACATGATATTTAGACATAATGGCATTTAGGGTCCTTCATTACTCTCAGCTGGTACTCTAATTTCCTTTCACCGCACATTCTTCGTCGCAAGGCGAGCACGTTGCCAATGACACAGTCGTGTTCCCTCCCGGTACTCCGACTCTACCGTCACGTCTCCTGCACCCCCAATAATCTTGGGTGTATTGAACCATATCCAACCCTCCTGGAATACACTTACCTGATCCAAGAAGCAACTCAATTCGCCTCCGTTCACATATTTTTCTCCCCAACTCCTCCGTTGCCTCCACCTCAGTCGCGCAAAACAAAAAATTCCTATACGAACCCAGTCTTTATTATAATGACGACACGCGTTTTGAACTGGAAAATTATGGAATGTGTGCACATTGGGGAGATGAAAATGGTATTTTGCCTAACATTGTATTTTTTAGCTACAGACATTTTGTTAAAATGAAAATGACTGGCTACAACTACTACATTTATAATTTTGATGGATACAGAACTTTTGGATAGACACGCATCACTGCTGTGTCTGAATACATCAAATTTTAAAAAGAGCTCAAATATATCTTAATCAGAGGTGGAAAACGTATGGTACGTAAAAATGAAACCATACACACACACACACACATACATATGGTGCGTATATTGTGGCTTCGCGTTCACGCTGTCCCTCACACACGTTGACGTAAACCCTGACCTTAACTCTGAAACTACAAATTAACCATGAATTAAGGAAAAGGACACTTATGATTATTTTTAATCAATGACTATTTATATAAGTACGCATGCTTTTCAAATGCTTCAGCCACCGACCAAAAATTTAGGAACGACTCTTTAAATAAAATAGTGAGTAAATAAATACGAACTAAAAAGGAATAATGCATTATTTTCACGATGTTATTAAAGCTGATATAACTAAAACATTCGTAATTAAATCTAGGAAAAGCAAAATAGGCCAAATAATGTATAAAATAACGGAAATATTAGCAAAATTATTTAAAGTTATGCATACCTTTAATTAATATAAAATGAAAGTGAGATTTTGGACCAGTTCGGGATGTGCTTTCAGCAAGTTGGGCAAAGGGACTAATTGGACGACGCATTACCTTTCATAATCAGGCATTTATTCCATTAAGGTAATCACAATTAATCATAATATGAATCACAATGCACTCGTATCTAGAAATCGTCCTATAAATGACACGTTGAAAGCATTGATAAATGCGAAAGTGCTTTGAAAAAAGGACACGAAAAAGAAAGCAGACCTCAGTTGATTAGTGCGTGAAACCAGTGAGGGCGTATAAATGCCATTTCATGACCAATCACTTTCACCAAACACGTTCTCTTTCCCCAGATGAAATTTATTTTGCAAAAGCGCAATTGGAATTTCATTTTCCGGCCTCGAAAAACATCCCTGATATTCACTCAAAGTAAGAAACTGTGCTGGATTTATTTTTCACTCCGGGGAAAGAGCTGTAAATAAAAATATCCAATTCAGAATTCAAAGGGCGAAATGGTTTTAATTATACCATACAGCAGACAGCCTATTCCGTTCAGAAATATCTTCCATTTTCTCAAATGAAATTAAATTACCATTCGTGCTTCCATATCCATATTTGAATTCTTAGTAAAGGGATCATCTTCAAATGCTGTTATTCCTTATATTCCAGGAATAGGTTCACAAAACGCAGTGAATACTGAGAGGAGCCGTTAGGGATAATACCAAAGACTAAAGTCCCCTCAGTGATTTAGGTAAATAATATTTTTTTTAAATACTAAAGCAAATACTCTATATGAATTAATTTACTCTAAGATCTTCTTCATTTAATACACGGTTTAGCCTGCACAAGTGAACAATAAAAATGACATTCCAGACAAAATCATGTAAATAATATGATGCAAATGAAGATTCTCAGTGAAATTATGAGTTCATAGTTATAATATACGAACTAAAGTGCCGCATTTTATTTAGTAAGAAGCCATTATTTATACTTAATCTCAGATTTCCATTGCATAATTATTATTAAGCCATTCGAAAATTGAAAAGTCGACCAACATGTCGACCTAGCGTCGCTTTCAAGGTGGAGACACAAAGAGCGAATAAACACTTGCGTACAGGCCCTAAGACCTCAGGGAAAACAATCATCAGTAGGGGGGTATATATAAAGGAAATTAGAGGGCCGCATTTCCCATCCATTAGACACGCACACATGCAAAACTTAATTCGAATTTCAGTTCGTCTAATCCTTTGGCTATGGAAGGGTCCCATCTCATGCGAAAAATTATGTATCATGTAAATTATGTACACAAGCGATACTATAATACACAAAATGGCTTGAAAAAATTATTTCAACAGAACTTTACTGCAAATAAATTATTTTAAAACACTCGTTTAGTTATCCTGAAGCATTGGGTTCTTTGCGGCCAGCCATTGGAAGTATCAAAAATATTTTTTTAATATCAGGCATCCACATTGAACCCCTATAATCGCAAGAAAAGTTGATGACATGCAGAAAAATGTTTTGTCTTCGATCAATTTCCATTCCTAATAGATCACATAGCGAAAAAATCAGGAAACATCACATATGATCCTCCCGAGGATACATATCGGTTACTCAATTAACTGATCAAGCTTTGGGCCAGCCTTTAATTAGACCGTTTATGTAGGTAATACCCCTACACAGTCATCATCCTTACGTAGGATATACTATAATAAAGACTCCACGAAAAGTATGACGAAAATGCGATCACAAGGAAAGTGGCGATAACGGAGTGCCGACGTCTCTGATAATAGATCCAAGAAGATCCAATTCCCTCATCCCCTCCCGCTCGTTCTGTGTGGATTGAGATGTACACAGAGAGAATGTTAGAAAGATAAACTAATATTTGAGTAATTACTTTAATTAATAAAAGAGAACGAACACCTACAGACCTCTTGATTAAGCCAAACCGGATACGCACAACAGTAATATGTAGATTTTAAACAGCTATCTCAGTACATTTCATCAAGACTCAGAATTTTTATTATATACAGCCGTTGCAGCATGCTAAACTTTGGATACATTTGTTTATATTACGAAAAGGTCTTCAGATATTTTGTTTTTAAATTTTTAGCTTCAAATACTCATTTATTTCGTCACATGAACTAAACCTATGCTAATTTGCCCTAATTTTGAGAAGGTCGAAGGTCATTAAAACGACGGAATTCAAAGGACGAATGTCACCATTTAGATACATCACGAAATACTAAACAGTATTGCCAGAATTCACAAGGTGATAATAATACCAAAAGAATAGGTATTTACCGAAGAGCAATCACACACACACTCATACATTACTCCCAAATTTTCAGGCAAATGCATCACACCCCTCGTCTCTCTTTCCCCCGCTCTTCTCTTGTCTACTGAAAGGCTGGCAAAAAACCGGAAACGTTCGACATTTTCCGTGAGGTTCAAAAAAGAGAGTTTAAAACCACGTGGATTGTAGGCTCAAAGGGACGGTGGGAGCGCGCGCGCGGAAGGGTGGGACGCGGCGCTTTTGAATTCATGCAGGCGCCGCGCCACCCAGGGACAGAGGAGAGAAGTCCTCCCCAGGAGGAGGAACCACCAACCGGCACCACCTTGGAGAGAGCCCCAAAAAGAAAGGGCGGCAAATCGACTTCCTCGGAGGGGTGAGTGCGTAGGGGGAGCGAAAGTGTGGAGGGGGAGGGGAGAGCGGCCGGGGGGGTGCCTCAGGCAGATCCGGTAAATGCCCGGGCCGAGGCCCGCCAACCCTGCACCTCCTCCTCTCCGTCCCCTCACCCGGCCGTCTTACTCCAACTCCCGCCCCTAACCCACGCTTCTTCCCCTGGCTATATTGAAACTCGGACGAATGGCAATCGATACTCCTCCCTCTGCCACCGTACCCTAGGATGCTCCTCTCCCCCCAGAAAATCCCTCCAAAAACCTACAGCACCGCCAACGCTCCCCCCCCCCTTTCCCACTCCGCCGGGGGCGAACGAAAAAAATGCCACGGTCCTCCCGCCGCGAGTGCGTTGTCGCACCGATTGTCACATCGAAGGCGCTATCTCGAAGGCGAATCTCTCAAATTGGCGCACGAACCCACGGCCGGCCGAGATCAATGCCGCCCCGCACGTGAGGCTCTTTAAAATGAGGAGATGATTCCTCGGGGATCGGGAGACAAGCAAAATCCTCACCCGCGAGGGTTGAACGGCGGGCCCGCCGACCGTACTTGCCCCGCGCTCTCGCCGGACTGCGGCCTGCGATGGGCGTATGCGGTGCCCCGTGACGCGTGACGAGTTTCCAGACCCGGTCCGGTGACGTCCGAGACAAACCCCTCGATTTGAGGACTCGGCAAACGAATCCAGTTTCCGAAACCTATACCTGGAGATTGTGACTCCAGTATTTTCATAATAGCGGATAAACTCAATTGTCTAAAGTACTAGTATTCTACTAATGGTACTCTAGTATTGTAGTTTCATTCGTTAACATTTGTCACGTTCTCGCTACATCGTTAATCATCGATACATTCATGCCCTCTTTGTAATCACGTAAATCTTCAACAGCTTAATTATCATGGATGACATCGGGTGGCAATTAGTATAGTTCTCTCCTCCTTCAAAATGACATCTTCCCAAAAACCTTTGGCTCCAATATTTAACCTGTCATATCTCATCATTTTTATGAAAGTACCCACTCGATGGTATCACATTTGACTACGTGAAAATTCATCTGGCACGAGAGAAAAATACTAGGTAATTTCTACACACATTTTATTAGGTACAATCAGTTTCAACGCATACGGGTCATCCTCGGGTACCTCGGTTTTCGGTGAAACTAGTTGTACCAAATAAAGCGAGTGGAAAATACCTAGTATTCTTCTCTCATCCAACTTGTGTTTCATTGGCCACATATCATGCTATTTTCATTGACGAGGAGATGGATAATAAAAGGAAGAATCATTATTTTCAGGGCTACATCCATATAAAACATATATGATTTCGCATATGATTCGTCAGACGCGATATTCGAGCAATTCCAATCACTGGAATTGTCCTTTGTCAGATGGAAGCAAAGGCGCTCACAAAGTGACACTCTGGTCAGTGTTTAATTAATGGGTAAGGGGAGTACGCAGCAAAAATCAAATGATATTGGGGGAGTCGGCTCAATCAAAATTGCATTCACTACCCGTTAACGTGGACTTCGTTTATGTTTCGCGTTCTAAAGCACACAGCAGCACCGAAATGACCAAACATAAAAGAAAGAATTGAGGTAGAGGAAAATGTTGAAGGGTCTGAATGATACCATGGCGAGCCACATAGGTGCCCGATTCTAACCATAAGCCAATACTGCGTGTCACATCCTCTTCTATGTGTGTTGTGTGAACGTGAGTTGTACACACGCACAACAGGCTTTTTTCAGCTCGTTTTCTCTCTCTCTGGAGTTTGTAATCAAGTCCGCTCTTCAAAATGACTGATAAAGTGACCGCTAATTAAACCAGAATTCCAAAAATTTACTATTTATGTATGATTATCACAGTTATGTATCCATGATTTTCCCTAATTTTCACAGATCAATCCAGAAAAAAATGTCCTTATTCCAGAAGAAAATACCGTGTAATTTGCATTTGACAAATATATTTTGCACTCTATTTTATGATACGAAGGTAACCAAACCAATTCTCATTCAGCAGTTAATTAATGATGCAATTTTTAAACGTTTTTTTCGCAAAATATGACAACTCCCAGACATTTCGAAGAATTTTTACTACATTCAAGGGTCTTCCGTGAACATAATGCAATTCCCTTAACGGTCCATTACTTCCTGAGATAATGAGAATTTTTGCACGCACACAGACAAAATTAATGTTTTTCCATCCGTCGAAAAATCACCGGAAAGCATGGTAGCCCTGGAGTACATTTAAATGGCGGGATCTAATCCACAATTCTTCAAATCGCAACGAGGAAACAAAACTACCGGAGATTATAGAAAGGTTATAAAATTAAAATTGAGCATAAAATGCATTTAATCATCTGCTGCATTTTCCATTATGAATTTCATTACCGAGGCATTTTAATAACGGGATGCTTGTTTCCATTGAAATCGGGGACATGATACCTGAATACGGGAAATCACAGGTGATTAAGAAGCAATTTCGACTCGTACTCTCAAAATCCCATTTTTTCTAATATTTTCGACGGTTGGGAAAATGCAGTTTAATATTCTGGGTGTCACGATCTTAATAAGATCCAAGCGTCAGTGAAAAATTTGCAAATTCCTAAAATTCATCAATCGCCTGGGGAAATGTTAAAACAAGGAAACACAATAACAATAATTCAGCCTCAACTTTGTGGAAGTTCATTTTAATAAATGAAAGTAGAAAAACTTTGTTACAATCCACCACTTTATATACTTTTCGATACTACTAGTTTCGACGCCGTAGCGTAGTATCGAAAAGTAGAAAAACAAAGTTTTTCTACTTTCATTTATTACAATAATGATTTACAATTGTAAAATGCACACGATACTGGAAAATGGCAAGTGAATATCCTTGCGCCCTGCAACTAATCTTCACTCGACTGCACAAATAGATTTACATAAACAAAAATTGTAGAAAAATTAATCCTAGACATGGTAGAATAATAGATTAATATTTTTCTGGGGAATTTAATCAAATAATTGAGGATTTCAACTGGGGATGGAAATAACTCACTCCTTTCCGTTCCCTAATGTTATCTAGCTGATTTCCAAAATACCCCTCTGTTATCGTACGAAAGTAATGTTTGCCAAGATTTTAAACAATGTACCGGCCACAATATTTTTTAAAATAATTTTATAAAAAATACATAAGATTTGAATGCACAGAGGATACATAAAAATAAAGATTCGGCCGCTAAGTTTAACTTAAAGTTTTTTAAATCACCAAATTACATTCTGTTTTTTACCTATTGCTACAATTTCTAACGTTCGTTCCTTTCTATCAATTATTATTAAATTACATAAGAACAAATACAATAGCAACTATACATTATGTTAAGGAAGAGACACCGTAGTGTACTTGTAAAACGACCTATGAATAATTTCGATCCCGAATATCAACAATCTCAAAAGATGAATGGGTCACAGTTTTCTTTGTTAAAAGGCAAAAAAGAATTGGATTCCAAGACAAGAAAAAATTGGATTCCTTTTTCCATGGATGGCTCTAGCGAGAGCAATCGCGATGAGGAGACACATTTGGAGCTCGGAGAAACAACGTCTGCATAGAACGAAAGAGTATGTGGAGGTGTTTGGCACTCGGTGGATCAGAAACACGGGCGAACCAAAAAAATGAACGGAGAAAACACTGAAATATTTTAAATAAAAACGAAGAAGACAAATGATGAATTGCTAACAGACGACACTGGACGTTCAAAGGGCAGCAGAGGCGAGAACACCGCTGAGGAGCAAAAAGCAAAGAAAAACGAGGTCTAATCACAATGGTGGAATGATGTGCAAATAGGCACTACTTATTGATAAATATATGCATTTAAATTTCTTATATTCCTTCATCTTTATTCATCACATTCTATAGGTTCTTGAAAGCCCCTCCTTAAACCGTTGATGGCTTATAATGCAAGCATGCATTTAATCTACTTGGGAAACGTTCGGAGAAACTCGGGGAAACGTGAGAGAGTGAGGCTCGTTTTCTTTATGAAAAAAAATATGTTATTAACGGTTAGACCAGTGGGAAAAATATTTAGCAACCAAGCCAATCGAATATTCCTGTCCGTAAAATATTATCTTCAGTTTCAATCGGCACAAATTTTTCCGTAAATAAATAGAATTCCTTAATGAAAAACCATTTTAAGAAGTGACATTTATTTTCAAGTACATTTGATTGATGAAGCTTCCTTCCCTACATAAGTTATCCTTATTTCTACTCCTATTGAGCACTGCACGAACCCTTCAGTGTCCCCCAGGGGGTCCGCAATCACTCAGTTGAGAAACATGACGCCAGGATGACTCCACCCATGATCCACTGAGGGAGGTGGCAGCAAGATGAAAGGAAGGGCGTAGTGCTTTCATTTCGCTCAGACGGAGACCACCTTTTGTCTCCACGGGGCTGGCTCACCGACGACGGGAGAGATTGGGCCAGGGAGAAGGGGGACTCGGAGAGGCGAAAATGAGGAAGAGAGGGAGACGTCGACGACTACGAACGGAGGAACCGCAGTAGGCGGCAATTGAGGATTTACACCAAATCTCTCCGCTGCTGGGAAACTAAGTTGTGCATGGAAATTCATCCGCTTCCCTCCGAACAATCGAACGGCGCCATATCATCGACGGGAAAGGGATTAAGATCCATCGCACCATTTTTCAGCTCTTGATATTTACCTACTGAGGCTTCCATGGTCAATTTTTGGGAGAATAATCAAACCCGTAAAGCGAAATCGTGGACTATAGCAATGATACACACAGTCAGTGTTTTATTGAATGTCGGGCGGTTCCTCTACGAAACATGACCAAGGCGACACCATTATAAAAAAAGAGGCCCTCTTTCAAATCGCTTCATTTTTCGACAGGATTACTCGAAACTGTCTACTGCCCCAATATTGAACTGTCACCTTCTCCAATCGATATTCAAGTGCACAATCCTTCTAGAGCCTTGACGACGACTGGGAGTATTTAAATACTCTCCCAGGAAATCGAAGGTGCTATACATATAGGGATCATCTTCGAACGATGGCCGTAAAAATTATCCGTTGGTAAGATACACGAGAGCTTTTTCTTTCCTAATTGGAAACATAAATATGTTTTCTTCTCTAACTAAGCAAAATAACGGTTCCTCGCCCATAAGCACCCGCACCAAAATCATGAGTTAAAATATGCAATGGACAGAGAGCCCGCGGTGTCCGGCTGCATCACTCTCCCTCCTCCAGCCCACGCACCGCACCCCGCTGCCTCTCTTTCTTTTTCAAAATTTCACCCGGCCCCTTTGCCACCAACTCTGATCAAACCTTCGCCGTTCCACCGAGCGCCAGACAACGCTGTTGTCCCACCTTTCGGGCAACACAACATGCACCACCCCAATGATGGAGCGCGCAAGCATTCAGGACTAACCGACGGCCACCCCGGCGGACCAACTCCGCAGCGCAAAAATTAATCTATGACCTGGCGAGGTGAACACCTCCTGGTCACAATTTCTACAAGCCATGAGCCCAAGAGCATGAACACTTCAGGATCAGTGTACTCGGTTGCTAGGTACTGCGCGGCAAAGGGGAATGGGAAAATATAGCCACGGCGCCGGCAAGCTGCTTTCATCGCCAAATCCGAAGGCAAACGCCGGGCTGTTTTGCCCATTTTCCATGGCGGATAAAAAATGGTGGCCGATTGTGAGCAGGGACAGGGAGCATCGGGAGTAGGAAGAGTTTGCGAGCGGTGAAACAAAGCCCCTGATTGATGAGAGCGATTGCAGGGTCCGAGACGAAAATCTGCCCGTGTACCTATGGCTGCATTGAAAGGCCATTTTCCTTTTTGAAAAGCGTATTATGTCCACTCCTGAGAGTTAAATCATAAAAGGAGGTCTCAAATGGGATAGAGTAGTAGGAATAAGGGAGGGCCAAAAAGGCTATGAGGAGGGAAAACAATAAATACATGCCGACGAGATCTGTTTCCGGGCTGCGGACCCGATGGACCCCCCGGAATCGAGAAAACATTGACCTTTCCCCACGCTCGACTTGCACTCCTCGAAGTAAATGAGGCACACAAATCGATGCGTGGCGGTGGGGATGAAATGAAATGCCAGCGGGGGGCGGGACAGCAGGCAATGGAATGGACGGCATTAGATGCTTCAAACCCGACTAAATACGAACGCTCCGCGATAAAAGCTGCCGGGCAATGTTGCGGCCGCCACCGGTGCTACAGGCAGTGCATGGGCGCGGTGAGGAAATAAATCAGGAGGAAATGCGGCAGGGGGCGACAGCCAGGGGGGGGGGGCGGAATTGGAGGATCGGTAGGTCCCACGTGCTGGAGCGCGGTGCTCGCGGTGGAAGAACACCCCTGGCAAAAATGCACGCCAGCAGACAAGGCACCGTAGTTACGCCGGCAGGCCGTGTGAAGGGATGTGATGAATTGGTGTCGGGCTCAGGCATGCTTCGCGCTGACCTTAGGGCGAATAAAATGGGGATCGGACACCCTTGAACCATTTACCGAGGTGACTGGTGAGGATATCGTGCACCTCCCTAGCACACAGCCACCGCCGATGGATACAGCACATGGCCCCGAGAACCTGGCGAACAATGTCAGTTTTCGGATGGCCTTGTTTGGGGCTTTATGAGCAGTCCGCTCATGGAGGACAATGAGCTCAGGAGGGCGACAACCGAAAACACGCGGAGGTGAGAGGAACAGGGAACAACGCCGAGCGCATGGGAGGGCCTGTGAGCCATTTGACCTATTCTACCAATTCCATGCACGGAAATGTCACAACCTGAGCGAGGCCTACGCCGTTCACAAAGGGCGCTCGCTCACTCAGGTCAGTGACGTCTCATGAATGCCGCCTGTTTGTATGAAAACATAACGGAGGAACCATCGGGAAAATACTGACTAAGCTGGAGTCCCGTGGACTTAGGAATTACCCATGGGGCGGGAAGAAATCAAGGTCCATTTACTCACATGAATGTCAACTATGTGCAATGTTGCTAATTTTTTTTGCGAAAAATTCTGTCAAACTTTTGTTAAGTCTTGCAATGAGGTATTTCAACAACTCCCAAGTTGGTAGCAACGTAGCCCCAAAGTGAACGCATACATAATACCAAGATCGTTGGCTTCAGTCTATCAATGAGTCTACTTTTCAAACAGTGAAAAACTATGTTATTACATAAAATTACAGCAGAAAGCTTAATTATTACGATAATTCGACGCATTAAAACCGAAACCACCGGGAATGTACTAGTTTTCATACTCAATTCCGCCAATATTAACTTAATATATGCCCCTCAATAATCTATCCAGGTAATAAATACATCTAGAGTAAATCAAATATCCCGGTGAATCAAAGATATTTTTCAAATATCAAAGATATTTCATTTTTTTTGTTGCGTAGGGTGAAAGAACGTGGAACAATAGATATAGAATCGTCGTAGCATATGACGGTTACCTGAATGTAGTGCGCTGATGGAATTTGAAATTCTAATTATCTGGCAGAGGTGCAAGCTCGTTTTTCCCAAACAGGCAGTTGAAGAGATCCCATGCCAAGAATGACAACTGCACCCCGAGAGAAAATAGAATCAGCAACCTTCCGGAATGGGGAGGGCACAAAACCGACCAGTTAACATACAAGTGGATGTTTCTCTTTCTGTGCCAAAAACTTGAACGAAAAGTGACAAAAGAGACCTGGTAAGAGGCTGCGGCCATTCAAAAAGTAAGCACTGAACCATTGGATTCGACATTCCAAAAGGACACCGGAGCTTGCGACACAACTTATAATTATAGGGTAGAAAAATAGTAAGCCTACTAAATAATCAACATTAAGGCACAAAAATACTCCATTTTTGACTGAATATCCAAATTTTTCCAATCCTCGATTACTTATGAAGACGCTTTAAACTCAATGTACTCTAATGAATGTAATTGACCCCTTAAAAAAGGAACTCTCATGGCTTTAATTTGGAGATTTAGTTAAAAGAATTGAACATGAAGATGAATTTTCATAAAAATCTGAAACGCATATGACCGACCTAGCACCTCCGATTAAACGATAAAAGGCGCGGCATGTACAACAAGTTATTGTGTTCATTTAACGTACCTTTGAGTGTAGGCACGTTATTCTTTAAGGAACCAAAAGTAACAATTAAAGGAACCACTGATAGGTATCAAAAAAAGCACATGCAACGAACAACAAAGTAAACGAAGAAGCGGAATGCTACAAAGAACGGAGCCATCTGCTACACGAATTACTACGTACATTTGTTGTTTAACGTTTTATTAATGTTAGGTCTTTCATCACGATGAGATACGGGACGCAGTATGATAAGGACAAATGTAGTCATTCCTTGGGTAGTCAATACTTAGTTTTACGAAGAAAATTATCCCGAACGCAAGAATCCTGAGCGAATATAGCCATTGTCAAATAATAACAACTTTAGAAAGTCACAGAATACGCCGAACTTTCTCTTTGTGCATTAGAATATTTTTGGACCAGTAGAATACTCCAAACAATATTCCTTCCCTAATCCCTCGAGTTTAAAAAACAGAACGTCACAATGAATCTTCGCTCTGCTCCTGCATTCCATTGGAGACAATTCCCTCCCTAGATCGGCGAACACACTTAAAAGAAATTTCAATGGCATTATTCTCGATATCTCGGGGAGTAACCTGACTAATCAACTGGTCTTTTCTCGAAGGAGTTAAAAAGAAACCTTGGCACGTCCCTTATTGTACGCTACACTGAATGGCATGAGAACTCTGGAACACTTTTCACTAAAATCCCATCTAAAAAAAGGCATTAAGTCGCTTTATAATCTGCCAATAAGAAGTCCGCTCTGGTGGGAGCTAACAGTACTTGTATTTAATAGAATCATTTATCACCGGAGAGGGGATCTTATTTTATCTGCGGTGGAGCTTTTTCTCTCCGTTTTTCCTGAGAATTCCGCAAGCAGGTTCACAAGCGAGATACTTGAATTTTGACTACTCTTCATTTTTTTCCCTCAGCTCAGTCGCTTCTTCCCAAAACAGCCACTTAAAACAATTACACCGCCTTGTAAATTGTCCCGGTAACGATGGGTGTGGGGGAAAGGTATTAACAAATGATTATCCTGCGTATTAAATAACGCTGTTCGAGGTAGAGCAGGGATAAAGTTCGGGGAATAATTTTCAACGGAACTGGCTCCCACTCCCATCCATCCGGAATCCACTCGCGTCGAGACGAAAAGATTACACGTCGCGGAATTGAAGGAATGAGAAGTTGGGGGCCCCCACCTTCTCATCCCGGTGGGGGCGGAGTAAATCAACGTATCTAAGAGTGTGGGCATGGGGGCGAGTGAATAACGCCGCTTGCGCACAAACGGAGCGTGGCGCAGGGCTGAGAGAAGGGTGGGGGACACGCCAGGCTCTCTCTCCGGCGTGGGACGCGGAAGGAAGAGAGAGAGAGGAAAGCGGCAAAAGAAAAAAAGAACGAAGTGGTAGAAATAAAAAAAACACGAACGCCAAGCGGCCCATTTCCTCCAAAGCACTCCGGGTAATTAATTGTGCCTTGCACCAATTACGAAAATGGATGAAAAATAAATAATCCTTAAAATCTGCCCGAGTTGTCATATTTGGGGGCGGAGGAGAGTGGAGCATTTGGGGCTGGGTGCGCGGGGGGAATTGAGTGGGATTGGCGGTGGGGGGGGAAGGCTGGCGGTCGCAGGGAGATGCGACGCGAGCGATATGGGGGGAGGTTGCATTGGGCGAGTGTAGGCGAGAGAGGAGACGAGTGGGGGATCGTGGGGAGGGTTTGAGGAGAGCAGCACAATGACATCTCCCGAATCCCCCTTCTCTCTCCGCCGTCCCCCCCCCTCACGAAGGAAAGAAAAATCCGGGGTTATGGGGAAGGGGGTCGGACGGAAGGAAAGAAGACAAACACCAAAAGCCTGGAAAGTGGCATTTTTTCGCCGGGGACGGGAAAGGTAAATGAAAGCGGAGGCATGGCCGGGACTGAGCGGTTTAGAGGACGAGGAGCCTGCCGGCAGGTGAGTGAGTGGATAGAGAGGGGGGTGGCGGAGGAAGGCTAACTGGCGCGGAGGAAGGGAGACAAAGAGAGAGAGGCGAAATTGTAGGAGAGGAACGGTGTGGAAGAGGGATGAGGTGACGAAATGTGTGTGAGGGAAACGAGCGGTTTTACAGCCGAGGGAGGAGATGTACTCGGGGCGTTGGAAGGAAAGAGGTGACGGAAGAAAATAGAAGGAAATGCAGAGAAGGCAATTGGCAACAGGGAGGAACACCGAACGAAAAGTATAATAAGTATGTATTTATCATCCCCATTCCATAATGACACAAATAGATGGAGGACGGACGGCGTTCATACCACACACGGGGAAATATGGCGGGCGGGCGTTTCGGACAAAAGTGGAGGGCGCTCTCAATGAGCGCGGCGGTCAGTGAATGTCGAGTCCTCGTCAACAATATTGAATTTCACCAAAATGGACCTACGCCCACGATATTTTCCCTATGACGCCTTCAATGTCTCCCTTCTTTCATCCTCTTCACCCAAAGAAAAAGAGAACTTGCCAGGAGGGAACCGTCGCACGTTCATGGAGAACGAAGAACTGGTGTAACACTGAAAATGACTGCCGAAAAATTGAAACTCTCTCTCTCTCCCCCCACCACTTTCTTTCTAATATGCTGAGGCTTGGGACATCCCAGGCCTCCCTCAGTCAATCGTTGCCACCCGGTCACACCCAAGCGGCAACGATTTTTCTTTCCGAGCACTCAAGATGACCGGTCAAATTATCGTAAAACAAACATAAATTGCTGGTGCGAGATACGAGTGAAATTAGAAAACTAAGTTTTAGCACTGCCACAAGGCGCGGGACAGATTAGCGCGTTGACTTAAGCCGAAGTGTAAATTTCTTATCCACTCTCCACGGGCAGTAAACGCCCAGCGCCCAAGTGCCATGTCGAGTTCAACGACCACCATCATCCCTTTCTTAATGAATTTAGAAGCTACATTAATTACGCTCCACATTTGATACCACTATGACCTGCGCTTCCACGCACGTCTTTTCAGCTCTCCAACTTGAACGCAACCCCAAACAAAGCACGTCAACAAGTGCGGGCCTCGCGATAGACGGGTGTAAACGGTTATCGGATATTAGTTAAAACTTAAAAAAAAATTGATTTTTTTACAATTGTATCATTGCTGTTTCAATTTGTGAAAGACACAATGTGCCATTTCTGTACTTAAAAGTGATTTTACAAACAAATAAATGTTCCAACAAACGAATTTTGAACTTAATAAATCACTAATGATTACAATAAAATCATTTACATTAAATATGCGGCATGAACCATACCATTTCACCCTTGGTTAGTTTGAATATGAACTGCAGCTGAAGATAATTCTAGTACTTCGTTGTTAATTGTAGAGTTTTAATATATTCGGCGTACTTTTATTTACGTTCTTGGACTTTATAAGATTGGTGTAAATAGGGGAGCTTCTGGATAGTTTTTAATATTATAATTTTCCGATTAATTCATTTTATATAGATTATTTTTACCAAATTGTCTTTAGTTCATGTTTTTCATCCTAATGATGACGATCAAGTCAAATTTTTAACAATGTCATTAGCATTGGTATGACAACCATAGGACCACTATTGTAGGACGGTTGCTTAAAAAATATTTAACTTTCCTACCAAAATATCTGTTAAAAAACGGCTGTCTAAAATTTATAATGCAAAACTCGTGCGTAATATGCTTCACGCACTCACATTTCTCAAATTAAGTACTTATTTCGAACTCGTAGTTCAATATTTCGAAGTTTGGCCCGTTCTATTCAAAGCATTTGAAGATAAAACAAGAGTAGATGGGGAAACTGACTAGCTCAAAATATAAATGACTCTTTATATTGTACGTATTAGAATATAATTACATTACGTATTATACAATAGACATGGATTGCTCACCATAGAAATTACACGTTCGTTCACGATCGTATGCTCAGAACATGTCGAATTTGCCTAAAATCATTTTGGATAACAAGATAATATTAGCGGATAAATATTAATGTCTTTTCGTATATTATCATCGATCCTTTACCTAAGCTTAATTAAGTATCATATATTGGAGCAGGATTACTGGTGGGAAATAGAATCAATTATAAACATTAAACAGGAGTAGAAATTAACGTTTCAATGGAGATGTACGAAAGTAAACAAGAGCAAACCTCTTTCTCGGTAGAAGAAAAATATCTATGAAAAAGGAGAAATGAGAATATAAAGCCTTCCCGAGTTAGTTAGCCACCAGCTGACCTTGTAACTACCCTGAGAACCACAGGTAGTATTTCCTTCTCACCAACATCGTTCATTTAGATAATAAAATAGATGAGATTTCGCGATTGTTCTATTTATTAAACGTAAATTGACTCACCTTTTTCTCCGTCATAACGTAGAGATGCATTAGTTGAGAGTCGAAGTGAAGGTCTTGATTTACAGTACTGCCTTCGTCGACCGCTATGTCTCCGTACTCCAGAGCCGACCCCGCACTCTCCACCACCACCTTTGAAAGAATTGAAAGAGCAAAGCATTAGCGTCATCGCATATGCATTCCTCCGCCACCTCCCATCCTCCCCCCTCGCACTAAGGCAACTCGCACATCACAATCTCATTCAAAGGCAGCGTGGCAGATGCAGGAGGGAAAAACCTTTGCTCGCCGAATTCACTGCGTGCGTCTATTCAGCTCCCATCGAGTAAACCATGTCAACCCCATTTGGAAGCGAAAAGTTTAAAATTCCATTAGGTATACGTCGGCAACGTGTATGAATACCTCTCGTGAGCCACGGCACGAGGATTGAGCGGACTCGGTGACTGTTTTCTGAATGTATGGAAAAGTTGTTCAATTCACGATCACAGTTTCCAATTTTGCCTCGCACGGAGCTAATAGGAAAAAAAATTCCCAGAACCTAAGATAATCATCCTGAGCTTTTCAGGAAAATAAACGTGCAGATGAAGAGATTGAAAAGAGAGGACAGTTTCGAGGGCATTTCCAAAATTTTCGATGCGATTTACGGAATGAAAACATCTTTGTGCGATTCAAATTTGCAAATTCCATGCACGACTACAAATCCCTTTGACAAGAGTCCATCACGAGGAATTTCAGAGTTACATTAGAAAAAAATTAAGAACGCAGTAATCTACCCGAATGTCGGTTTCGTAGGTGATGGTAGAGTTCACTCTGTGAAAGGCAAAATAAACGAATAAGATTTCAAATATGAAGCCAGGAAGGTTGGGCTGAGGAAAAATATTTTCCCGAACACACTTCTCACGCCCCTTGGTTGAGCCTGGCACTAGCACCACAGACCACACACCATTGTGTGCTTCACAGGGAGCCCATGGCGATGGAGATAATATCTTCTCCGGCGGACTAATAGCGCTCGGGACGAGCAGAGGAGCTTAAGAAATTATGAAGGCCGTTGATTCGTGGACAAAAGCGGGAGGTCAATCGAATCCTCTGTCCGCTCCTATCCACTCCTCAAACCATCTCCTTCCTTTCAAGACGCCACTGTCCGGGCGTAACTCTCAGGACATATGGCATCCGATTTACTTTTATATATTTGAGCCGTGGAGAAATAAGTCAATGTATCAAATGAAAATTGGAAATCAACTCATTATAACTAAAATTTTCATACGTAAAAAGACCAATACGAAGGAAAAAAAAGAAAATCATGGCTAAACCTGCGAATGTACTTACTTCTCGTAATTCATTTTGCGATGTCAGACTGCCATTCGAGTGAATGTTGAATTCAATATCCTCAATACAGTTGCACACAATGAACATCCATGCAAAAGGGATATTGAACATGCTCATAGGTATATTGAGATATACTCATAACGGCATAGAGAGTAATAGATGAGAGGAGATCATACAAATTTTTTTATACGGTTTTCAATTTGAAGTTTCCCCAACACAGTGGGTGTAGCTAGTTTACTGAGGCGCTGATGGGCCTCTTGGCATAACTTTTAAAAAGTAAGAAGTAAATTCCGAGCTCATACTTCTCTCACACTTCCTTATTTCTATAGGTATCATGCCAAGTCGAGAAAAGTTTTGAGCACACCACGAAAACTATCAGAGAAATTCGAAGAATTCAAATGCTCTTTCGCATCCCCTACACGCCTTTTACCCTAAATCATTTCCTTTGCAACTCATCGTACTTTCTGTACCCCTTCATGCCACACCAAAATTCCAATTCCTTTCCACTCAATTTCCCTCTTGTCTAATAATCTCCGTTCCGACAGAAAATTCAAGATCTCATTATCTTGTTATCTCCTCCTTCCTCGTTTACTTCCTCCTACGAATTTCCCTTACCATCTTCCTCACTTCTCCGGTCATGGCATAATATACTTCTTCGTTCGTATTCCTTTATTTTTCCCCATGCTACTGCAAATTGAAGCTTAATGATGCAGAACACAGTTCCGCAGGCCATGCGAGAGGACAAAGAGGGAATAACTTAGATGGCGATGAAGTAAAGCATCAGTAGTAAGCCCACACTTCGTCGTTCTCCATTTTTAGCCTTCATAATAATTTTCAATTAGCCTATTATTTATTCCCACCATCTGGTAATATTCTCATTCCTGAATACTTCCAAGTCAAAAGTTTATTTGTTATTTCGGTTCCTTTTTGCTCGTAAATGTCTCTCGACTTGTTTTATTAACGGCTCTAATTCAGAATTAAAAAGCACCAAGCAAATGGACACTTCCTAACACAGTAATGGACCTAATGTTTATGCGTTGAATCTTTAACTTCACAAGAAACATCCAGCGTTCATTTTAGCTCAGCCACGCAGAACAGAATTAATTAAATAGTTTTAAGGATATTTCAGAAGCCAATTCTTTCAGAACAGAGGATGAAATTGTGGATCCTCGAAAAAAAACCATACATGGATTAATAAAGACTTGCTTAAAAATAATGAAAACAAATAAGTAAATCGTTTCCAGAGTCCCGGCAGATTAGACGCATACTTGTACAATCTCACTTCTGGTGAATAATAAAAAAGCACCCTTTGGAATGTCTGCTTACAAACGAAATTCGAAAACGGAAATATGAATACAGAGCCGGCGTGATAGAGTAATGTAATAAATAAAATTAAAAGATGAAAAAACGTAGCAAGAAATATTATTAGAAAAGGAACATTCCTTCACTTTCATTTTTACGAAAAATATTATATATATTCATGTAAAATATCCATTACAATTTCGAAAGAAATCCGGAAATGGTATAACTGAGGCAAGGAGTTTTTATTTCCAAACAATACAATTAATTAAGGTATACACCACTATAAAAACTGAAGGATCAAATTTGAAACAAATGGAATTGACAGAACAGAGTGTAGCACACATCCATGCTGAAACATGTAGCCTCAACGAGTGAAACCTTTTAAGTACTCCTTTATCCTGCTCTCGAGAAGTTATTTAGAATATTGAAAAAGACAAATTCTTCTTTTACGTACGCACGTCAGCATTCACAGAAAATAATTTATAAAAGATCACCAAAAAAATATATCTGCATGGAAATTAACCAGAACTGTCGCGAGAATATGTTTACACCACCTAATTTTCGACACGTATATTAACATCTTGGCGATAGAAATGAGTGGGGCAAACCAAAAAAAAATTATCTAATCCGGCACAAGAAAAAACACTTAAAAATACAACAGCGCGGCCTTCTGCGCCACCCTCCATCTCATCGTGCCGAAACTCTTATTCTTCTGCGATCAAACTCCGTTCACGCCACGGTTTCCTGACCACGCTCCGACGGACCGGTGCTCCCACGACGCCGGCGACGGGCGCCCAAGGCTATTCGAGCAGGACGTTTTGCAGCCCGTTGCGCACTGCAAACAGGAGCCGTTTTCCCCCGGGCTAATTCCCGCCGAAAAAAATAAAAGAAAGCGTACTTGAGATGAGAGAAAGGAGGGTGGGGGAGGAGAGACCCTCTCCCATTCGGCTCACTCCGTGTCTCGTTCTGCAAATTATTAGCCGGAGAGTGAGGAGAGTAGAGAGAAAGAACTCGAACTCCCCACCGCCAGGCTACATCCATCGCCGGCTTGATCACGTGAATAATGGAAACGGGGTCTTTTATTCCCTACCGGCTGCCGCCGTGCCGGCTCCTTCGGAGAATCCTTCGCCCGCGGACGGGTGGGAAGGAAGTTGGGGGGTTCAAAGGGGGAATACGAAGGGGGTAGGGCATGGAAGAGGGGCGGGAAGGGGAAAGGTTAGAGGGACCTGCTATTAGGAGCACATATTTACAAGTGCCTGAATAAGAGATGTCGGCGGAATGAAAGAAGTGCAAAGGTGGTCGAGAGGGGAAGGATGGATCGGAGGGCGTCTGGAGGGTCGAGCTGAAGAGATGGGAGGGCAGCAGGGGGGGGAGCGGAGGTAGGACGGCCGAGGGAACGATCCCAAACGAGCCTTATTACTTTCTGCAACGATTTAATAATGTACTCCCTCTCGGAGAGATTTCGGAGAGGTGAATGATTTGCGCATCGTGAAAAACGATGAGTGAAAAAAACAAGCATTTAAACAACTCGGTATCGGATTTTTCCAACCGACCGAACGGGGTTCACGAGAAGCTACTGTTCCATCCCTTCCGGTTCAGACAAGAGCATCACTTCAGCCGAAGAGAACCAAACCGTGGATCTTTGACTACCTGGCGGAGTAATAAAACAACCATTGTCCATCATTTTCTAAATTCCTTAGAAATTACGAACGGCGTCCATAGAAAGATGGAAAATATACATCAAATAAACAAATAAATTTACACGCGTGACCAAGAAAAATTGATTTGCACTTTTCAGCCATTCAATTTTCCTGTACGGTCTTTCAATCTTGAAAGAAACCCTAATGACTGCCAAAAAATTAATCTTAAACGCCTTCATCTTATTTATCATATTTTTTCATTAGCTACCGGAAAAGTAGCTTATTACGTTGATTAAAAATCATTTTGTTAAAACCTCTCACATTTATTGAGAGCATTGCATTTGAGTTCATTCCGTATGGAGATTGAGATTCACCTACACACACATACCCCCAGAGTACGTGATATACACTCGTGATTTTTACTCGTGTACACACACACACACTAATTGCCAACCTGAAACACACAAAAAAGCTGCAATAATAAAGTACGTGGTCGGAGAAATGGTAGGCACAGTGTCCCATAGAATAGTGTACTCTGCCGTACAGCGTCATACATTTATAGCGACTTGAGGAATCACAGAAGTAATCTGCCTAATATTCTTGAATACGGGTAGGTTGGAAAAATAGGGCACAAGAGCTGGAGACAAGTGATAACAGGCCTTGCTATCGAGTGCAATTTTCCATAAAACTGTCGGATAAAAGAAGTTTACTCTGTTAATGAAATGATATTCTTAGTCTCTCTGCACCATTTTCCCACCTCGTTAAAATAGTTCGCAGTTACAATCACCGACAGCGAAGATAGGACCCAAAGTGGCAAACTTTCTAAAGGAGCATCATTAGACTAGACAGCAGCTTTATCTGCCCAGGAGACATGATATAAGAGAATAGTGCAAAAACTCTCCCCGAGATCATAACTGAATAGAAATCGAGTTGGAATCGATGGTTCAAATGAAAAAAAAAGATGCAATACAACATCTTAGGTAATTTAAGGGAAATGTAGGTTTTTTTAAGCGTATAATTCCTGGTGCATTTAATAACCTGAACTATAAGTGGTAAGCGGGAACAGAGCTCATTTTTCACTACATGTCTAGAGTATACCAGTAGACTAAAAACGTAATGTTAACTCGAGGCAAAAACTAAGGAGATAATAACTTAAAGACTACAGGAATCAAGGGATGGTTTTGTAGCCCATCGATTACCCATTCGCAATCATTCCAGTTTAAAATCACATTGTGAGCGAGAAAAAAATAACGGCTTCCCTTTTGCGACGCCCGGAGAAGTCATTCCATTTTCTCCTTCCACTCAATTTGCTGGGGGCCAGAATCATGCGTCTGAGTGGCTCTGTCATATTTCAAATTACATTTTACCGTCGAACTATAATAATAAGAGTACTCAGATAATATTACGCAAAATGGTCTTCCGAACTATGCATTAATGTCCCGCATCTCGAGCGTCAAAAAATTCTATTAATAACACAAAAAACCTTCGCTACGTAATCTAAACGTGCTTCCCGAAAAAACTAATTAACTCACCAACCATGAAAACAGTAAAAAAATCGCTACGTAGCATTCTACTCTTCATTATTATTAATAACTATAGTCCCCATAATTCGTTCAATATGACATCTAAATTTGTAATGCCAATTACCAGATGAAAGCATAGATTATTAACTCCGAACGAAAACCGAAGAATTTATCACGTCATTTTAACCCAAGTTGAATGATAGGAAAACCGTGATGAAATTAGAACACTCTGGGAAAATTACTCCATGAAAACTATCCCGAGGAGAGCCCACCGGGGTGCGACAGCTGCGATGGGTCGAAGGCGCCAACCCGGGAGGAAAACTTTTGCATAGGTCGGGCAACGGAGAGGAGCATCAGAAGCAGAAGAAGGGGGGGAGGAGAAATCCCTGAAAACGTATCCCACGTCAGCCTCACCTGAGAAGACTTTCGAATGATGAACAACAAAATGAGGCACACGTGAGACGGGGAGCATTGGATCTTGGATGCGCTCACATCCAAAGGTGGCAATGAATAAACTAGCTAGAAGTTACTTGGATTTTAATGAAACCCTAAGAGAAAATATACCACCGGCAAGGGTTCATAATAAATTGCCAGCGATAAGGGATTAAGAAGCAGGTGGAATGGGAGAGCAGGGACGAGGGCGAGGGCTAGGAAAGAGGGGGGCGAGACACGAGGCATCGCTTCAACAGTTGCCGTGGCCCCCAGCGCCCCCTTCCACCTCCGACCACCTTGTACCCCCTCCCCACACTAATTCTCCCTCCGGGGTCGAGGGAGCAGCTTTGCCCCCAGCGAATACTGGCGCCTTCCACTTCCCTTTAACTCCTACGAGGAATTTACCTAGGGGTGAAGGCCGCCCCACGAGGCATCGGTACCTCCTTCTCTCTTTCTCTATCCCTCTGCCCCTCGCCAGTGAAAATTAAAACAATTACACCCGCCTCTTACCTATGAATTGGGATCGTCTTAAAATACATTTAAAAAAACCCAACAATCCCTTTTCATTAGACGCTGCCGTGGAGCGTCGTGGGGCGGGGAGGTGGAGGGAGGAACGGTATGGGATGCAAGGGGCAGCCCGAGGCGTGGGGAGGACGGGGCAGGGGTGTACAGGGACGAGGCCCCCGGCTCTGCTGCAGCGCGTACGCCGTCCATCCGTCATCGAGTGAGAGAAGCGGATTAACAATTCATGGCGGTCACTCCTGGGACGAACGAAGAATGGCCCAGGCCGCTGCCGCCTGCCTGCCTGCCTCCCGCCCCCCACCCCCCGCCGCCCCCAGGCCAAACGGCTAATGCCTGTGAGTCGCCCCACGTCCCGCCCTGCTCGCCGGCTTTCACAACCGCCCCCAACCCCCGCCACGATCCCGTGCTCACCCCGAACACGGCGACTCAGCACGGAAATACGCATTCTCTTTTGTTTCACTTCATTTATATTGCGTTTTCACAAAATCAACCAGACGTACCGATTACGCCGTCGATGCATATTTGAATAAATGAACGTGGGCTGTACCGACTAATTTGGTTAATATTTAAACTCGGCGGAGAATAAAAATTCGTGCCGTGCACGTATCGCTTTCACGTTCGCATAGGGGGGGTCGCAAGTTACAGCACTTGGGAAAAGGATGAGAGGGAGGTGTTGGAAGGGTGTTGAAAAGGGTGGATGAAGAGGAACTGGGGAACTACCTCGGATTCGCGTATAAATACCTGAGGCTCAACATTAAGCAGAATTTATGGAAACGGGGGCGTCTATACACAAATTACTCGGCGTCGGTACACTATCATATTCCTACTAGAGATGCAGCATAGGCCGTTAGGAATTTGATTATGATATATGTTCGTTCATAAAACGCTAATTACCGTCAACCTCAACACAAAGATAATGAACGATCGGTTTCTTGTTCTATATGATCCCAAGGAACACGCTTCATAACATTTACAATTCCCACTTATAAATTTACTTTCATTCCCCTTGCATATAAGCGACTACTTAAAAATATAGAACTGAGTAACGGATACAGAACACGGAAAATGCATTTCCTTGCCTCTTGACATAGATTATCATAGTTTTCGAATTCATGTTTCCACAGAATTCTCATTTTGTTAGATTTAAGTTCCGAAAGATGTTATGAAAACCAATATCACTTCTTCACAGGGAGAATTCGTTATTTAAATCTCCAAACAATTAATTATTCTGTACAAATTGATGGGCACGATTTCCAGATCAGTGGCTCATAGGTAAATACTTTACCGAGTACGCATTTATCTCATCGACTCTCAACACAAAATTCAAAGTGTTTTCAAACAAATCTACGAGCTTTTCATGCACAGATCCTGCAAACTAATGCACAATGGCTACCAGATTAAATATTAAATACCGCTATGTACAAAGAAATCGCCTAACATGAAACGGATACATTAATATGGTAAACGGTCCTCTATTTCAAGAGATAAAATATATTTTCGGCCCTTAAACACTGAGGATTAAGTATTTCACCTTTGAATCGAAATAATAAATCCACCAAATCTTCGATAAAAATACCATGAAACAGGGAAATGACAAAAGAAATAAACACTCACATCGGTTGGTTTTCATATTTCAGGATAAATTCAAAATAAATTAGTGACGACTGGGTACGAAAATGCAAAGCTTTGAGGGTTCGTATTATCGACATCTATCGATCGACCCACTTGATTTTCTTGGGGACATTCAGACAAATTTTCAACCTATACTCTTAACAGGAAAAATTAGTAGGTCTCCATCGTTTTTAACGCCAATTGTTTCAACTATTCCAACACAGTGAATCCAAAACAGGGAGCACTTTTCCCATATATTTCCCCGCCAATCCTACCAATGCAACATACTCCAGAGGATTTAAAAAGCATTTTTCCAGGTGATGAGTTCTCCCCTGGAGTGAAGAAATAAACGCCCCCTCGCCCCAACGGGTCATGGGGTTCAATACTTGGCACACTCTTAGCTAACAGGCACTCGAGGGAAATCCGTTCGAAGCGACGGAAAGAAAGCCCCGGATGAGAACGGTGGAATAATGACGTAATATAATAAGAAAAGCAGAGATCATTCTCCGGGGCCAATACGAGGAATAAATGCAAAAATGCTAGCTTGCACTGGATTGGTCCTCGAGCGCTGAAACGAATACTCGTGCCTCTTCCATTGAGAGGAAGGAGAAAAGACAGGCGAGGTGCTTGGGATATCGAGAGCGGAAAGAGGTAGGGAGAGAGGAAGCCGTGCCCAGCTACAATGAAAGAGACGATAATCCTATGCGGGGGTAGGGGAGGAAAAATGGAGCTTCGGCACTCTTGGGGGCGGTTGGTGGGATGTCGGAGGGGGTAGGAAGTGAAGGATTTCATGGGTGGAAGAAGATGGAAGGTATCTGATTCCAGAAAGGTATGTGTACTTCCGGCTAGAACTCCGATTTCGTAAAAAGGAAGTCGGTAACCACTCGGGTCCGGGATGAAAAACGGGGAAATGGGAGGGATCTAAGGACCGAGATTTGGTGTGGAGGTGGGGAGGGAGGGCGAGTCGTAATGAGGTAAGGGGAAGGAAGAGTGGGTCGTTTGCAGCAACGACCTTAGAATGTTTTGCTCGCAGTGTAAGAGAGAGAGAAAGAGAGAGACAGAGATGGGGGAGGGGATTTTGTACGAGAGTTCCAAGAGTACACCGAGGGACAGTGGTTATTTCACCGGATAAAGGAGCACGCGTCAGCCTTGACCATTCGAGATCGAAAAAAAGAGAACGACTTTTCCGCTTATCGGCCTTCGTTCGATTCGAGTCGGCCGGGAACGAGGGTGGTGCAGGGGAAAATACGTCCACCACGGAAGACAAACGACGGCCGTCCGAGGGGGTTTTCGATGGCACGGGAGAGGCCACGGATTCTATCCTCCCAACCCAACCCCCTCAACCCCCCAGAACGACATGGTTTGAGAGGGAAGTCTTTCCCAAGCGGGATCGAATTCAAAGTTTGAAGGGGGCCACTCCACCATCGCGCCATGGCGAGGTGACCGCCATGAGGGAGCCTTACGCGAGAGTTGACCATTATGCTTGTCGTGGTTTCTGAGTGAGCAAATTCTAACAATTCGCTAATAAGAAACCTCAAATTACAACAGCCTCATCTACTACATAGTAAAAGCAAGAGGTATGCGACAGCTTGTTCTTCTTCATTTTGGATCGGTCTTTCGGCTAGTTTTAGTTGGGCCATGCACTATCCTGAGCCTCCATCATGATGAGAGCATAACTACTCATCCTTATATCTGTTAGTACGCCAACCCTCTTCGTTCCTCCTCTCTTTCCTTCAATTATCATCAGCTGAGTACAATCTCAGCGCATTCAAATTGTCAACCAAATACCAACCTCTTCCATTTGGTACCATTAAGACGTATAATTTTTTGTAATCCCATTTTCTGACTTTTAAAGGCTTAGATCTAGGTATTTGCGTCATATCCGACAGTAAAACAACTTTAAAAAATGTGAGCTATTACAATATTAGGAACGATTTTCTTGAAGCATATAATTAGCTCATATTGCTTAATCATTTACCGAAATTCATTTTCCTTGGAGTGTGGTAGGATTTGTGGCATGAGATTAGATTCAATGAGAGTCATCAACCTTTGCTGAAACTTTTCTGAGCATTGAAAGCCTCACACGGTTTGCAAAAAAATGACAGTTAAACCGTAAACGCATAAGGCTTTCAACTACTGACACAGATGTTACTAACTGCTTGATCTGATACAAGGTTTATTTATTAATAGGTATTCCAGGCTATGCTGTTTCCTTCATTAGAGATTCTCGAGAAGAGGTTAAACACACAAGGAAGAACCAGAAATGAGCCTCTGGCTCTGAACAGAGCACTTTAGAAATTCGCTAGCGAACCCTATCTAATCTGCAAAATAACTTCGAGACCAATATAAATTGACGCGGCCACTCAACCCTCACACCAAGCATTGAACAAAGGCGAAAACCAACGAAAAAAAATCGCTGATAAAGAAATCGGAAAATTCACTAGGAGCTACTCGGCTACCCCATTCAGGGCTCCCGAACGATGTGCTAAGCCTTAAAACCACCAGTAGCCACTCAAGCTACTTTGGATCCGTCAAAGGGAAACGACATTCATTCGCCTAATTCCTTCCCCCGATTAAGATCTCATTTGAGGAGGCGCCCGTGGAATGAGTCGAGCGGGAGTGAGGGGGGGGGGTGTGCGAATGGGAACGTGGAAGGAGGATGGAACGTTGATCAATGTTCGTTAGCCACCCACATGCTCGACCCCCTTCTCCAACCACCCCCACCTCTCTCCCGTCACCTTAACCCCTCCCCCTGCTACGTATCGCATTCCTACTTTGCCCGACAGCTTCCCACTCAACCCGCGCCAGGACGATATTCGCATCGTCGAAGGTCCTTGGGCGAAGACGGAATGAGAGATGGAAACTTACAAAATAAAATGAAAAACACGAACTGATAAAATTCTAATTATTCGAAATTTATTCAACTATTTCACGAAACCTCCGAAAGGGACTCGGAAAAAAATCGCAGTTCTCCGCTTTCTCAAAATAACTTCGTGAGGGGAGGAATGTGCTTCATGATGGGAAATGGAAGAGTGAATACGGGCCAGTCAACAAACACACGCCTACCAGACTGGGTAGGAAATGCAATCACTTCGAAAGAGCCGCTCCATTTGGATGTGAAGTTCGGGAATACCTTGGACTAGCCACTGCGAAAAATCCACAGTGGTTTAGAGTTACAGATTGATCTTAGCACGAGGTTAAGATGGCAATGAAAAAGCATGGAGTCTCCCGGTATGAATCTCTTCTTATAAGCCATCAATTTCGAAGGGAACACTTTGATAATCGGAATTTTTTCGGTGAGTATCCAGCAGGAAATGGAAAACACAGCGCATTAACTTTTTAATAGCTTCCTTCGATAGAATTTCTTCTCTTCAGCCCCGTCACTTGTACCCTTGTGCCATTTGTTTTCCTCTCACATCCGATTTCCTCTTCATCCCGAGCTCATAAACTGGAAGCTTTCTCTCACCGAGGCACGCAAAAACCACAATTCGGGCCGACCGAGTGGGATTTTTCTGCAAAACACAGGAGAACATGGATGCACCGCATGCAGAGCATTCAATCGGCACGGCAGACGTTTCTCTTATTGCTAGCGACGAAGAGCACCGCATTTTCATCTCATATTTCAAAACCGATACGTGAAAAAAAAACTTTCTCTTCGAGCCAAAGCTTGCACGAAGACCGAAAAACACTGTCTAGCCACAAAAAAATCCTTAATATAAAGTTAGTAAAGAAGTCATACTTTAAAGGAAGACGTAGTCCTCTATTGCGTAAACCTTCGATGGTAATCGATTTCCTTTTTCCGATCTTAAAAAATGGCCTATTTGTTCGGTCATGCAGAAATAAGTAATCGTGAAAGACAGCGCGAGGGCTTCGAAACATCGTAAACTATGATGGTCTCTCTGGTTCGGGCTGGCGATTTAACTCCCCGACTCAGTATGTTGTGCACATTATACTTGCTGCGGCGGAGATGATGATATACAAAAAAATGATCAGAATTGCCGTTCCTTTCTGACAGTAAATACTGCACGATGCCCGGGAGGACTCAACCATTACGGAGAAGAACGGCGTTTATGGGACCTCGGAAGGTTTCAATTAATGGAACATTCAGTGGAAAGGAAACTCCGAACCACAATAAACAACACCTCAATTTTATCTATTGCAAAATTTTCCCCACCCGGCTCAAGGACGGTACAAATATAATTTCTCAGAATGGAGCAACACAAGGACTCCATTACATCTTACGTTCCCATAAAAGTCAATACTAAAACAGTGTTCTGAGAGATTCTCCAATGCAATAGATTTTTCAAGTTGTCAAGTAACAATTCTAATGAAGTCATAAATTATTTTATTTGGTCGGCTTCGATACGCTTCAATTGGTTTGACACGAACGGCTATCTTAACCCACAGAAATCACCATTTAACAAACAGAAGACAATCTTCCCTCACGGCTCGAAGCGATCCCCACATTTATATCGCCATGGAAAGATTTTCTGTGGCTAAACCAAGGGATAAATTGAAAGGGGCTGTCGCACACCAGGACGGGCTCAAATACCGCTGAGGGCGTTGAAATATTTAACTCATTAAATGGTAAATCCATGGCATATAATCCATGGCATTCCCTCTCGGAAACATATTGAAAATTAAGAGCGGAGCTATGATAGAACAGAAAATGTACACGTACTTAGATCAGCGATCACCAAATTGATTATAATCACTCTTCTCCCACAACCCATTGAATCGAGCATGATAATTATCATACTCGATTCAATGGGTTGTGGGAGAAGAATATGGATTATTTGTAATATCTAATTTTTATCCTAATAACAATAAACAATGTAACATAACATTCAGTTTGCAGTTGAGAAGAAGAAGAAAAACATTGCAGCGAAGAAAATCATATCGACGATCATATAACAAATGCCTAGCAAGGACTGGTGTTTTCCTTACGCATACACATACTGATTGTCAGTATGTTGTATATTTGTTGATAGATCAAAAATTAATGGAGGTAGTCAGATTATATAGAAGACATTGGGTAAAGTTCCTGATATTTAATGTGAGCGAAGGCACTGCAGCCAGTTAAGAGGGCGAAAATTTTCGATTATGTTGACCACAAGATTAGTTCATTCAAAAAGTCTATTTTAATGAATCCGCCATATTGGTGAAGCTGATCCATTGCGGTCCAGTGAAATTCGCTCTCAAATCCTGTTTCCATAAACAAATACGAATTTTTAAATACAGATTTTGCATAGAGAAATTCACCAGACGCATTTCGTCTGAATGTTGCAAAAATATTGAAAAAACATTGTATGAATCCAATATGGGTATGGGAAAAAATGGTAACTAAAACTAGAGGAACGAACGTAGTCAAGGTTGAATGAAAAGATCACGGCGAACCCACTCTTTTGTTAACATTTTCAACAGTGGAATCAGCGCGCACACTACGTATGTACATTTCTTTCGTTCTATTCATCACTTTTCTCTCGTACTCATTGCCACAGCATGAGTAGATAATGTTACACAGCAAAGTTCACATTAACGAGCACACAGGTCGAAACAAAACTTGGGTTGGACGAATGCTTTTATTAGATCCCATTTTTTTACAAACACCATTCTCTTAAAAAATACGTACCAAATATTTAAACAAAATAAAGCCACAGTCATCAACTAAAAGGTGATTTTGATAGGTTTAAAGTAGAGTTTACTGAATATTAAGCCCAATGCTGCGTGTAATACACACATCAGGTTAGGCGGGCCAGTTTCATTCCATGTGCATTCTGTTATTTCCTAGTAAGACATGGTTCCCGAGAAATTACTCCTCAGGTGAAGCAGAGGGTGCCCTGAGTTGTATCCGGGAATATCGGCCAGTAGCCCAGCGCTCCACACACTGAATTACCACACTCCTCTCGAGAGTTTGTACTCAAGATTTGAGACCGTAGAATATCAGATTCGATTATTTTAATACGTAGAGGCGCATGAAGGGCGCCGTTCGATTGGAATGCGTCGTCGCCCACGCTCTCCCACCTTCCCCCTGCTGGCCCCTCTCGAATTCCAATCTCCGTACTACGGGCGAGGTTGGCGCCACTGCCTCCTAAACAGTTCTGAATGCTGGTCCATCCAGCGGCGCAGCGTGGACCAGCCGGCCAATTACGGAGCAGCCGCGTCCACTCTCTCCGCCACGCCATCCGGTCCCAATAACCGCCTCCCCTCAAGCGACCAACCTCCCTCCCCGCCGTTGGAACCGAGACGGATGGCCGGCCGCTAGACGAGTACGTCACGACACCCCAACCCTCCATCTCCCCACACATGGACACCCACCCTCCGCAGTGGTCGACCTTTTGACCTCTCCGTCCTCCCGCCGCCTCGATGGATTCCCGGCGACGGTGTATACCGGCCGGGGCGGATGCGGTGCGCGCCGCCGTGCGAGACGGGGCGGGAAGGGAGGAGAGGGACGTCGGGATGGAGGAGAGCGCGTGGGACGAAAGCGGGCGGACGATGCGATGGTCAGCATGGTACGAAAAAGCCGCCCAAATTCCCCCAAGGGCGCCCGGATCCCTCCGCTCCGTCCCACGCGACACTCCGCGTGCCTCAAATATCTCTGTGGGGCGGAGGGGGCGCCCCGGTCTCCCCCCCTGTGGGACTGCCGGGGGAGGGGGGGAGGAACGCGGCGAGAGCGTGGGGGGCGATCCCGAAAAATGCGACACCTGGAGGGAAAACGTTTCTTTTGGGAGTCTTCACGGGGGAATTTGCAGAAATGCATGAGGCGCCCGGGCGAGCATCGGCGGTGCAGATCGCTCCGCGACTACGGGGAACACCTGGATGGAAAAAACCCGAGGCCGGGGAAAGAAATGCTTGCTTCGCTTTGTCATAAGGTCATTTGGCATTGGGAAAGGGAGCAGGAGGGTGGGGGGGGTGTCAGGCCGGGGTGGAGCTTTTGCGGGGGCCGGGGGGAGGAGAGGGAGGGAAGCAGGCGGGGGCAAGTGCCGCCGCCGACTGATGAATTGGACGGCTGCTCCTACCGGTGGCGGCGGCGGCGGCAACGCCGAGCGCATACTGAGTGGACAAGCGAGAGGAGACGCTATCCTCTTATTCGCGTGCATATTTTTTTCGTCGCTTTACGCGGGCGCCCTCGCGATGTAATTCTCCCATCCTCAACTCAAGTCTCCCCCAAACCCCCCAGGGGTTCCCCCTCCCCCCGATCTCCCCCGGACGAATACGGACTCGGATGGAGCCGGTCGGCAGGGCAAAGCGACGGCAATGCGGCGGAAATGGAACTCGGGGGATAGGCGGGCTCACAGATGCCCACGCAAGGATAAGGCGAGTGGGTTAATGGCGAGGGAAGTCAGTGCAAGCGTGTGTGTCCAAGCATGCGGATAATAATGAAGCCGTCTCCTACGTTTGTAACAGCTCGCCGGTGAGTGAGTTTGTGTGCACGCCTGTGCTCATGGTGAAATGATCGAGCAAAATATTACCTCCGAAAATGGCTTAGCGACCGGTTGAAGGTCGGTGGCCCTCCTGCAAAGGGACGAGGAAATTCAAATTCTAACTTATGCCTATCTTTGCACCAGCTCAGGCTGAAAGGTCGGACATTATTGAGATACGAAGAATTTAAGGAACCGGTTATGTAGAGAGTGTAAAATTATCGTCACTACAAGATTTGGACAATATTGTCAATGCATAGCGATATCTTCCATAGGTGTCAGGCATGCTCCACACCCGCCATTATACCTGGCGGGAGGAAATAACTTACAGATTTGCACCCTTCAACTAATGCCAAAGCTAAGGCCGTTATTTTGGAAAGATATTGGGGATCCGGAAAGCGGTTTAAGGGATTATACTGAGAGTAGGATCAATTGAGTTGTCTTCGAGCATTGCTCAGGCGGAAAAGGAGTGCCATACGTATTCGTTCCACCGTCGGATTTTCTCTCATTTGGCATGAGTGGATCGATAATTAAGTATATGAATAACATCGTCTGGATATAATGTTAGATCCAAGTCACATTTTAATCTTTTTAATAAATTCAAAACGATTTTAACTCTTCCATTTTATAACGAATACCAACAGAGACATGCATTTTCATCGCCAGATTTCATTATGCCACAAAATTTAGTAACCAATTGGACCATCATTTTTTTAAATTTGAAACCCCTTCTTATATTGGACAAGGTCGGTTGCTTTCCGGTAGACTTTCACTGCATAGGAATGTTTTGTTTTTATCAATATTAAAAAGTAAGCTCTGGACAGAGTGGTGTACAGTATTGACCGACAACTTATACAAATTGAAAACGGACGAGGAGAGAGATAAGGGCATCATTGACGAGGGCGAAATGAAACATTGCTAAATGGAGCAAAGCGAAGAAACGGAGAAAAACCAGCAGAAATGTACTAAGAAAGGTAGAATTGATACAAAGGCAATCCTTTAGACATTAATAGCAGAAAAAAATCATAGGAAAACATTGACAGCGTTAACAGCGAGGAAACTGAAGGACAAATGAATGAAACCTCTTTATTTAAGAAAGAAATAATGACCGGAAGTCGACTTTTGGTTACTGTACAATGTCACGAGGCCTTCTCCGAACATTCGTATAAAATATCAAACAAGGCCAGCACGTAATGTGGAGGAATAGAGGAATGGAACAAGGGAGTAATTCAACTTAGGAGCAAATATTATTAACTTCACGTGACTGATTACACTTTTACATTCTAATTTGACTTGCCAAAAGTCTCCTCGCTGTCATTTCTCGATTACTGTCGACGAAAGTACTGTTACCGACTGCAGCAACCGTATTTTACCGATGGAATTCAACGAAACAGTACTGACGTATGACTGCACATCAGCCTGACTCAATAGAAGGTTCTATTAAATAGCATTAATTCTCAACATTCCACGAAAAGCCAATTTCTGCCACCAATCCGATATATGGTAATCAGTTTTCCTAAATGTGCTTGCGTCGAGGGAGTCGATTTTTAGAATATGGCGCACGGGGCGTCGCCACTCGACGAAACCGCACCCTTTCCGCCACTGGAGTGCAGGGAAAATAGCTGCACTCCCCCACTCCCCAGCCCCCCCGCAACTCGGTGGTCGCCGCCGACGCCTGTCCTTGACCACCGATTGGAATCCAATGCAATCGTCCCAATTGATGAAATTCCACTGAGCGGCGAATGCGACAGGAAGGCATGCAAAATTACGCTACCTCGCTTCCTGTATCGTCGCTCCTTTTGACGGCGGTTTTTCGAGAACCGGTCGATTGGCATTTGCACTCCACGCGCGAGGAATGCGTGTGTGCTGAACGATAAATTATTTCGCCGAAACGTGTTCGGAAAGAATTCGGAAAAATCGTGATCATTTAATGGAGTGTCTAGGCCTCTCAAAAACTCGTGAACAAATAGCATCACGTTGAGCCGTAAAAAAGATAGCTATCGCAAAAGTAACTCCTGAATGCACTTGCCCACGTCCGACTGAGTCCAAAGCTTGAAATTCATATCTCCGAAGGTCGAGCCTACCTTCCTCCTAATGAGTATCGCACCATGACTTACAGCTTGTACTAGAATATACCTATCATGCATGGGATTCATATATCACTATTTGCCTAGCTTTCGTCCTATATATTAAACCTTTCGCAGGAGTTTTTGCCTCCTGAATTAAAATGTATGTGCGTGGTGCTTGCTTTTAAATATGATAGCAAAAAAATTGGGCAGCTATAGGTCGAATCATGAAATGGTAAATAAAAACAATGTGAACGAAATTAACCATCTACAAGACCTACCAAAGCTACAGCATTTTAATACATGTTCGGATAGTTAATTAACACTTTAAAAAATATCACCTTGAATTGACAATGCCGGCCGATGTTTATCAACAATCCACAGCCGCTTTCGAAGCCAATATTATTTGGAGGGCAGAATAAAGTCCGCTTAAACATTTTAAACAGCCATACATATTCATGTTATTGGAATATATTCACCCTCCGCATTAAAAATTGAATTTGAATGACTGAGACTGAAATTCTCACAAGCAGGTCACAGAATATTTGAACGAATAAACTTAGCCAAGATGGAAGTAGTAGTAGTAGGTGTACGCGCTTTCATTGCTCGAACATTAAAAAAAATTCTATAACCACACCTTCACTTTTCAGACTTAAATGCCAATTATGTGTAAATAAAATGCATGTAAAATTGTTGAAAAAAATATATATCATGCTTTAAATATAAAACTTGTAAAATGTATGCCAGCCGTAAGTCTCTTTGTTTGTTTTATTAGGCACTTGCCTTCAAAGCCGAAGGCTGAGGAATAGAAACGCAATTAGGTAACTACTTCGTCACCTGTTGAGGTGATACACCCTGTGACTTTTCTCAGGAGAGTTTGACAGAAGCATTCGGACATTAGCATTTAATTATTTCATCATCAATGTGGTCAGCCTTAATTTTCATCCTCAAAAAATTAACATCAATTAGCATAAATTGACAAATAGACAGGATATTATAAATAAATATAATACGTTCATTCTTCATCGTCTTATATACAGACGAAATTGACGGACTCAGTTTTGATTAAGTGGAATTCCCCCAAAAATCTAGATAATATGCAAATGTCATAAATTTCACCAAAGTGTATAAATTCCATCCAATTATGGTCCTAGATATGATAATAAATGGTAAAAACCGAGTCACGGACGTAAATTTCTGACTGGAATTTTGTAAGGTTGCATCCTTTCGCCATTGCTACATTTAGAGCCAGCATAAGTTTGTGCATCAGACTCTTTAACTATAAGGACTGGTTGAATGAGATATATCTGCGGAAAAAAATGGCTCACGTTACGGCGAAATAATAAAACGGCTACGGGTTTGCTCAATTTTCCAGCCTTTTCCAACGCAATCTCATCAACTTCAATGACTCCATACTGCGAAGACGAAGTCTTTTGGAAAATATTAGCCGGCCACGGAGGAGAGCTTAAGAGAGAACGAGACGCGACCCAACTGGAGAGACACACGGCCCTTCAGAAAGCATCAATCGCCTAGATTGCAGAGAGATGCACATAGGAGGGGGGAGAGGAGTCGAATTCCGGCCACTCGTCCGCGACGATGGCTAAGAATGCTCCAAAAACGCCTCTTTAGCCAAACACGGTCTGGCTCGAGAGGAGGAGATTCCTTCCCGTCCTCTCGACTCCTCTCTTCCCTGCACGACGAAATATTGTGCCGTCAGAGATGTGGATATCGGTAGAAGGGGGGGTTGGAGGGATGAAATCACAAATCCACCACTCGGGACGCTCTCCTCTTTCCCACCCACGCTATGTCCCTCCAATCTTCCAAGCCTGCTCCGATGCACACTCAAGGGGCAGGGAAGAAGAAGAGAGTCTCGTGGAGGCGTTTCCTACGCCGTATCGTCAGAAAATCCGCCCTCACCGACCCCTCGTGATGGATACCGAAGGGATGGTAGGAGAATGGGGCAGTTGCTGGAAACGGATTGAGAGATCGGACTGAGTCCTCCTAGGAGATGGGAGGCCCGGCGCGAAGAGAGAATGGGACGGAGAGAATGGGAAGGAGGGAATGAGAAAGTTAAGAGATAGAAGGGCCAGAGACAACTGCAAGCTGGGGGGAGGGAATCCGGGGAGGGAGGAGGAAGAGTTTAGGAGTGGACAGAAGGCGGCTCCGCTGGACCGGCGAAAAATATAAGCCCCCGTCCTCCACTGGAGAAAGAAGCACAGAGGAGTCTGGTGGTCCCTAAAACATTACAATTAGGTAATGCTGTTTGCTGGCTGAGCTGGCCTCGGCGACCCGCCCCCCTCTCTACCCAGCTCGGGGTTGTAAAAACGTCCCCAGCCCTCCCGGGTTGGCTGCCCCCATTGCTCGCTCCGTCTCGAAACTGCTTAAAGAGAAAGAGTCCTTCCATGGCCTCCCACGGGGGACCGTTTTATCACCGCCGAACTCGGCATCTTTACGTAATGAATCGGATGATGTGGAAGCAAAAAAATAAGGCCGCGTACGCAACAAGGAAACCAAAACTCATACCTACAGCTAGACCTGCAGAACAAAGCTGAAGATTGAAATTGACTAATTATGCTTGTATTAATGACTAATGTATCAGAGCTAAATATTTTTCTACGAAATCTTCCGAAAGAAAAACAGAACCAGGTTAGCCAAGTGTTCGCCCAGCGAAAGATACCCACACGTTCCTTACAGAGGAACCTATACTTTTGCATCAGCATATTTCTTCTACTACCTACCCGACGTCTGTGTAACACACACGCACAGCGATGAGTGATTGGAATTAACTAATTAATTACTCAGTACCGACGGAGAAAGTCAACCATTACAAGCATGAATCCTTTTACTTAGCAAATAAAATGAAATAGCATTAGGTAAACATAATTCGTCCCGATGCGCGTTTGGATCCCGATCCTTTGCTTGTCAGCAGTCAGAAATGTAAATAATTTTACCTTTCCAGCAACTCAGTACATTAAACTCACACGAATTCAACGACACTTCTTTTATTGTGTATTAACGCAATTGAATATGTTGAGTCCTTCAATAAATTAGTTCTCCGACTTTCACGAAACTCTAATTACGTAGATAAACA